>QKWP01000205.1:131080-272959 GCA_003550325.1 Gigaspora rosea | reverse complement strand
CTTAAAAAATTCCGGATCAACTTAAATCTGTTCCCATTTATGATATATATACTGTATTGAAATATCAATTAAATTTATGTATATTAATAAATTGTTATTAAACTTTTAATTGAACTTTAATTGCTAATTCGTCTAAGATGGTGTCACGGGGTAAACGTGACATCTCCATAACAGATGATCATTAATCCGAATACTACGCCACATTTCATATGATAATTAGTTATGCATTGAGTGACATTGCATAATGGACAATTAAGATCGATAAGGGATATCGGCAATTCCCAATCGATCATGCATAAAATGAATCGTGCATAATCGATCAGGCGGGCTCGGGACTCGGCGTACAGTGTAATGAATTAGAAACCTCTCAACCTCAAGTATAATAATAAGATTATGATAACATCATAGATAGGATATCGTACGATTTTAGACTCGTAGTTTTTAATAATCTTCTAAATTCTGAGATTAGTGATTCCCATAATTTTTGTAAAGTATAAAAGAAGGTTATTTGGTCTCTTCTTGGGGGGTAATCTTCGGATTAGTAACAATACCCAGCTAATAAATAAATTATATAACACCCAAAATTCTACTTTTCATTATAAATCGTGTTAAATCACCAAGTCACGTCTCTGGCGAGCTGCCATTTATCATCTTTTAAAATTAAATTCATAAAGTTCGTACAATTTACCCCATAACAATTGGTGGTGACTGTGATATTTCTAACTTCGTAACAAAATACAATAAAATAATTACCTGAAATGAATACCGAACAGTTTCAACAATTTATGGAAATGATGACAAGATCTCTTGAGCGTCAAAACGGAAGTATGGCTGCTCCAAAAGAAAACAACCATGTTAAGGTCAAAGGCTTTTACGGTACTGATGAAGAAGACCCTTTTGAATGGTGTGATGAGTTTGAACGTGCTGCTGAAGCCAGTAATTGGATGGAAAATCATCGGTTAAAGATCGCTTCTGGATATTTAAAGGGGACGGCCGCCGACTGGTATAAAGAAAATAAGGATAAAATAGAAAGTTGAAAGACCAAAGAGGAAGATGAGGGAGAGAGAAAAAGTTTTTACCATTTGTTTGTAGAATATTTCGCGCTATCTAAAAGGCAACATTGGTGGCAAATAGAGTTGAATTCCTTGAAACAGCAAGAATTTGAAAAGGTGAATATATATGCAGCGAAATTTAAAAAGTTGCTTAGTCGAGTTAATTTAGATAAAGGGCTGTCAGATGGATTTATAGTAGGTATGTTTTTAAGTGGTTTAAAACAGAATCATGTCACTTTTGTGGCCGTTGCTGCGCCTAAGGACCTCAATGAAGCAATAGCCGTGGCAAGAAAAGTAGAGGTGGGTAACTATTACGGACAAACTCCCACAGAATCGCAAAAGACATAACATAAACTAGGGAGTGAATTGAGTGACCTCAAGAAACAAATTGAAGAAATGGCCTTAAATTATGCCAATATGACAGAAAAAATTCAGAATGTCAAAGAGCAGTCTAAAAATAATTATCAAGGATACAAGAAGTTCGAAGGAGAGTGCCATAACTGTGGTAAAGTGGGACATAGCACACGATACTGTATGTCAAGAAAAACTAGGCAATTTAAGACAGGAGAGGCTTTTAATAGGCCTAAAATTATAAATTTTTGTGAATTAGTGGATAATAATGAGAAAAATAGTCCAGAAGTATATAATGTTGGAAATGATATTTTGCTAAAAGCCACAAAACGATCTGTAGACCCTAATTGGAATACGAGACTAAGAGAAAGAAAAGTAACCAAGGTTCAAGGCCCGGAAACTAATCAAACAAGACAAGAAATGGATATTAACAAAAATCTAGATTTAGAAAGAATACAAATACTAGATAAATCAAAAAGAAAACGTGGACCGTCGGTCATGGACACCCTTTTGCCCTACAATGTTGCCGAAAATATTCTCGCATTACCTACTAATGCTACTGTAGATCAACTATTACAATACCCAAATCAAAGAAGAAACTGGGCACAAGTATTAAAATGCCCGTTTCCAAACCAAGAAGCTAATTTTATTAGCCCAGAAGAGCGAAAACGAACTATGGCGGCAAGATGTTTTGTAAAAATACAAAGAAATCCTGTTTTGGCTATCTTGGACTCCGGAGCCACCATAAGTATTATGTCCATACGGTTATTTAATAAACTCCAGTTAAGTATAAGTGAAAAAGTCAAAGCTATAGTAATAATGGGCACGGGCAGTGTTGTACACGGACATTGTCCCGCCGATTTTTCAGGGACGCAGACAGTCCGGGACGGGACGTCCGGGACATGTCCGCAATAATGTCCCAACATGATAGACATGTCCACTGGGTAAAACCAATCAAATTGCGGAATTATACGAATTTTATTGGTAGATGATCACGTGTTGAGTCGCAAAATACCGGGACAAAAAAAATTCTGGGCGGACATGTCCCAGACGTCCCGTCCCGGACTGTCTGCCGTCCGTGTCCGTGTCCCATGACAACACTGGCCACGGGGTCCAAGGCGAAAACGTTAGGTAAAGTGAAGGATGTAAAATTAGTAATAAAGGGTATGATTATCCCTACGACATTCCACGTCATTGAATCCACTGAAGAAATGTTGTTATTGGGGACCGATTAGTTCCAAAAAACAGATGCTCGTATTCATTTTGACGAGCAAAAATTATATTTGCGTTATGCAAATAAAACTGCAGAAGTATTAATTTCGAATATGGGAACTGGAAACCTTAACCCTTATGGAGAAGAAGAAAAATATGATAGTGAAGGGGGTGACACTTTTGATGAATTTGATTACGAAGAGGAAGAAGAAATAGATGAGATTGAAGGTCGATATATAGAAGAATATCAAAAGGAAAATCCCGCTCTATTCTTAACCAACGTTGTCGAAGTACCTATAGAAAAAAATGAGGAAGAAAATTCAGTTGAGTCAAAAATTAAACAAATTGTCAAAAAAGACAATGTAACAATTCAACAAAGCCAGCATATAGAAGAATTTTTGTTAAGTAAGAAAAAATTATTCGCACAAGGCCTTGAAGATCTGGGCCGTACTGACATTATTACGCATGCCATCAACACAGGAGATGCTGCCCCGATTCATCAGAGTCCCTATAAAATTGCACATGGATAGAGTGAGTTTATTAAACAAGAAATAATAAAACTAAAGAAACAAGGTTTAATTAGGGATGCCTTTAGTCGTGGGTATCCCCGGTGGTGATCGTACCAAAGAAAGGAGGGAAGTTGCGTTTTTGTGTTGATTACTGCAAGTTGAACGCAGTTACGAAAAAGGACACATACCCCCTTCCACATATAAATGATCTTTTAGATACCTTTGGAGAAGCTAGATAGTTTTCTATCCTCGATTTAATGAGCGGGTATTGGCAAGTCGGGGTAAAGGAAGAAGATAAGGAAAAACCACTTTTACGACCAAATATGGCACGTATGAATTTAAAGTGATGCCATTTGGTTTATGTAATGCCCCTGGAACATTTCAAAGGCTTATGGATAAAATATTACAAGTATGTGTTGAAAAGTATGCAGTTGTATATCTTGATGATATAAATGTCTACTCGAAGATATTTTCTGACCATTTAAACCACCTAAGCATTATTTTTAGTAAGCTCGAAAATGCAGGACTCAAATTAAATGTAGACAAATATAATTTCTTTCAAACGGAAATATATTATTTAGGACATATTATAAATCGAGAGGGTATAAAACCTGACGAATCAAAAATAAAGAAGGTAAAAGATTTTCCTGTACCAATAAATATTCGACAGTTAAGAGGCTTTATAGGGTTAGCTTCGTATTATCATCAATTTATAAAAGGTTTGCAAATATTGCTTGACCTCTGCACAAATTATTGGAAAAAAATGTAGCATACGAATGGACCGAAGAAAGACAGTATGCATTTGAAACATTAAAGAGATATTTAGTAAAAGCCCCTATCCTAAGATATCCTGATTTCAAAGAAATGATTTACTTACATACAAATGCATCAGGCACGGGATTGGGAGCCATATTAGCACAAAAAGACGAAGAACAAAGGGAGTATGTGATTGTTTATGCCAGCAGGGAACTCTCAAAAACTGAACGTAATTATTCCGCACCAGAATTAGAGTGTTTGGCTGTGGTATGGGCGGTAGAACATTTCCACCATTATCTGGAGGCCAAACGCTTCACATTAATAACAGATCATGCTGCGCTCAAGTGGCAGCATACGGCTGAACCCAAAGGAATTACAGCTCGCTGGATTCTAAGATTACAGCCGTATAATTATAAAATTATTCATCGCACAGGAAAGAAACATCCAATGTTGACGCCTTATCGCGAATGTGCCTAAGAAAAGAAAAAATATAGAGGATTAAAATATAAATATATAGATAAATGAATGATGAAAAGAAAATGTAGTAATACATAGCTTAAGGGCGATTTTAAAAAAAATTTTTTTTATATATTGTTTTTGTTTTTTATTAAATTAATTGTATACATTGAGTATATATTTATTTTATAGGAAATTGGAAAGATTATACGTTAGTATAAACTTAAATTTCATATATAGTTTTTTTTTCTTGAGTTCATAGTACTCACTCCTTGTGTCCGCGAAGATAGATTAAGAGTTGTTATAAAATCAAATGAGAATAGAAACCCGACATTAAATCAAATTCGGTCCAGGTAGTCGGTAGCCTGGCATAGATAAGATGGAATCCATTAGATATCAACAATTAAAAACCTATTTAACCAACCATACTTTACCCCGCATGTTTATGAAGCAACAAAAACGGTGCCTTCAGGCTCAAAGTAAATTTTTCGTAATTAGAAAAGGTCTAATATATAAGAAGGATAAGCATAAGAAAAATTGGTTACTCAGAGTTATACAAAGTTATGAGGTTGAACCGATTTTATTTCTGACCCACATGCACCCTTGGAAGGTCACTTAGGGAAAGATATTATGTTTAATAAAATTCGGGACAAATACTACTGGCCGTAGATGTACGAAGATATAAGGTGCTACATCTGAACATGTGATGCTTGTCAATGGTGTGGAAAGAATCTAGCCAAACCTCCCTTACATCCCATTTCTATAGAGGCCCCATTTTTTAAAATTGGAATAGATATTGTAGGTCCCTTACCCAGAACTTCACAAGGGAACAAGTATATAGTTGTTGCAACAGCCTATATGATGAAATGGCCAGAGGCTAAGGCTATCGAAAATGCCAATGCCAACGAGGTAGCCAATTTTATTTACGAGGAGGTTGTGTGTAGACATGGGTGCCCACAGTATTTATTGTCTGATCGAGGCACACATTTTAGAAATTCACTAATGGATGAATTCCTAAAGAGATTTAAAATCGATCATCACTACTCAACACCGTATCACCCTCAAACAAACGGGTTGGTTGAACGGTTTAATAAGACTCTTTGTGAGTTCATAGCCAAACCAATAACCAACGTACAAGATTGGGATCTACTAATTTCGTCCATTTTATTCGCATATCGGACGGCCAAACAAGATACCACAAAGATGATACCTTTTTATCTAGTATATGGAAGGGAGGCACGGCTTCCGATTCATCCGAGTGAATTGAAGGAATTGTTAGAAGGAACATTTTTACAGCGGCTATTCGACTTGATAAAAGTTGTACCGCAATCTAGAACTGCCGCAGTAGAATGAGTGGAAAATGCTCAAGAGTTATCCAAGATTAGATATGATCGACAACTTCAGCCATTGGATGACCTAAAAAAGGGTGATAAAGTTTTAGTTTATAAGGCTTCTCAAGAAAATTCAAAAAGCCATAAACTTTACCCTAAATGGAAGGGACCATTTATTGTTCATAAGGCTCTAACAAAAGGAGTCTTTAAACTTCAAACTACCGATGGAAATATCATCAAAACTCCTATAAATCGTGTTTCCTAAAACGATATCATAGTAGATAAGATTCCATTTAATTAATAATAATAATAAATTTTTTTAGTATAGTAGCATAATAATAGTAGTGTAGATAGTTAAGTGAAGTTTATGCATGGGACGCATAAAATAAGTGTGGGCGAGTGTCACGGGGTAAACGTGATATCTCCATAACGGATGATCATTAATCCGAATACTACGCCACATTTCATATGATAATATGCATTGAGTGACAATGCATAATAGACAATTAAGATCGATAAGGGATATCGGCAATTCCCAATCGATCATGCATAAAATGAATCGTGCATAATCGATCAGGCGGGCTCGGGACTCGGCGTACGGCGTAATGAATTAGAAACCTCTCAACCTCAAGTATAATAATAAGATTATGATAACATCGTAGATAGGATATCGTACGATTTTAGACTCGTAGTTTTTAATAATCTTCTAAATTCTGAGATTAGTGATTCCCATAATTTTTGTAAAGTATAAAAGAAGGATATTTGGTCTCTTCTTGGGGGTAATCTTCGGATTAGTAACAATACCCAGCTAATAAATAAATTATATAACACCCAAAATTCCACTTTTCATTATAAATCGTGTTAAATCACCAAGTCACGTCTCTGGCGAGCTGCCTTTTATCATCTTTTAAAATTAAATTCATAAAGTTCGTACAATTTACCCCATAACAATGGTTAGTATCTAATCAATCTAATTCTTCCAGATATTGAATTTTTTTTAAAAAAATTTTTTGACGCTTCCCCTTCTTTTTGCTGTAGGCTCCATATGCAAAGTTATTATTAAATTCATTATAATTATAAAATCTTTATTTTCTCCATAGTTAACTATTTTTACTAAGCTAATATACTTTATTAAAATTGGTTTAGTAAATATTTATATCTTATATTGTATATATTATAATGTTTGATAAAAAAAATTTAATTGCTAATTGTCTAGGGTATTCATATGGCAAATTAATATTAAATTTATTATTATTTTAAACAACCAATATTTGCTGAACTTTAGAAAACTGCAACTAAATAATTAACTATAGTGTTGTTAAAAGTAATACTATCACTGAATCAAATTTTTTTGATTATATTAAAATTAATCTGTTAAGGCTAAAGATCCTGTTTATTGTAATCTTTTCAAGTTTCGAAATATTACATTATTGGACTTTCAATAATTTATAATTACATCGTTATGCTTGTTACATTATACAATCTCTATAGATCAGTCTAGACCTCTGGCAGACATTATACGAATATAAACAAAAATACCAATTCTGCTACCAAAACAAACACAACCTTCTTTGCCACAATTAGTTACCTTCACCCAATAGTCATACTACTAGCAACACCATAAAACCTATCTTATCTAAACCTAATACACGGTATATTAGGTTTAGATAAGATAGGTTTTATGGTGTTGCTAGTAGTATGACTATTGGGTGAAGGTAACTAATTGTGGCAAAGAAGGTTGTGTTTGTTTTGGTAGCAGAATTGGTATTTTTGTTTATATTCGTATAATGTCTGCCAGAGGTCTAGACTGATCTATAGAGATTGTATAATGTAACAAGCATAACGATGTAATTATAAATTATTGAAAGTCCAATAATGTAATATTTCGAAACTTGAAAAGATTACAATAAACAGGATCTTTAGCCTTAACAGATTAATTTTAATATAATCAAAAAAATTTGATTCAGTGATAGTATTACTTTTAACAACACTATAGTTAATTATTTAGTTGCAGTTTTCTAAAGTTCAGCAAATATTGGTTGTTTAAAATAATAATAAATTTAATATTAATTTGCCATATGAATACCCTAGACAATTAGCAATTAAATTTTTTTTATCAAACATTATAATATATACAATATAAGATATAAATATTTACTAAACCAATTTTAATAAAGTATATTAGCTTAGTAAAAATAGTTAACTATGGAGAAAATAAAGATTTTATAATTATAATGAATTTAATAGTAATTTTGCATATGGAGCCTACAGCAAAAAGAAGGGGAAGCGTCAAAAAATTTTTTTAAAAAAAATTCAATATCTGGAAGAATTAGATTGATTAGATACACACCATCTTAGACGAATTAGCAATTAAAGTTCAATTAAAAGTTTAATAACAATTTATTAATATACATAAATTTAATTGATATTTCAATACAGTATATATATCATAAATGGGAACAGATTTAAGTTGATCTGGAATTTTTTAAGTTTAAGGTTGGGATTTTTAGTACAATTATTCCATTCTAATCTAAGTGAATTCCGAACCTATTATGATTCCATTCCCACATACAACATATATAATTAAGAAAATAAGTTATTAACTCATGAACTACCCAATAACAGTTTCCATAGTTCTGTTTAAAATTTATGTAAAGCACAATTTCTATTAACTATAAGTTTACAGATCACATCATTACTTTTAAGAAAATAATTTTTTTTATCAACAATAACACGTAAAAATGGGGTGCAATAATTTTTAGTCGATATATTATCGATTACTAAGTAATTTAGGCACCGAATCTTATTTCTGAATTAAGCCCATAAATGGGGCTAAAATTCAAAAATGACATTAAATAAATTATAAACAAGAATTAATTAAATTATAAACAATATTATTGCAAACAAAACAAAACCTATACATACATTTGTCTAGCAATTTAAACATCTAAATATAAATATTACCAATTTATATAAATATTTATATATTTTAAAAGTCAACTTACCAACTAGTAATTCAATAAGTATATAGTAAATTACAAATAACCTTCAAAAAAATTACAAATTTATAAATTTTATACTTACTTCCTATAATTATAAAAACAAAATTATATCTAAATTAAAGATTTTACTTAAATAACCAAGGTAATCATCACATGGTTGCACATAGTCAACTCTATAGAGATGTTGGTAGAAAATGGAAATTAATAATGAAAATGATTAATAAGTGTTTTTATAATTTCCATTCCCAACATCTATAGTCAACTCACCTTTTATAATGAACCACTCTACAACGAAATTTAAAAAAAAATTTAGAGTTCGCTATAGAAACATAGTAAATTACCTATAAGGAACTTTAAGATTTTTATTGTAAGGACCGTCAGCTCATTATAAAGAGAGTCGACTGTAATATATTTATTTGAAAAACTAATACTGTATTTAGATTTATGGTCGGGAATAATTTTGATAGAATTTGTCTGTAATAAAAAATTAGTGTTAGAAATTTATCAGGAAAATTTGAAATTGATAGATTTCAAGCAAAAGTTTCTACCTGTAACAGTCTGATTCTGAATCAGAAAGATTCTGATCTGGAGTATATGACCGGTGATGATTACATCAGTTATTAGCTATACATATTGATATAACGTACCGCCTAATAAATAAAGTATGAATTAAGCCCATAAATAAACTATAAATAAAATATTTGAAAATAAATAGCAATACTTACACTCTAATAATTTAGTGTGTTAATAACGTGTAAATACCTCATTCGGCGCATATAAACTATAGTTAAATGAAAACTTATACTCACTCGTTACACATGATGCTTCATCTTCTCTTTCATCTACCAATTTACCAAAATATAAACCGAAATAAAGATTCACACAATAAAAATTTAAACTTAAAAAAGGAATTACAAACTTAGTTTAGGTACTGCAAGTGAATTCACAATTTCAAGCATATTCATGATTACCACAAAAACGATCAGATTAAAAATTAGAATAGAATAAAAAAACTTGAATGACATTGAGATTGACTGTGCGAAAATATAATTGATCAAGAAGATGAGAAAATGAAAAATTATTTATTAATGTCCGTTGAACAATATATCGGCTTAAATATTTATTTAGCACTAGCATAGAATTCTTTTATCCTTTTCGAGAAGTTCCGACATAAAAATTTGCAAATGACATTTGATTAAATTTTTTCTTTGAAACTGAAATATGCGTAGTCCATATGTACTAATTTTGGGTAGTAATTTATATGTGACACGTGATTTTACTTTACAAATTTATTAGTAATCAATTTAAAACCTACCTGGCTTTTTAGTTTGTCACTAATTTCAGGACTTTTTATGGGAATGGGAAAAACAAATGAAGTTATAAGAGTATGAGCGGCTTTACTGCCCGTTTATAAATACGTATTTACCGTACCGCGATGATTAAAAGATACTAACCCGTATATTACTCATATTTATTATACAAAACAGCCCTGCTTTGACGAATGCCGGTGGGCTTAGTCTAGTGGACGTGTCCGCCCTATAAGAAAAATGTACCGGATAGGCACGGGCCTTTGTGGCACGAGTCAAGATCCGGGTATGGTCCGAGTTGGTGCGGATTCGGTGGACCGTGTGAGACCGTATGCCCGTGCCAATTTGACCGTAAATGGCTCGGGTTTTGCAGCAGTTTACTAGTCGAATCGGCACGGGATTTGGCACGGGTAATGATACGTAAATTCACGTACCACCGCGATAACAAATACAAGCATGTGAATTAAAGATTAAAACATAAAATTTACATTAGTAATCAATATATTACAAACAAACTAACTGCATATGAAGTAAAATTTTATGAGGGGTTTTTTTTGTTAAGATTCAGAGCAGCTTCATCAGTGAAATTATGAGATATTGCACTTTTTTTTAAAAAAAATCATTTATTGGTCTTTCGCTCTCCGCGAAACGAACACGTATCACGAGCCAACACATGTGCAACGTACACATACGTGCCACCTGAAAGTGCCGTTCCGTATGACGTGATATAACGTACACCCCTCGTCCACATGATCCGTGCCATTTCGTGCATTCCCGGAACCAACCCGTACCACTTTTCTTATGGGGCCGGTTAACCTTTTACCCGAAAGGTTATAACCTTTAATAAAATCCAATAACCGGTTTTATATCCTATTGAGGTAAGAGGTTGCCGGTTATATCCTAGATTATATTCGGGTAAGATCAATGCATGGCTATCAGCCAATCATAATTACAGAATTAATTAAGAAATACTTCATATCGATATACTAGTTCTTCTGCTATGCTTCTGACAATAAACTCTGTCATGTTCTATTAATTTATTAACATTCTGCATGATTTATATAACCAACTGAAATTCATTCTATCATGACTAGTGATGCTAACTAAACTCACTATGCTTTGGACTTTATTACATGATGTATAAATATTCATCAAATTTATAAACTAAGCAATTCTTAAACACATTAGGATGTAACGGTAAACGATATGCGTACCAATTAAAAATTAATGATCTACGTATATGTATTAGGATTAAATTGGACGCGATGTAAGGATGGGTATCAGCAATGATGCGGATATTAATTTGGCGCACCCATTTCTTAAGTTATCTTTTAGGTTAACCGGATATCTAATTATTTATCCGTTAATCAATTTTATCATCCGGTTATCTGGGTAATCTGACGGTTAACCGGTTACAATACCTTAGGGTACGACCACTAGCTTAGTCGAGCTAATTAGTAGTTAGGCTGACAACCCTATAAGTGTTTGGTACGGGTTGGTTCCGGGAATGCACGAAATGGTACGGATCGTGTAGCACGCACAGGCACGTCTTACGGAATGGCACGGTAAAAAAGGGTAGCACGTTATATCACGTCATACTGAACGGCACGTTCAGACGACACGTATGTGTACGTTGCACACGTGACACGTGTTGGCTCGTTTTTCGGATCAATAAATGATTTTTTTAAAAAAGTGCAATATCTCACTGATGAAGCTGCTCTGATTACCTTAACAAAAAAATTCCTGACAAAATTTTACTTAATATGCAGTTATTTTGTCCATATTGTATTGATTACTAATGTAAATTTATGTTTTAATCATTAATCCACATGTTTGTATTTGTTATCGCGGTGGTACGTATCAAAACCCGTGCCGATTCGACTAGTAAACTGCTGCAAAACCCGAACCATTTACGGTCTATTGGCACGGGCATGTGGTCCACTTAATCCGTACTAACTCGGTACAAATCCGGATCTTGACCCGTGCATATCCGAAACCAACCCATGCCGATCCGGTACATTTTTCTTATAGGGCTAATGGCCCGGCTAATTAACGGCTGATTTAGAGCCGTAAGCGACATTTTTACTATAATAATATTTTCGTAGCAATTTAAAGATCATCATACAAAAAGTTCTAAAAATAATGTTTTTTATCTTTAATTTTCGCATTAAAAAATTTTTTTTAAGATTTTTAAATATGATTATATAAGTTTCTACATTATCAATTGCGGAAATATTCTATATGTGTTAACGCTAATGTAATTGAATTTATTTTACAAAAATGATAACAAAATAGATACACGTTGGACGATTTTTGAAAAGCTTGGCTAAAAATCGGCACAGCTAAAAAGCGGCTCAGATCAAAGAAAGCTCAGCGTTAACAGAATAGAACAAGCCGTTTGTATCATTAGGGAAAATCTGCCATTCACCGAGTTCCAAGTTTATCGCTTACTGGGCTTGGCCCTGACTATATTTGTGGGCTGAGCCAGCTAATTAAATTTGAAGTCTCACACTTACTATCGTAATATATTGTAATATAATCAGGCTATTTTAAGAATGAATCGGACGGAATAAGAACCATTTGAATTTTATGTGGTGACTTATCGTTATTAGCCAGATGCAGAGTAGAACGTTACGTGTTATTGGTATGCTAAATTAAGATTATAATGGGTTTAGGTTATTGTAGAATTTTATTTTAGGATGTATGGGTCTAATTGGCACGGACATACGGTCTCACACGGTCCACTGAATCCGTCCAACTCGGACCATACCCGAACAAATCGGATCTTGACCCGTGCCACAAAAGCCCGTGCCGATTCGGTACATATTTCTTATAGAGTAGGTGTGAAAGCCAGAGGTGGCTTTGTCTTCATTAATTAGCAATGTGAATGATTGAGACTAATAGAAATGAGGACTGTCAAAAAGAACAAGCACTCAGTACGCATATTTGAGCGAAAAAGTGACTTTTATCTTAGTGGTAGGCCGACACGAGCATCGCCGGAAGATATCCATTTAGAATTATCGTCATTTTATATAATGTATAAATAATTCCAAATCTAGAGCTAGACTGATTTGCGATTATACTAATTTTATAGATCCACAAAATCATTATCCACAGAAATCAAATGAATCTTAAAAATTTATGCAAAAAATACCGAAAAACTGAAAACAAAAATATTACAAACCTACGAGTTTTTGCAATAATTATATTATTGTTATGTCTAGCAGCATATATTATCTTGTTAATTAGTGAAGTGCATAATGATGTTCCAACTACAAAATTAAGCCTTGAGAGAGTAAGCTCTCTACCAATTCCTGGTATGTGGAGTTGTCATGGTAATACAGCAATTATAATTGTTTAGTCATCAAAATTTTAATCATAATTATAGATATGATTTTTGCTGCCGGCGATTCGTTTAGCATTTCATGTACCTTTATATGTATGCATATGTTTGTTATCATATATATTTATTGTTTATTTAGTATATATTTAGTTTCATTTTGCTCGTACCTACACCAGTAAATGATCAAAGACCATGTGACGAATATGTAAAACAACCACAACTTTTGGAAATCGACGGAAAGTATAATGGCTATTTTACATCGAATGAATCTTTTGTGCCCTTTAGTTCACAAGAAGGCGGCATTGGATATATGAATATTACAGTTCAAAATCCTAACAACAAGATAATAACCGTTCTGATTTTGGATAATGGTACGTTCCAAATAATGAGCAAAAATATTTATTCTAGCCGTTTATTCCTGGTCAAAATTTACCTAATGTAAAAATGCTAATAGTGCTTTGAATATGGGATAGTTATTACTATACTTGTATTCTAATATACAGTAACTTTATTAGTAAAACATGAACACCTGCTAAATTTTGTTCCCAAATTGTGTATTGCCTTAATTCATTTAATATAATTTTTTCATTGTCGTTAATTAGAAACTGATCAATATAAAAGCAATGGAGTGCTTGACGCATCATCAACAACAAAAAACTACAAAGATGAACCTTTTAATGATCTATCTCCTAGTTTTCTTATGGCAAATCAACAAGTACGTAACGAGATTGTTTTGCTATTTGCATCCTTTTTAACATAAAGTTTGCTTTCACATTTATAGATTCAAAATATAGAATTTACACGAAACCTCCTAGAAAAAATACGGCCACAAAAACTTAAAGATATGATCGGAATAACTCCACATCTTGATAAGTATTATTACATTAGCATAGATACGCGTAAGTTTTATTTATCTACTTCTCGTTGGATTGTACCCGTCAAGAAAGTATCTATTAAATTACCCGGTTATCCGGGTAATTTATTATAGCCTTGTAATAAAAATGTCTACCCGGGTACAATCTCTAAGATCGACTTTGAATATAGAGTTGTTTATTTATTTATTATTTTTTAGAAATTTTAGTAAACTTAAATGGTACTTCCTATAGTACATTGATAATTTCTCCACTAAACTACTATTTACATAAAGCAACTGAACAAAGGTAGCCTATTTAACTTAAATTATTAAGTCATTTGTAAACTAAAAGTTCTAATATTTATTATTTTTATCGACTATAAATTAAATTTACCATTCTATTTATCATTCAGGAATTTAACTGTAAATAGTTTCTTTTATTCCTGACACGAATCTTTATACAGTATAACCTCGATATAACGAACCTCAATAAGCCAAATTAGCCACTATAACGAGGAATTTTCTAGTTAAAATTATGGATTTATTATAGTAGGGTATCACAATTCGAAACCTTGATATATAGAAACAAACACCTAGCTCTTATATCGAGGTTAGAATGTATAAATCATTATACATATACCATTAACTTTGATAATTATAGTTATTTAGATCTTTTGGTTTAGTCGGAGGTGCATGGACTCTGTTAACATCAATATATATATTCTTATTTGGTAAGCCTCCATCCATCAAAAAAAAGCTATTTTCACTTATTTTATATGTATTGCCGCGGCTAATGCTGAAATTTTGATCTATTTTATTATGAAATTTTAAAATTTTTTGGAGACTTTTGTTAGAGGGGGTTTTTTAGGGTTAGATTATGGTTTAGGGTTAGTGTTGTTAGTAAAAAAGTATATGTGAATTTTAGTCGGTATTATAGATTTAAATGGGATCCTAAATTTCAGCATCAGCCGTGACATTTATTAATAAATAAACATTTACTATTTCTTACAGGCACCAATTTACTACAGCCTTTTGGGTTTATTCAATCAAGCTGTCTCCGTAGCCAAGCAAGTAAAAAGTTAAAAGAATCATTGGACATTCCTTTATTCAGCAGTCACCCTGATCGTCTTAAACACGAGAATATTGATGAAGAGTT
Source organism: Gigaspora rosea (assembly GCA_003550325.1). Taxonomy (NCBI): domain Eukaryota; kingdom Fungi; phylum Glomeromycota; class Glomeromycetes; order Diversisporales; family Gigasporaceae; genus Gigaspora; species Gigaspora rosea. The sequence goes on along the minus strand of QKWP01000205.1, from coordinate 257,631 downwards.
ATCGTTACAATTACAACGTCGTATTGATACTTTAGAAACGTTTTTACGTGAATATATAATAGATACAGAAAATTATGAAAGCATTATTTCACCAAAAGAAAATGTTACCACCTTTGATAATGATCAATCCTGAATCAGGTAATCCGTAATATGTCAATTTTCAATTCAAGGTGTTAGGTCCTGTTTTTTCCTAGTTATGTATATGTGTTTCGCGCAGGAGAAAAATGTTAAATGTTTAAACCTTTTTGACTATAGAAAAGCTTTGAAATCCAACCTCGAAGTCGTAGTATATAATTTTCTAAATTCAACGCATTGAATTAGTATTGTCCAGTTGGAAATTAATATATTTTATATAAAGATTCTAATATTTGTCACGGCTGATTAGGGTTGCGATTATACCGGTATAATAAAAATGCCTAATATAATACCGGGTATCATATTGTATTATACCGTATAGTATAAAGTTAAATGATATACGTATGATAAGTACATATAATATTTTATTTATAAAAAATTTAATTATCAGATATAGTTAATATATAGCGTTTATATATAACTACTAGCAGTTAACCCTCGTAATACTTCGGGTAAAAATTAATTTGGCTCAACCAAGCAAATGATTGGCAGACACGTGCCGCTTCGCGGCACGTATCTGCCAATCATTTGCTCGGTCGAGCCAGTTCCATAAGTTTTTCGTTATTCGGACTCGAGGTTCCTAACTCGAGGTAGGACTGTCCCGAGTGCCCGAGTTTGTAGATCGTTACATAATTGATTTAAAGTTTTTTTTGTTTTACAATACAGCAATACTTTTTTCAAAAGCTCGGGTAGATTATCTCTTCTGTGAACCCATAAAGCGTATTAAGTAAAACTTGAAGTTTTCGTGCCGTACTATGAGAATATTAGTTAAAATATCGATTTAGAGAAGTGTAAAGTTTAGATTGTAGAATCTTTTTTGCATGCATTATATAGATTTTTTTTTTAAAAAAAGTTAAAAACATATACATAACAGATATTAATTTTTTTTTTTTTTTGTTATAAGAGTTTTTAGGATGTGGTAAGAGATTTATGTAGGTATAATATGTAATATGATGTGTAGAGCAAATTTTCGAATAGTTAAAGGTCTCTTCAACCGAATAAGAGTACATGGTACTGTACTATGAAACATTCAAGTTTATTAGATATACTGTAGAATCGAATATAGAGATTTTTTTAAAATTTTTAAATAACGATAGTTATAATATAGAATATAGTTTAAAATTATCTAAATCAATAAAGATATAATTCTCTATATGAAATAATATTTTGTGATATTTTCTTTGAATTTTAACATAAATTTTAATAAATTTCTTTGATTTTGTTTGTTTCGTCACTTAATTTTTTTGAAAATTAACGATTTTGATTGGCTGGTTAACAACATTTGTGCATATTCTGGACGGTCTTATCTGTTTATTCCAATATTTGGAAAAAATAACTGTTACAGTATTTTAATATATCTGATATTAGATAGATATGTATTACGCGTTCCGTGAATTTTTCATTATTCGGACTGATCCGGAAAAAAGCAACCAGTTACACACATTTGTATTTTAATATATCATATAGATATATAAAAAATGTAAAAAGTTAAAAATTTAATATATCAGATACATATAGTTAAATAACGTTATATATAACTATATAAAAAATCAAAAAAAAGTAAAAAAAATTTGGGTAGTTTCAAAGACGTGTGAACCCAGTGATGATCTCGAATTGTATCATCCTCGATATAATCACATATAATTTTGATTGGCCAAAAAAAGTAAACAAATATCATGAAATCAGATCCATATCCAAATCTTGTGTAACCAATTGACACTATATAATCAAAACAATCAAATGCTATAAGCGGCCAGAGACAAAAAAAATTTTTACCTTGTGGTTGGGGTTAGGATAAGAGCTATTTTTGATATAGCTAGAAGAGCTTTTATATATAGAATCAGGTGATTATATCGCAGGTGACACAATTCATGATCATCACTAGTTATTATTTATCGTTTTTTCATTTTAATGTTTTTTTATTATTATTTATTTAAGTTTTTATTAAATTTATTTATTATTATTTTTTTATAGTACTGTCTGTATTAGACTAATATGATCAGCCAATCATTTTTCAAATAGCGATCATACTGTAAGATATAAATCTTTTTTTTTGTTTTTTTTTTTAAATTTTTTTTGTTATATATAAAAGTTGTGCCCTTCAAATCTAATATATCTATATATTTTACTTATCGTATTTTCAGCACAAGTACCAAAATTTATTGAAAAGTTGCAAAAACTTCAATTTTTCACTTTAAAATGGTATTATGGAAAAACAGAAGATGAACAAAGTTGTTAACATCGTTGAAACCCGGAGATACTAGAACTTTGTACTAAAGATAAGTTTTAGTTTCTTGTTTTATTTGTTGTTTATTTATTATTATTCACTTCTTTCTTTTATTTTGGTTTGTACTTCGCTAAAGTGCACGTTGAGAATGCGTCGTTGGAGCTATCGTTAGAGTGTGTTCATGTCTTGTATTAGAAAATAGTTAGAATACGATAAATAGTTAGTAGTTTCCTTTTTTTTTTTACAGTACTAAGGTTCTTTTTTTCTTTAGAACGAACATAGTACAGAATGTAGTACAATAGTTAGAATGATATAGTCAAATGGAAAAAATAGTGTTGAATATTGTTATCGTCATAGAATTGGAGTTGGAAAGGACGAACTTAAGGCTAGTTTTTTTTTTTAGAATGAAATGAACATAGTACAAAACATAGCACAATAGTTAGAACGAACAGAGCACGATAGTTAGTATCTGGTTTACAATTTTTTTTTTTAATATAGTACTAACGGTTCTTTTTTCTTTAGAACGAACATAGTACAATTGTTATTACAAAACATAGCGCAATAGTAAAATGAATGTAGCATGATAATAGAACATACATAGCACAATAGATGTAGCATGATAGTTCAGGATATAGCAAGGTAGTTAGTATAGGATGTAGCATGATAGTTAGTAGCATGATAGTTAATATAGGGTGATAGTTAATATGGGGCATTTAGTATGGGATTTAGTATAATAGTTGGGACATAGTGCGATATTGTAACGTAGCATAATAGGTTGATATAGCACAATAGTTGGAATTGGGTTTAAATTATAATTTGTATTTATTTTTTGTACAGTATTTTTTTTAATTTTTTTTTGTATTTTTTTTAATTTTTTGGTAATAAATTAAATTGTTAAAAATATATGAATATTCGAATTTATTGTTTTAATGCAGTATATGAAAAATTAATATTTAGGCAAGCATATAGTAATTTTTTATTATTCGGTTTTTGTTATTTTTTTTTATTTTTATAATCTGCGCAGATTATTGAATTGTTAATTGTTAAAGATCTGCGCAAAAAATTAAATCTGCGCAGAAAATAAAAAAAAATTCTTTAACGATTGCTAGCAGGGTCACAGATCTGCATTAATTTTTGATAATTGTTTTTTTTTAAAATCTGCGCAGATCTGCATTATAAAAACTTCCCCAATGTATGCAAAAGAAGAAAGGTAGGGGTATAGTATATAATATATGCTACTACCCTACCTGTGTGTATGTCTGATTGCAAAAACCAAAAATTTTCTAAATGAGAGTTGGTGTTTACCAGACATTTGTATTTATATAGGTCTTTGCTTTAAAAATGATCTTACAGGACTATATAGATCTTATGAATAAAAATTAAAATTTCTAGCTATTCAGTAACCAATTCAAATAAACTTTTTTCTTATTTTGTAGAGTTTAGTGAGGTCTACAAAATAAAAAAAAATTATTTGAATTGGATTATTGGATGGCTAGTAATTTTGATTTTTATTCATAAGATCTACATAGCCCCGTAAGGTTATTTTCAAGACAAAGACCCCATATAATGACTGATGGCTTTGTTACATATTAGGATCTATATTGTAGCTATAGCTACTATTCATCTGTGCCACATGCAAGTGCATATGATTGGTCAACATATGCATGTGTTTATTGTAGTGTATTATTCAAACGAGTGATTAGTGTTTTGTATAACTGTGCATATAACTATGCTTTGCTATTTATATTGGCAGAGCTTGGGTTGTGATTTGATTGGATCTTATATGTTATATATCTGTGATTCTATGAGTGTTATAGAACCCTGAACAATCTATATAATATTATATTTGAAAAATAGCTAATATAGATCCTTTTTTTAAAAAGGATTATATTTGAAAAGTAGATATTGAATAAAAAGGTTATATTTGAAAACAGTTAATAGACAAAAAGAAAATATTTAAAAGAATGCTAATGGAGTAATTTTTATAAATCTTATATTTGAATATATTAATAAAAAATATAAAGCATATGCTCTGATTTTTGGAATTTATAAAAAAAGCTTATTTTTTTAAAACTTTAAGGCTATATAATTTTTGATCTACTAGTTCATTTTAACTGATTTTACTACCAAAATATTTATCTCTTTGAAACGATTCCAACAAGTCCAAAATCTTAAAAACCCAATTACAGGGTCATGAGAAAATGTACTATCAAATAGATGATGTATCTTAAATTAGTTTAATCTATATTAAACCAATTTCAGGTATATCACCTATGTGATAGTACATTTTCTTATGACCCTGTAATTGGATTTTTATGATTTTTAGCTCATTGGAATTGACTTAAAAAGACAAACAGTTTGGTAGTAAAATTATTTAAAATGGACCAGTAGATCAAAAATTATTTAGCTTTATAGTTTTAAAAAAATAAACTTTTTTTATAAATTCCAAAAATCAGAGCATATGGTTGGAATTTATATATTTTTAAAAGGTATAATTCAGTTTTTTTTAAAGAATATAATTTTTTTTTTAAAAAATATAATTTTGTTTTTTTTTTTTTAGAGAATATAATTCTTTTTTTTTCTTTTCCCTCCTACTATACGTTATTAACGCCTGGACCAGATACCAGTCCATTTACACTATGACTATAGCCAACATTTGGGGTTGGGTATTACCATTAAGGTTGCCAGCCATAAGTAATAATTACGAACATTACAGATTACAACCTGGGTTGCAATCTTAATTACAACTAATACTCAAAGCTATAAAATGCCATATATACTGTAAAATGCCATAATGGCTATAATTGCTATAATGGTTATAAATGCACTAATACTGGTAGTTGTAAATGCTATAATAGGGTGTAATTGCCATAACAAACCAAGTATCTGTGATTCTTTTTATTGGTAATATAACTAATCTAACTAATCTAACTATAATCAAGTTTAAAAAAAACTCTAAATAAATAACTTATGCAATCAAAAGGCACGATTTTTTGTATACAAAATATAGCATTAAATTGTATCTTATTGAATAAGCTAAGATTGAGAATGCTTAGATTCTAAGCAATTGGGTATTATAATGAGATACATATAGCAACTTTTGATTAAATTGTACTGATCAAATCAGAATTTCTAATATTTTTGGAAAAACCTTAATCGAGGATAACCTTATTTTGTAACCAGATAATTCAAGACTTTTTGAATGATAGGAACGAATTAAAATTGTCTGCAATAGTTAACTTACTATAGTCCAATAATGCGATTATAGTAATAGTTTGTGCACGTGAAATTACATATTAATCCGATCGTGATTGAGGCACTTAATATCTATCAATAATCAATTAAGCAATTTGATCAGATTACGTTATCGTAATTAAAGTGATCAGTAATTAAAGTAGTTAATTAGTACTATTGATATTGAGGGTCGATACTTACCAAGTAATAGCATAATACTGAAAAATATAATACGATCATTAAGCCACTCAATGGTTAAGGTAATAAAACAATAATAAATACGACACTTAAAACAAATAAGAAATCGATTCTTCTTATATCCTTTTATAACCAAGACATCAAAATCTAAAGCTTTATTAGAAGCACGAAAAGGTAGCACTTTCATATTTTCAGGATATATTAATAATTGTATAACATGTAATTCGATGCACTTTAATTACAATTTACGTCTATACTTTATTTTTGTACCGTCTTTAGGCTTTCGCAAAAATTACTCGTGCAATTTTGGAATTTTTGAAGGCTATAACCAATATTTCACAATTGGTGCTTGAACCGAAATCAGTATATGGAATTAGCATGATAAACCCACTTTCGGCAACAAACATGCTTTATTTATACCTTACGTGCGCTTGCTGCTACATTAGCAAATTTATAATAGCGTAATCTTACATAAGATCTTATGAACCGTAATATAAGCAAAATATTACATAATATATTTCGAAATATTTCGAAATATCAAATTTCGAAATATTACGAAAGTAATTTTGAAATATTTCGAAATATGTTACAAAATATTTCGAACCATTTCAAAATATTTTAGAACTAGGAAACCAAGCAGGATTAGTAGATCTGTAACCTGGATCGCGCATTAGACTGATTTTTCAAAATAGTTCGAAATAGTTTGATGATGTTCAAATTCTGTACTACAAGATCAGATTAGATCTTTTGTTTATAATTAAAGCTTCTATTTTGTTTTTATCACTTTTTTGTTTTCAATTTTGTTTTCGTTCGTTTTTTTTGTTTTCTTTTGTTTTTTTTCATTTTTTTTATTTATTTATTTTTTAATTTTTTTATTATTTTAGCACTTTGCGAGAAAAACAACAACTTTTCGAAACCTTGCGCATTCTAATGACGACTTCTGACACCTTCAAGAACACACTCCCAGCAATTTCTAAACTTTCAAGAATGCTTCTTTAGAGAAATGGTGCAAGTTTTTGCAAGTTTTTGCAAGTTTTTGCAAGGTTTCACTTTATTTATTTTTTTGTTTCGTGTTTTTTGTTTTTGTTTTGTGGTTTATTTTTAATTTTTTTTATTAATTTATTTTATTTCGTCACTTTGTAAGAAAAACTAACAACTTTTCGAAACCTTGCACATGCCAACTATGACTTTCGACACTTTCAAGAACACATACCAGCAATTTTTAAATTTTCATAAATGATTCTTTAGAGAAATAGGCGCAAGTTTTCACAAGTTTTCACAAGTTTTTGCAAGTTTTTGCAAGTTCTTGCAAGGCTTCGTTTTATTTATTTTTTTGGTTCATGTTTTTTTGGTTTTGTTTTTTTGGTTTATTTTTAAAATTTTTTTATTAATTTATCTTATTTTTGCTCTTTGCAAGAAAACAAAACTTTTCGAACTATTGCGCGTGCCAACTACAACCTCTGACACTTTCAAAAACACACCTCCCAGCAATTTCTAAATTTTCAAGAACGCTTCTTTAGAGAAATAGTCGCAAGTTTTCGCAAGTTTTTAATTTTTGCAAGTTTTTACAAGTTCTTGCAAGGTTTCGCTTTATTTTTTTTGTTTCGTGTTTTTTGTTTTTGTTTTTTTTGGTTTATTTTTAAATTTTTTTTATTAATTTATTTTATTTCAGCATTTTGCGAAAAAAACAACAACTTTTTGAAATGTGCGCATTCCAACGATGACTTTCAACACCTTCAAAAACATACCCCCAGCAATTTTTAAATTTTCAAGAACTCTTCTTTAGAAAAATTGGTGCAAGTTTTCGCAAGTTTTTGCAAGTTCTTGCAAGGTTTTGCTTCATTTTTTTTTTGGTTTGTGTTTTTGTTTTTGTTTTTTTTTGGTTTATTTTTATTAATTTATTTTATTTTGGCACTTTGTGAGAAAAACAACAACTTTTCGAACCTTTGCGCATTTCAAAGATGACTTTCGACACTTTCAAAAACGATAAAAAACAAAAAAGCGAAAATAATAGCCACCTGTGGGGTAAGCGAAAATAAGTGTATAGGGCTAGCTTTTTGTATATAGTAATAGAATTAGATGCGACAAAGCGCGAAAGTAGTGAAAATATTTGTAATTATGTAAAAATAATATATAATATATAATAAAGTATGTAATATTAATTAAAAATGTATATTTAATAAATGTAAAATACAATATATAATAATAAATAAAAAAAATAAAAATTTTATATTAAATTGCGAAACTGTGCGAAATATTGCGAAAATCTGTAAAAAAGCATGATTATGTGAATATATATATCGTTTGTTTATTTTTTAAAAATTTTTGAAAATTTGCGAAAATTTGCAAAATATTGTGAAACAATGCGAAAATATCAAAATATTACCTCCTGCCCACATTAGTTTATGCATGAATATGCAACCCTTGTATGGGAGGATAATTTGCATTGTTTTAGTCTATTTCGCAATATTTCGCAATATATTTATAAGATATTGGGTATGTAACAATTAATATCATGAAATTTGGTTTGTCAGAGCAAATGATTGGCTGACACGTGCCGCGTAGTGGCATGTTTCGACCAACCATTTGTTCCGACAGAACAAATTTTGTGATATTTATCATCTCATGATCCAATATCAATGTTATCGTGCAATTATGATCATGATTTAAAGGTTGTGATTGGCTAACTAAGTTTTAATTTGGGATTGTTGTGCTTATGTAAAAAATAACAATAAGAAATTTTTTCATAATCATATGAGTTTGCACGATAATTCAAAATATTTCAAAATAATAACCATAATATTACTGTAATATAACGTAATATATTATGTAATATACCATATCAATCGTAAGATTTTCGTAATATTATAGGCCGTAATATCTTATGTAAGATTACATATATATAATTCTCTGATGTAGCAGCAGGCCTTTAAAGTCAGACAGGTACGGACCTGAGAGACTCTTGAGAGCTGGGTACCATTTGATTCATCTTATCGAGACAAATTGAATGGTAACAAAATCATATGATTCTGACCAATAGTTCACAAGATATTATCATTTAACCAAAATCACATATATATATATAATCTTTGATATTAACATAAAATCATGAATAAATTTTAATAGACTTGTTCTTTTGATAATTTTATCACCAAAATGACTGCCTTAAAGAGACGATTTCAACAAACCCAAAATCGATAAAATCCAATCACAGAATCGCAAGATCATTAAAATTTTCATATCACTTTTGATAAAAATTGATTAGATTAACTAATCTAATTTTTATCAGAAATGATAATAAAATCTTATTGTTCTTGTGATCCTGTAATTGAATTTTATTAATTTTGGGCTCATTGGAATTGCCTCTTCAAGGCAGTCATTTTGGTGGTAAGATCATCAAAAACAGGCCAGTTTATCAAAATTTATTTACGAATTTATTTTATTTTCAAATTTGCTATACACAAGGTATTTTGGTTAAATAATAATATCTTGTAAACCATTAATCAAAATCATGTAATTTTAGTTCCAACTGACTCGTCTCATCATAATGAATTTAAAGTTACCAAAATTGTGTAATTTGGATCAATAGTTCACAAGATATCATTTGAGATCTTTGGTGTACTAAATCAGGCACTGCGCTATAATAAGACTATGTTTTTTTAAACTTTAAAAAAGTGATGATATCTTATGATTGAGTGATTAGAATTAGGTGATTTTGGAGCTATTCGATTTGTCTCGATAAGATAAATCAAATGGTACCAAAATTATCTGGTTTTGATTGATATGTTATATGCTATTTATCGTAGAACTTAGCTGCACCGAATTAGACATATCTACCTTAAATTATTTCTTTAGTTTTTATCTAATTTTTGTTATAGTAATTAAAAAAATAAAATTTTTTGATGATTTAGACTTTTTATACTACTTATAATAAAAATTTTAAAGCTATAGCTTTTTAATTTAAAAAAATAAAAATAAGAAATACTTATAACTGCAACTATAATAAAATTGATAATTATTCAATAAAATTATACCTTTATAAAAGTTAAAATATATATATCCAAATCTTTTACAATTAGTTGTATTACATACTTGATTAATCCTAGGTACAAATTATAAGAAATATAGTCAGACCTCTCTATAATCACAAGTTGGTCGCACTCTATTTTGATGATTATATAAAGATGTGACTATAAATAAAATATCTTGTTATAGTCATATAACCAAAAGCAATAAATAATATATTTGCACATATTTGAAATACTATCAAAAAATTTAAAATGTCCCAATTTGAATAAAATGACCACCAAAGTGTTCGACTCAATAAGACAATTCTAAAAGTCTAAAATTGTTCAAATCTAGTTACAAAAAAAGATTTTTTACTTAGATATTTAAATTTAATCAATTCTTAAATATATAAAGTTATACAAATTTTTAATATCACAAAAAGCTTGTAATTGGAGTTTACCGATCTTGGGCTCATTAGAATCATCTCATCATGATAAACATTTTGGTAATTGTTTTATCAAAATCAGACCACTGCATTAAAAACTATTTGCTATTTAACTTTTAATAATTTTTAATAAAAATTAATAAATAATAAATATGAATATTGGTCAATCAGATATTATAATTAGTATTTAGTCAAATTTTGTAATTATAACAAGGGTTTTTTATTAATAAAAATGATAAAAATCAAAAATTTTTTAGTAATAGTGATTATAGGTAATTTGTAACTATAATGAGGTTTTTTACTATATTAAGTTTGTTGCACAATCTTGGTTGCTTATAAAGAGATGTGACTACATGGAGTGTGACTATAGAGAGATTAGACTGTATACTAACAAGAGAGTACTATTTGCTAAAAATTACAATACAGCCACACTTCTATATAAGCACCTCCTATATAAGCACATTCTTTATAAGCATCTTTATTTCTTGAACCAACTACTATTAAACATATAAGAATTACTCTCTATATAAGCACATTTCTATATAAAAACACTTTTAATTAGTCCCGATGGTTTGATTATATGAGTACTTAATAAAGTCTTTGAGTCACAACCTCATCTTAAAAAAAAATAAGAGCTGTGTCATTAATTATCTAATTATTTTTTATCAGAGGCCAACTCATCCTCTCTTCCTTAATATATATAGTTAGGTTTTTATACAGTCACCTCTCTCTAATCTGAACCTCTCTAAACTGAACACTATTAAACTCTCTCTAAACTAAACAAAATCTCCTAGAACATTTGTAAATTTTATTATAAAGTTTGGATAAGCCATTTATAACTTTTTGAAAACTAAACTTTTCCAAATTTTTATATAGTAAAAAAAAGCAGTTTCAGCAGTTCAGATTAGAGAGAGTTGACTGTATATAATTTCAACTTTTTTTACCCCTCCCTCCTAAAAAATTACCTGATTTTTGTCACTCCTCTAATAATAATTAATAAAGATTTCTTACTGGCTATATTAAATATTTTAATACAGTAATACTTTTAAAATACTTTCTACTATATTCAACTTAATTTTTCTGTACAAAAAAAACCAAATTTTTCTTTAATATCCTATCAGATCTTATTTATAGAAGTTTTAATTCTCTAGAATTAATGTAATTTTGAATAAAATTAGAAATTTTAATTCTATCAAAATTAATATAACTTTAGTGAAATTAAAACTTTTAACTTTATTCAGAACTTTATTAATTTTAATAGAATTAAAATTTCTAATCTTATTTAAAATTATATTAAGTTTAATATTAATAAGAAATTTTTTGGAAAGTTTTATTTCTGATGCTAATAATTTCAATCTTGGTAATTGATTTTTATTTTATTTGTTTTCTGGATTAATTTTTTATTCAAATATTGATAAAAATATTGATTAAGAAATAATTTGATACTGTAATAACAATTTTGATTAAACAGTAGTATTAAAATTGTGTGCATATCTGCAAAAAATATTAAGTAATTACTAATCTCTTCAATAAGGTTGTAAAAGTTTGAAAATAATTAATGATCTAGCATCTATTTTTAATTGTCCAATCTTCTTAGAATCATATTTAATAATTATAGTAATGTTAAATTATAATAGTTATAACTATGATTATAAAATTTTATAAACTTGTCTGGCATTGGTCTAAACTAACCACGTGTATTCTTTAGGATTTTTGTTATGAGATGTATGCGCTTTATTATTTTTATACATTCTTACCGTATTGGCGCGTAATAACGCGCATCTGCGCGTTATTTCGAGACTCTGCGCGTTATTTCGGGACGCGCATGCGCGATATTTCGAATCATTTTGACAAATTTGAGGTCGGTCAATTCAATATATGATCTACTTAAATAAGGGAGCGCGTTATTTCGGGACGCGTATGTGCGTTATTTCGAGTCAACAATGCAATTTTCAAAAAACGGCGTGTTTCGAATAACGCGCATGTGCGTTATTACGCATCCAATCTTTAAAAGAATTCTTCATTCTTAAAATATTTATATATCTAAGTTTTTTTTTTAAACCCCATACTAGGCATTCATGTTTCTATTTTAAATGAAATTGCAATAAATAATGATACAGTAGCTTATTGCTAAATTTATTCAATAAGAAAAAAATAGTCCAAAATTTAATATGTAAAGGTTTTGTATTCTTCATTAAACATCTATCGTATATACGTGTTAAAAAACTTTTAATATAAGTATCCTTCTGATTTATATAGCCAAATTTGAATATATCGTTTCAAACTTTATGGAATCATATACTGTAATATAATCTATTAACCTATGGATTCACCCATTGCAGATACTTGATTTGGGTTAAATTGTAAAGACTTGTAAATATCCTAGCCGCAAATTTCTATCGGTTACGGTACGATTTCCTGAAAGCTATTTCCCCGACATGTCATTTACCCGACATCACACAGGTGACAATTTGCTAAAAATATATATCCATATAACAAAATGCTAACCCTAACCCTATGTGATGTCGGGAAAATAGTTTTCGGGAAAGTGGCTTTCGGGAAAGTGAGAATCAACGATTTCGGTTCTATCGTATTACTCAAAGATAAAGATCAATCATGTTTAGTCAACAGCTAAAAATTATTGAATTGAGGTACTGTACGTATTACAGAATTTCTACTTATGGTAGACATCAAACATGGCGTCGAAACGAAACCTACCCGAAAATAGTTTTGGAAGGGTTCTAATCCGAAACTAGTTTTGGATTTTTTTAAAAAAAATCGAAACTCCGAAACCCGAAACCCTGAACCTATAATCCGAAACCCAAACCTAAAATCCGAAACTCAAAAATATAATATTGAAGGCTTTAAAATTTATTATAAAGTTGATTTATTTTTAATGAACCCAAAATGTGAAATTATTTTTGAATAAATTATAACATTATATACAGTAGATCATTTTTTTTACATAATATTGTTTTTTTTCACTGCCTCGGTTTGTTCGGGTTTTTTTTTAAGTTGGTCAACTTTATTTTTAATATCATACCGTTATTACAACTGATTTCAAAATCCTAGGACGATAGAAAAAATTGCCAATGATGAATCGATAAGTATTTGATTATTTTTGATACTTGTGAATCATAATAACAAAAAGGACTGCACGCATGCAATAAATTGTCGGATGCAAATAGCGCTGGATATTCGTATTATTTAAGGAGATTGTAACATACAGTATATTGAAGAGATACATAGCATACATCAGTGCATTTGAAAGAGATATAAAATATATTAATGCAATAAATGTATATGGAAGTTTGGGTAGCTTTTGGTGTTCAGGTGAGGTTTCGGGTTTCGAATGAGGTTTCGGGTGTCGGGTGAGGTTTTGAGTTTCGGTAAGATTTTGGAAGTTATAATCCGAAGCCTGAAATTTTCGGATTTGGCACAAAAGAGTTTTGGCGCCAACTTTGGAGAGAACAAACAAATAAATTATTGATGTTTTGGCAGTTTCGGGTTTCGGTCGAGGTTTCGGGTTTCGGTTGAGGTTTCGAGTTTCGGATAAGGTTTCGGAAGCTATAATCCGAAACCCGAAACTTTCGGAATCGCCAAAAAAGGTTTCGGTGCCATCTCTGGTAGACATACAATTATGCGAAATTTCACAAATTGTCAACTATACTTTAATCAATCGATAGTACCACAGGGATATGGCTGCGATATTGAATAAAAAAAATTAGCCTCTAATTGATCTTTAAATTTCTCATGCACAAGATCCTTTTGGGAAGTGGCATAAAAGTGTATCAAACTCTGACGAAAGAGTGAGCCAAATTTTATTAGTGTCTATTGGCAATATAGATTTTAGAATGATGATTTCAGGTACAAAAATTAAATGTATTTTCGAAGATGTGATCTATGCGTACACATTAAGTCAAGTGTAACTGGTAATGTAAAGATCGATGAGGCAACCGTCTAAAAAGTGACTAACGCTGAAGTTTGAAAATAAACAAACATCTGATAATAATCTAATAAATTGACATTAAAAATGGTCTATTATAGAAAACATCTATATTTAGAATTTTAATTTATGCAGACAATGTTAACTGAAAAGCGTATTACCGTATTAATCAGGCTTGTTGCCCTCTTAGTCGAGGTATACTCTCTATATATCTAAGATTTCTAAGGGTTTTGCATTTATAGAAATACATATCTAGGTACCTACTTAAGTACCCGAGTACTGTATAAAGTACAGTCATTATGACGTAAATATGGACGAATCCGATTGCCAATCATGTTAGCCATTACGTAAGTATGCTGACGGCCTGCGATAATGAACGTACTACCTGATTAAATAATAATGACGACCTATACCCACGTGCTTGTGTGTGCCAAACATTTAGATATACTTGATCGGCGCCAAGAAATCGGTTTACTTTAATGAAGTTTGTACGTATGATAACAATAAGTATGGTTTAATGATTGATTTTTTTTTTTTTTGTTTCATTGAGGATTTATTATTAACAGAAAAAAAAAGAAAAAGATTTATTAATTTCCACCCATGATTTGTGTTGACAAAGCATCTAATGCATCCCAAGTACCAATAATAGCACCGGTAAGAGAAAAAATTAAAATAAAAATTGCCCAAATTTTTTCTTTAAAATCTTTAAAATGATCCCAACCAAATAATTTTATCCAAATTAACATTGGCGTAACCATTATTAAAACACCATTACCTAAAGCACCTAAAAGTGCCATAATATTAGTAAAATATGGTACAGTTACTGCAACATATACAGTGAAAATTACAAGAATTAAACGAATTATTGTACGTGAAATAAATTCACTAGTATTATTAAGAGTAATTGAAATGTTTGTGAAAAGAAAATTTTCTAATTCCAAAGAGAAAGCAGTTTGATAAACAGGGAGTGCTAAAAGAATATGCATTGTTATCATTATTGTGGTAATATCAACTATTAAACCAGGTGGAAGACTTAAATATATAGGTGACTGTGTGTTTCGACCGTAGGTTAAATATGCAGGAATACCAATTAAAAGGTACATAAAAGTAATAGTAAGTTTCGCAAGTGTAATAACTTTGGGCCATGCTTTTTTATTTTTCATACTACAGTATAAAAAGTGTATTTACATGTGAGAATAATTAAATAATACTTTATAGAACATCGATATTTATTTAACTAAATTATCATACCTGGCTTGAATATGTGGGTAAACAACATTACCTCCAAAACTAAAAAAGAAGGTTGATAATGCGATAGGAAGGTTTCGAAAACTGATAAAATCGTGATGATTTTTTGAATTGTTCGGATATTCAATGATGGATATTATGAACACGATGAGTACGACAAATAATGTCGTTGCTACTCCAAATATACTATAATCGTAAAGAGATAATGTATGAATATATATATATGATTAAATATAAATAGCAATAAAGTAAAAGAATAAATACCTTAACCAAGCAGTTTCTTTCATTGATTTAAGAAAAATGAATGGAATACACATAGTACCAGCACAGATATATACCCATGTTTGCATTCCCAAGTCGATTCCGTAGTTACTGAACAATGTTTGTAGATTATCGCCAGAGAGAACAAGATAAAGGATTGGACATCCTAAACTTATTACATTAAAAAAGAAGCCAACCACACATAATCCAATATTACCAAACGCATAATATGCCAATTCTGATATTGAAGTTTTGCGTGTTTTACTGCGGACATAAAGCATAATCAAATAAGAACAATATATAATAGATATAAAATAGATGATGGTATTTTAGATTAATAATTCTTTTTTACTATACCCATGATCTAAACATTCGATTAATTTTATGCTTGTATATGTAGACATAAGTGCCGCTAGAATCAAAAACATTAATGAAATCCATCCTCCTTGTTGTAAAGCATATGGAATACCAAGAGCCCCAGATCCGGCTACCACACATCTAAAAAAAAAAAAAAAACGTAAATTTTAATATTTTATATAAATTTTATCAAAAAATTTAATAGTATATGACGCATAACTAACACTATATTCATGTAAGCTGCCCAATCTGATCCGTTTCCTGAGGTAGAGTTTTTCTCAAGATCATTATTTATAACTGTATCTTATAAGTAACGATAACGATAACATAAATATAAAGCAAATTATTTGCAAGCAATGAAAAACGGCTTAGAAAATAGAAACCTTTTGATATTGCATTATAGTTCTTCTGTGAATTGTTACATAGATGACTTGTTTCTCTTATTTCCTCGTTATAGTTCTGCGGATTGTCGCAAAAAGCACTTGTTTCTTCTCCAGCATTCATTGTTCAGCTATTGTTATTTAAGAAAGTTCTTTTTGTTAAAAAAAAAAAAAACAAATATTGGTTGATTTATATATAAAATAAGTGTTTTAATGTATTCCAATGAGATTCCATTTCTTGCTTTCGAAAAGAATAATATTGTGAAACCTTCTTAGCATATAATGATATAATCAACTAGTTTAATTCGTGATCAATGAAATTATTATCATGTGTTGATTTTGTGTTCAGATGTCATAGTCACATTGTTTATTATCGCAATTTTCCTCCGATTACAAAACAAATCATCATAAATTTGAAATGCACTGAAAATCTTATTAGTCACTTTAATTTATACGTATAATACAAAAATATATAATATGTAATTGTATAACAATCAAATTCGTAAAAAAAAAGGACTTTTATTGCATTAAATATTGCGTAATCATTTATCCTATTTTTGTGTTTAAAAGTCAAAAATTTAATGATACATTGTTTTCATATATAATTTTATTTGTATATAAATGTCATATAAAAAAATGGTAAATAATAAAAACTTTTTAATTTTGTCTAAATTTTGGATTTATGGTTCCGGTACTTAACGTTAGTAAATATTGTTACTTGTTTAAACTTGTATTTTATTAATCACTATCTTGTTATTCCGAAAGTTACTCTTATCAGATGAATTTTTAAGGGGGAGATAGGGATTGAAATCTAATGAGTGAAGACTTCATAACGACAACGATAGTAATCGAAAGCCTGAATTTGAAAAAAAGGTTCTCCTTATTTGATGACAAAGATTAGTGCTCAATATTAGATATCGGGACTAATGAACAACTAAATTAGTTTGTTAATGTACGTATGTGGAATTTGGTTAATTCGAAAAAGAACGTGCTAAATTTTACGTAACAAAATATTTCTTTATGGCATAAATAAAAATGGAGAAGATTGCCACATAACGATGCAAATGCTCATCTTTATATATCTTCCTTCTTTATACAAATATGTTACATATATATCATTTATGCGCATACTATTTTTTAATGCTTTGCCGTGTACCAAAATAGTATAATTTTTGTTTTCTCCATTTCTTCTACATATTTCCAGCTACAATATGAAAAAGTACGGAATAGATCACGATTTTAGAAGCATTCATTAAGAAGTCGCGATACTTAAGCTTAGCTTTAGTAGCGAGCGGTTTATGACTTTAAACGTCACAATAGACGTCACACGGGTTTGTTTATTACTAGCAGTTTTAAGGAAAACAGATAAGCACAATCCCCTTGGTTTATCCAACTTTACGTAATACTTTAATAGCCGTTTAAAAATCTACCAAACAGAGTTATAATTCAAGTTTTATATCAAGTTTTTAAAGTCATAAATTTTCATGTGAGATTTATGGGTTTCCCAAGCTATTTTTATTGAACAAAACAAATATTTTGTAAGCATTAACGTTAAAAAGTAAAAGAAAAAAAAATATTCCTAAATCACATGTATCGGAGTATTCTAGATACGGAAATTTACATAACGATTTGGGTACTGCAATACGTCACGAGATACAGAGTGGGTCAGGGTTTTATGCAGAAACTGACTCATGCACCCGGAACTAGACACTATATATGCTAAATTTACGTAATAAATTTGCTATGTCGCATGCAGTATTTTTTATATATTCTATTCTAAAAGCAGTTAATTAAACATACCGTATTGATATTAAAAGCCTAACCTAGATCAAACTTATTGGATCAGGTTAACAAATATTAACTCATAATTGGACTAATCCAATAAGTTATCTATCCGATGGTAAGCTAGAATTGATTCTAAATACACACGCTAAACCGAAATTCTTTAATAATTGAAGTGATTTAAAATTTCGAACTAACTTAAAGTTGATTTGATGAATCTATTTTGGCGTATATTCAATTTTAAAAAAATATTACGTTTATAATTCAATTTAAGCAATGCACATATTCGTTATTTTTTCTAGCACATTAATTATTGTCTGAAATCGAGTATGATGCTGAAATTTTGACTTATTTTAATATGAAATTTTAAAATTTTTTGATGGGTTTGTTTAGAGTTAGGTTAGGGTTTAGGTTTAATGTTTATAATAAAAGTGTATAGGTGGAGTTTAGTAGGGTTTATATTTTTAAATCGAGGCACAAAATTTCAACACAGCATATCCCCGACAATTATTATCAAGTGTGATTATTGGGATGGCAACTACCTTCGTGAGGCAGTTTTACCTTATTACATTTGTAGCGATTTATATTACCTATTTATGACACTAATTGTTTTTAAAATTTCTCTCACATAACTTTTAAAAGAATATTATCCAATTCGGGTTAGGAAAAATTTAAGTTCATGCGATAGATATACAGTAATTAAGTCCTCCATCAAATCGTTATTGACATTAAATCGGCTTGAACTCGATTAAGAAATTTACTAGTGATAATTGATTTATCGCAGCTGGATTGAAAATTTTCGTTATGTATAAGTTGTTTAATTCTTTAACGAAGGATTATAACTGTATTGCTCAGAAATCTGCAAATAAATTTATATATTTAATTTGTTTTTTAATTTTTTTCTATCTCATATTTTTGAAGAGCCAATATGTTTTAGACCACCTTAACGTAAACTACAAAGTATGTTAAATGTTCTGTCGATAGAACATACCAAGGTTTCGTAAACTGAGTGTTTTTTTTGGCCCAATGATCTTTAACAGATCCAATAGCTGTATTTATTTAATAAATCTTGAATAACTTTAATACAAAAATCATAATATTCTAGTAGATTTGACATCGAGAAATTTAGTAAGGGAACTAACGCTTATTACATAAATATAGCCCCTTTCAAAGTCAGTCATTTGACAATTACAAATTCTAAAGTAATCCATCGTTTGACAATTGCGAGCTCTAAAGTAACAAATCATATAAAGTTTATATTTTGACTATTTTAGAACTTGTAATTGTCAAATGACTGACATTGGGAGGGGGCTATATTTACGTAATAAGTTTTAGCTCACTAAGCTTTTCAAATGTTAAAAATGAATATTCTTGTACCTCGGCATGTTGAAAAATTTACAGTATAGAGTTGTAGGTAACTAACACTGTAATGTTAGTTCAATAAGCTTTTCAAAAAATCAATATTCTTGTACCTCAACATTTTGAAAAATTTACAGTATACAGTAGAGTTGTAGGTAACTAATACTGTAATATTGAGTTTCACCCAGGGCTTAAAATCCTATCCCTTACAATATAAAGGCCGATGTGGTTTAAAGATAAAATTAAAAACATAATAAGTAATTATTACATATTAAAAAAAAAAATGCCTTAAATAGTCAAAAAAATAATAATTTAATTATTACACATTAAATACGTAGTTACGAAAATAATAATTTAATTATTATACATTAAATAGTTACGAAAATAATAATAAAATTTTATTACGAAACAAATACCGATAATAAAAATTTATCATTATCAGATTAAATATTAATTTATTACTACGTAAGAAATATGTATTATCGCTAATATTTATTAACATAAATTTGATTGTTAATAAATTATCCATAATCATATAAATCTAAGCCAATTAAACTTTTAATGTTGTACAAAAAAAATTTGCCTGCGAGGATAGTAATTTGTCGGCCTGTAGTCTATTGTTTGAAGTGTTTTTCTTAATTATCAAAATTAGCGTATCTAATCAAGTGAACAATGGCAATAAACAACGAATAAAAAATTTAAATTTTGCTACTGTTATTTAATCTTTAAAATTCACAGTGAAGACCGTTGAGCTAAAAATTATCAGACCAAATATTATTAAAAATAGCAGAGGTCTTTTTTGATTTTTTTACAACTGCCTTGCCTAGTTTAGTGTATCAGGAGTGCATCAGGAGTGCGTCAAATGTGACCCGAGTTTACATGAGGAAACATCTTCTTGCGTTGAGAATACAAAGCAAATTTTCCAATTATATAAAATAATCTCAACGCAGGAAGAAGTTTCCTCATGTAATCTCGGGTCACACTTGACGCACTCCTGATACCTCTGCTATTAAAAATTATGAAAGTCAGCCAGGTTGAAAAAATAAATTCCCATAATAGGATTTTTTGTATTTTATGTTATAATTATAATAAAAAAAATGTATACGCAACAAATGGTAAATATAAATCATATAATATTTTTGTTGTAAAAAATAAATAATTAATAAATGTTTTATATGTAATTAGGAGCTACAAATATGCAATAAAAAACATACCAAAACTAAAGACCACACTGAGTCATATATAAAAAATGAAAATTAAACGTAACATCTGAACATATTAAAAGTTTAATGATGATCATTTATTGTCTCGCCAAAAATGATCGGTCAAGTGTAATGTCAAAAAATTTTCAGGGTAATGATTTAATTAATAACGTTAAGGGATTTGCAAATTACAATAAAATTTGACGATTTATATTCTTTATGAAAAAAGATAGTTTTCACTTTTAAGCTAACATTTGTATCTTACAATGCAATTAGTATTCTTTATTAGAACAAAAAAAATTTTTTTATTTTATCTTTTTATAATATCTATATTTTTTTTTCGTTTTACGCCAAAAACCTTTGAAGTATCTTATTTTGAAAATGGCGTTTTGAGACTATCGATGAAATCAAACTCGAAATTCGATTCACGTTATTATCTACATAAACTCAATGCTAAGATTCTTTTGAATTATAAGTCAAATATAATGACTATGCATTTAACATTTAATTATTCTCATCTATCTATTTTATTGAATATAGATTGAATTGTCATAAACAATTTAAAAGATCTAAACTGAATTCGCTTTCAAGACACGCTTGAACTCAATCATTGCTTACATCTCTTGATAATGACTAAGTGGTATTTAAATTTCATTTAGAAAACGTAAAGAGGCTAATTTTCACTTTAATTTTATTTTCTAACTAGATATTATTTTAAGGATTGATTATAAAAAATTGATCACAGTTTCGAGATAAAATGCGATTTTATAAACCAATTAGTTTGCTACTGCTACTGTATTTACTTTATGTCAAAGTTTGATATGTTTAGGTATTTTTAGTTCCGATAAAAATTTGATAATTTTCTCGTCATTTTTAAAAACTTCAGAACTCTTCCGCTGACCGTTTTCCTAAATTTTTATTCAAACATTGTTTCATCAGGTTCACATTGTTAATGGGCGATTGTATTATTATTTGATATTCATTTGACTTATAATTGCATAATATAGCTTTACCGTACAATGTTTCCCACATGATCCATTGGGGTGCGCGGTATACTATGTATATCAATACTCGACGTGGTATAATATAAAAATTCTATTGAAGATTTTTTTTTGAAATGTTGTGTAACAATATCGAACATGTATTTTACAAAGTATTTTGTATTCTTTAATTGGGAATCGGCGTAAGTTCAACCCTTCATTTAGATGCACAGCCTTTAAAATTGATTGCTTCGAATCCAAATTTTGTACAGGCAAGTATTAAGTTCCAAAGAATAAAGTTACGAAGTAAAATTTATATTTTAATTGAAAAAATTACCAGTTTATTCGATTTTGTTCGATTAAATTAAGTAACAATTTTGCTCAATTAAAATGAGACTGAAAAAAAATAGTTGATTTCCAATAAATGACGAAAAAAAAAATCTCGTAACTTTGTAAAAACTATGTTTAAGAATCGCTTAGTTGTAAAATTTTCCAGTTAAGAAAAGATATACAACCCATGCATCTAAAGAAGTGAAGCACGATTTTATATATAAAAAATCTATTACGTAGTTCATCTATTAATAATCACTTAAATCATCGATTATTTTAAAAATAATGAATCCACATATAATTTTGATTTACATAGTATATCGCCACCCCAATGATTCATACTGAAAGAGTACGTAGCTTCGCATTCAATAACTATATGTTGCACAAAACTAAATCCTTATTCGCATAATTGATCGTCTATTCACAGTTATTCGCAGGATTACACAAACAAATATATCAATATCAATAAGATTTAAATATATCATTTAGCTTGTAACACTAGTACAGAATGCAAATACGTATACATAAATCGTTGTGTTCGTGAATATTTCTGTAAATTACTTTGACAAAAGATTTGAATTGATTTTAACCTACAGCAATGGGAGATTTAGATTTAAAAACTTCATGCAATGAAATTGTTTTGTCGACTGCATGGGATATTAAAGACAAATCATCGTTTATTGACATAGATTCAAGTGGACTTAAAGTGATTATACGAGTATGTAATATGAAAATGAGAAATCATGCAGAAACATATTTAATGTGCTACTGTAATTATTGGCATTTAAAGAATATCATTATCAACCAAGCTCACAAAGATGCAAGTTTAGGATCGATCCACCCATAGACATGGCCATTAGGCCAGGTAGGCCATAATTCAACTCAACTCACCCGCTCACTTATGGATAACCCCAGGTGATACTTATCTGAGTCAACATACTATAAAAATATTTACCATTTATGCATATTGGATTGGTTTCAAACTTTCAGACCGGATTCAACCTTTTGAACTAGACTCAACTAGATTCAAACCAAGCCAAAAGTTTGATATTCGGACTCAGACTGAACTGAGTTGCAAATAGTTTGAGTTCGAGTCCGGTTTGAATTTTGAACCAGACTCAGACTTGTTTAAGTCTGGTTCAGTTCAGGGTTCATCAGAGCCCTACTTAGGATCCATTGGGCCAATTTTGATGATTTAACTATAGTATATTATATTAAATTTAAAAATAGAAATTTTTGTATAACCATAGTAGGAATAGCAATTTTCCATAGTAGAAATAGTAGATCCCATAAAAAATAATATTAAATAATAAATAAAAAATTTCTTCTTATAAAAATACAAATAAGTATTGTAAATTATATTTAAACAATAAATAACTTTTAACAAATAATATAATAAGGGCATTATTTTATGGCAACCCATTGCTATAGCAACCCCATGATCAACCAATCAAATTCGATCATGTACATTATGTGTTCAACACAAGCATGTAAAGCACGTAATCAAATTCGATTGGTCAATCATATACATTTAAAATTTTTTTATGAACTCCCAAAGGAGATGCTCAGTGGCATAATACACTTTGAAATTATTTAAAAATCAAAAAAAAATAACAACATATTTATTTCATAATCAATAATCTATACCAGTAAGCTTATTTATATATAATAAATTCCTTTATGATTGTACATTTTCTTTTGAAATTAACTTTAAAACCCCCTATTTATCCTTTTCAACTCCAATTCTAGTTTATACCAACTTTGGAACTATTTTATTATGATAGCACCAATAACAAAATCACATCTAATTACAACAATGACAGCTCTAATAAAACCTAATATTTTGATTATAATAAAAACAAACACCTAAAGAAAAGAAAATTAATTCCAATAATTTAAAAAAAAAGAGCAAAAAAAAAGACAAAAAAAAATAAGACAAAAAAAACCCATCCTAAAGGAGATATTAGCTATATTTGTGTCCAGTTGCAAGTTTGACTAAAAAAATATTTAATTGATAATCCGTTTTATAATGGTGAAGCTGTATATAGTAAATTTTAATGCGCAATTCTATATAATTTACTATATAAAATTACTAAGCCACAAATGCCACTTCACGACAAAGTAGTGATACAGATTGACCCTGGCCCAACGGCCAGGTTGATGGGTGGGTCGACCTTCAGCCCACACCTTTGTGGGCCAGGCCGGTTGGTAAGAGAAGTGTTAGAATCGATTATCTTCTTAAGTATATTTCAGGCCAGGAATTAAATAAAATCGGCTAGTCATTTATAATAACTTAAGTGAATTGGCTTATTTAGGTGATAAACTGCAAATAGCGAATATAATCTAAGTATAAGAATGTTCGAAGGCATAGACAATCAATCAACATGAAATACTAACATGCTGGAATTTTTCTCAAGAACAAAAAGAATAAAAATTAAATCATTTAATATCACTAGAATTCGATAAAAAACTATCTGATGGCTTTTTACACGTTTAATATAGATAAATGTTGATTGATTCTGATAAAAAAAAATTACACTAGAAAAAGGTCGGCCCGGTCGACCGGCTCGAGTTTTTTTTGGATCGGCCTCGGCCCGCGATTTTTTCATCGATCCGTATTACTACGACAAAGTGAAGTCATTTTTCTACTAAGTAAATATATTTGCAATTTTTAAGTAAACTTGTAGAGCATCATTTTCTGATTTTAATATAATAATATCATAAATCTGTTTAATAGATGCCTTGATATTGCTAAAAAATGAATTGACAACTAATGTAAACAGACTATTGTTTACATGAAATGGTATTTTGGACTATAGTAAAATTAATAGTCATGTGCATCACAATTTACTATATATGGCTATATATGATTGCCCCATTCAGAAACGGATTATCAATTAAAGAACTTGACAAGATTCTGAAAATAATAACAATGATAATTCAACAATCTAGAAAAAAAACAGTAATTATAAAAAAAAAAGTGGTGCCAAAATGAGACAATGACAAAAAGTGAAAAATTATATAAAAAAACAAAATACTTTTCAAAATAAAGTGGTACTACTGTGAAGATGATAGTTTCAAGACATGACAAAAACACATCTATAAAAAAAAGTTAGTTAAAAACAAAAAAAATTATATAAAAAAAATATATATTTTCTAAAAAAATAGTACTAAAACAATGAAATATTATCTGCTACAACAATTTTAAAGACAATAATTTTCAAACAATTCTGACAATACAAAAAAAATTATATAAAAAAAAGAAACTTACTTACTAAAAAAAAGTTGTGCCAAAACACTTTTGAAAAATATATTAGTTATTATAAAAACAAAAAAAGTTATATATAAAAAAAAAACTAATTTTTGAACAAAAGTAGTGCCAAAATAACTGCTACGATTTTTTTAATAATAGTTCCAAAACAACCCTTTTGACAAAAAAAAACAAAAAAAGAAAAATACTTCCTAAAACAATAGTACTGAAATAATAAAAAACTAATACTTGCTATAACAATTTTAAAGAAAACAATTTTAAAACATTTCCAACAATGACAAAACGCACTCACAAAAAAAAGGTAGTTAAAAGCAAAATAAATTAAATAAAAAAAATACTTTCTGAAAAAAAGTTGTACCGAAACGGTAAAATAATACCTGCTGTAACAATATTAAAGACAATAGTCTCAAGACAGAAAAAAGTTAGTTATAATAAAAAGCAAAAAAAATATTACATAGTTAAAAAGCAAAAAAAATACTTATCTAGGGAAAAAATACAAAAATAAAAAAAAAACAATAATATTTATATATGATTACCAATCTCAAAAATGATTGGCAGATCATATGGGTTGCCATGGTAATTAGTAATATAAATTGAATTTGTGCAGTAGATATAGTGCATATAAATTTAAATTTGTACATATAATATTAAAATAATTGGTACACTTAGTATGCTGTATGCTGTATATAGTGCAACATATGCTCTATTTGTACAAATTTTGCACATATATGTGAAAATTTGCCTTATATACGCATACACATTAAAATTTGCCTTATATATACAAAAATTGCCCTATTTGTACAAATTTTGCTGCATACATGTAAATAATTATCTAATATTAGTTGGCCAATTTTACTGTAGTAAAATTTTAAACTTCGTAAAATAAACAATTAAATATATTACAATCTGAAATTATTCAAAGAAACTGAGAAAGAATAAGTACCCAAAATAGCGACAATAATTGTGCTAAATTTATGCTATAATTAGCCAATGGTCCTCTACACTGTATAAAATGGGCTGACATGAAGTTTTAGAAGTACTATAAAAATGGCAGAATTTAGCATGAGTAAGAGCAAATTTTTCTGAAAAGGTATGATTTGTGCTTGCTATAACAACTGCTTTTATTAGTGAAAATATTTCTATCTAATCAGTTCTAAAATAGGAAACTAATTAAATCATACTTGAATGCATGTACTTGCTTATGCAATGTTAATTATGCATAATTTGGTTAAATTGACTACTAATACTAGTTTTAACTAAAATTCTACTTTGTGCAATTTGGATAAATTATTTTTGGCATATTTTTGTCTTGCCATCTTTTCAATTTATTGACTTTTCATCAACTTAAACAAATAATTTTTTTAGTTTTTTAACCATTTTTTTAAATCAGCAATATTCAGGTCTAAAAAAAAGCAAAAATAGTATAAACTGATTTTTTTAATTAACAAATAAGAAAAAAAACAAAAAAATGAAGATCAAGAAGAATTATCTTCTAGTTCAGATATAGCACAAGTATCAGATACAAAACTAGTATTAGATACAGAACAAGTACTAGATACAGAACAAGTATCAGAACAGAACATGTATTAGATACAGAACATGTATTTAATACAAAATAAATACTCACTAAAAGATCTTATACTCACAAAGATCCAGATCAAATTGGTTTAGAATATATCTATGGTTTAAAAAAAGCAATTGAAGATAAAACTGTATTATTTTGTACATTATGCTGAGAAAGAAATAGAAAAATAGTATTTACAGTAGGTACAACAAAATATTAATTAAAAAAAGTATTAAAAATCATATAAAAACAACTGAGCACAAAGAATTTAAAGAGCTTTTCAAACTGCAACAATCAAGAATTATTACTAATTTTGCAAAGCAATTGGGTATTGAAAAATTAAGTATTATATTGCTTATGAGAAATGTTTATTTTTGTGCTAAAAATCATCAATCTATCAATTTATTTCCTAATTTATGTGAATTAGTTACAACTCAAATCTGTAATTATAAAGAATATATTACTTCAGATAAGATATGTATTCTCAAAACACCACAATATGAAAAAAATAAAACAAAAGTATCATATAGTAGTTATACAAATAACAATTCAGGTATCTGTAATATTATTAAAAAAAGGTTATTCAATGAACTAAATACTTCTAAATACTAGAGTTTGATAATTGATAAAACTAGTGCTATTTTAGATCACAAGCATTTAGCAATTATAGCTAAATATTTAATAAATAAATATTCCATATATGCATTACCTTGGAATGCTTAATTTAGAAAAAACTAATGCTCTTTTATTTTTACTCAAATAAAATTATTTCTTGAATTAAAAAATTTAAATATCAATTCTTTAATTCATTTTGGCTTAGATGGCATATCTAATATATTAAGTAATTTATATATATATATATTTTTACAAATTAATTATTAAAAGTTTAAAATTTAATTAACTGATTATTATTTATTTTATAGGACATCAAAGTGAAGTATTGGCTAGATTAAAAATTTGAATTCATTTATATCATCAAACTATTGTATAGTATATTGCTTGCATTTAGCAAGCAAAAATGCTTCTTTAAAAGTTAAATATTTTAAAGGATATGAAAAAATTTTGTATAAATTTTATTCATATTTTAGTCAATTTTATAAATATCAAAGAATGCTATATCTTATACAGGTATATATATTATCTATTATATAATAATATTATACAGTAACCTTTATTTATAGTAAACTTTAAATTTTAAAAGAATTATTAAATAGAATATAAATGATGAACCAAATCTAGAATTACAAAATCTTATTGAAACAAGATGGCTTTCATTATCAAATGTTGCAGAAAATCTTTACCAAATTATTGATTTAATTTTATTAACATTAAATGAGGATTTATTAGTAAAAGAAAAAGAAGCCAAAAAGTTTAATTTTATTATTAGATAAGGACTTTGTTATAGCTACTATGTTTTTAGCAAATTTGACAACAATATTAAAAAGAATAATTAAAAAGATTAATCAATGTTTTTCAGTCTGATTATGTTGCACTTTTACATCTTAAACCTCATTTAAAAACAGCTATTAATTTGATTTCTAAAAGTTTTATTAGAAGTACTGATATACAACCTACATATAGTATTATTTTACATAATTATATGGACCATAAATCAACCCTTTTTTATTAAAGATTATGCAGAAGCAATAATTGAAGCATTACAAAAATGATTTCAATATTTTTGATTTATATGATACTTTAAGTATATTTGATGTTAAATAGTTTTCTAAGACAGATAGGCAAATAGCAACTTATTGATAAAAAGAAATTAGATTTTTAGGCAACTATTATAGAGATAGCAGAGTGGCTGATTATAATATTTTGCATAAGTTGTTAAAAAAAAAGCTATCAGAAGAATAGAATTCAGCAAAATTTTATTTAGAATTTTATTTAGAAAGAGATTATAATTTTATAGAAATATAAAAACATATTTTTGATGTAAATAATAATTTTATTAATTACAATAGTGAAAAGAATTTTTTTATACCAGAATTTAATTAAAACAAAGCTTCAAAATAAGCTTTGTACAGAAATTTAAATAAGCATTTAATGATTTTAATAAATAGTTCTGATATTGAGAATTTTAATTTTGAAAAAGCATATAATCATTGGATTGATTTAAAAGCAAGACAGATTGAAAATTTGATTTTTAAAGAATAAACTATATATTTTTTTGTTTATAAATTTTTTGTTTATTTATAATTAATATTTTTATAATAAATATATATTTTTTGTGCACATATTATAATATGTTTTTATATATAAGTAGTATTGTTAGCTAAAATTATTTTAAGCTTGTAAAAAAATTTTGACTTTTGATATTTAATATATTGAAATTCTAAAGTATTGATCAATTTGCACTATATTCATTTACCAATAGCAATTTAGATCCGGATCTGAATATATTGAATGTGTAACATTCAGTAACTGTTATATTTGAATAAGGTCACAATATGATCGTTTCACATGACTAATAAAAGCTTTAAAGTTAATGCACCAGCTTGGCCCGGAGGGGACCATATTGTTGTATTAAATTCAAGAAGGAACATCTAATGACGGAAAGAAATGCTTTAAATCTAATGCACCAGCTTTGGCCCCTGGAGGGGGCCCAAATTGGTGCATTAAATTCAAGACGGAACATCTAATGATAGAAAGGAAATGCTTTAAATTTAATACATCAACTTTGCCCAATTTGGTGCATTGAATTCGGGACGGAACACTTAATGTCGGAAAGGAAATGCTTTAAATTTAATGCACCAGCTTTGGCCCCGGAAGGGCCAAATTTGGTGCATTAAATTCAAGGTGGAACACCTAATGACTAAAGCAAATACTTTAAATATAATGCACTAGCTTTGGCCCGAAAGGGCTCAAATTGGTGCATTAAATTTAAGACGAAACATCTAATGATAGAAAAGCTTAAGAAAAATTTTTCTTTCCAAAATAAAAATAATTTACATGACTTTTTTGCGCGAGAATTGAACTTTTATCTTTTTAATGAAAAGTGTCCCATCATGGGAATAATTAAATATGATGACTTATCATATCATAATACTGAAACATTTCTATAAGAATAAAACAAATAAATCTATTATCTTTAGCATATGGGCGGCGAAGCTGCCGCATGTAGAGGTGGGTTTCATGCGTGTGCATGATTCCTCAATCATGCGCATGTTTCCGAATCATGCGCATTTTATCCCATCAAAATTTTATATAGAAAAATTAAATATGAAATAAATATAATTAACATTCTAATCTATCTATATACTTCAATTCTGCGTTGTTCACTTTAACATTTTTGATTGGTCGTATCCGAAAAATGTGATGAATGTGGGAAAACTAACAGAAATACGTAAGATGAATATGATGATTATCATGGTCGAGTAATTATTGTAACATTCAAGTAATTATTATCTTATTTTTTAACGCCCTTATTAACGCTCTTAAACAACACAAATTCGTGAAACGTGAATTTACAAAATTTACTTTGGTTGTTTGATTGCCTAATATTTATAAACTATTTTGGCTAAGAAAAGTTCACGAATTTGAAAACGTTTTGTATAATGATCTCAAGTTCAAGAATAAGTGCAAATGCAAGAACAAGTGCAAGAACACGACAAATGCCCCGCGATAGATAAAACATAAGACTAATAAAAAAAATAGTGAATATATTCGCAAATATAAAAAAAAATTACATTCAAACAAATATTTAGATGATTGATTTTCTAGAATTTTTGGTTGGAATTTTTTGCCGCCCAGATTATCTATAACCAACTAATTATTTTCTCAGCGATTCGTAGTTTTATGTCGATCTACCAATCAATAAAATAAAAATCACGGTATGTTCAAAAAGTGATCAGTGTGCTAAAACTAATAGCTAAATAATCAAGTTAGTACTTTAAAGCTTTTTGATTAATTATATAACCCGTGATCAAAATGTTAAGCTAATATATCGATGAGCAAGTTATAATCAAGAATGTTATCACAATTCAAATTCATTAACAATTGATATGAGAAAATATAATTGTGAAGAAATGTGTCATAGTTGGTGAATACTAACAATCAAAACAAAATAAAATTATCCCGCAGTCACAATTTTCCTGTCTGTCTGCTCATATGTGAGTGTATAAATCTTAACCATATACTGTAGTTAATAGAATAGTATGTTCAATAATAAAATTTCTTTGTGACGATCCAATGCAAACTAACTCAGCATATTTATGAATATTATATTATGCGAATTACAGATTTTAACTAAGGTTTTAAAGTTTTATACAAAGCTCCCGTGGCAGAGGCACGGGTAAGGTGCTAGAATATTCTCAAATTATATAAAATAAGCAACGATGAAGTTTACAATTTGTAAAAATTATATATGTAGGCAAAATCTGATTAAGAATCAATATGTAGTATCTTTATTTAGATGCATTATCAATAATAAAGATAAAAATTACAAAAAAAATTTTTTATCATGCGGTATCATGCGCATTTTATATATCATGCGCATTTTATTATAAAATGCGCATTTTTCCCATCTCTAGCCGCATGATCATGTTCTAGTTTAAAAATATAAATAAAATAATGATAACCCCCTTGATATATATTTTAATAACTTAAAGATATCCCACCCGGATATTGGGTCAAATTCAAGAACGAATTTGTCCAAAAATATAGAGTAAAAAAAAAAGTTTTTGAAATCGTTATCTAACGCTTAAATATTCTCTCCACAAATATTCATTTATTCCATTATTCTTCTTTCTTCTATCATAAGGCGTTAATTTTAGGATGCATCTTTAGGAATTAATCGCTCAGATCATTTTATTCATCCTTATCCTCAATAAAACCTTTGTGATTTACTTGCACTTCGAGTCTGTAATATATATATATATATATATATATTTTTTTTTTTGTAAAAAAGTTTAATTTACAAAAAAAAGTTAACGTTTATTTTTTTACCTTGTAATTTCATTAAATGCAAAATTTTAAGTCTTCGCTTTGATCTGTCAAGAAACTGAATACGAGAATTTCATTTTCTTTTGACAAATTCTAATGGAGTAGAAGATTTATTTTCTTGTCAGAGAAAAAGCCACTGGTCATAACGCGTCCATATTGATAGATTTAGAAAATAAGCTCATGATGATCTGTAAACAGCCTAATGGTTGTTACTTATTTGCGCGGGTAACACAAACCAAAAAAGGAAATCCGATTTTGTAAATAAACTAAGTGCGTGAGATAAAAATTTAGGGTTAGGGACTTAACGTTAGAGGCTATAGGGTTAGAATGCTGCTTATGTAAGTAAAATTTCATTCCTAAACACGCGTATTTTCGCTTTTTTTTTCGTTTACCGCGTTCGAATTTTTCGCCGGGCTGATCCGGAATAGGCAAAATTCTAAGAAATAATTTTTTTAAAAAAATAATTATTTTATTTGAATATTAAAAAATAGGTTACCTGTACTATTCGTGTTGGGCTCTGGACCAAAAGCCAGTTCCAGTTCAATTTTACTGGACTTATAAGCGAGCCCAACACTGACTGTACTATAGTGCACTTTTTTTATATTTTTTGAAATTTTACTAAAATACTCCTGTTGTATTTTTAATAAAAAAAAATACTCTTTTCATGATATTACTTTAAGTTCTAATTCTAATCCAACTCTAACCTTACTTAAAACTGATCCTAATCCTAACTTTAATTATTATTTATTATAATAATGAAAAAGCAATTTTATTTATATATTATGTTTACGTACATATATATGTCTAAATAAAATGTATTTTTGCATTTGAAAATATTTCTACATACTTGTTTATGAATATTATATTATTATAACTATTTTAAAAATCGCATTTTGATATATTTGATTTAATAACATTGGAATCTTGCAAAACATTCAAGAAATCATTTATATTATCCAGCATTGGTTTAACACCACCTGATATATCATCAGGATACCATTCAGGCACTTCTCCTGAATTTAAATTACCGTTTGCAGAAAAATCATCATCCCATGATTTCTTATATAACTAATAAATAAAAAAAATTGATTAGTAAAAAAAAAAAATCTGATAATAATTCAATTAAAGTCATTTACCGTAACTCCAAATGAAACATTTTCTGATGGTTCACGTTGTAAAAGAATTTCCACACCAGGTGAAATATTTAAAAATTTTCCTTCACAATTCCAATATTCATATCGTGTAATTTCAATTATAAAATCATCTTTCCACAAAAATTTCTTTTTATGTTTTTCGCAAACTGAGGTAACAACGACATCTTCAGTATTTGTATAAACCAAATGATTTTGTGGACTACGTATTGTTTAAATATTAGTAAAAAAAATATATACATAGATTTATTTATTAAATTTTTTTTCAAATGATAGTACCTTAATCTTAGTTTATAAACAAATACACCTTGAGACCCAAATTTGTCGATACTAAGTCGTTTGGCTGTTTTGATGGAAAGCCTCCATGAACCTCCACTAAAAGCAAATATATATATATAAATATTTATGATATTTTATGAAAATTTATATTATAATAAAATATTTACACTTACTAATCTAAACAAGCCATGTTAATCTCCAACACATTTTTTTCATTTGTAACGGCATTCCATAATCCTATTTTACCATTCCTAAATGATACGTCGAATGCACATGTCCATCTTTGTTCATCATATTTAATGGGACGACGGGATGCGTAAATCTTGAATTCATGGAAAGATGAATTTTCCCATACTTGATCATTTGTAAAAAATTCTTCTAATTGTTTGAGTTGATTATAATCAGTTGTAAGGCTATTATTAAAAAAAAAAAAAATTTTTTCAAAATCAATTTAATTGTGTTGAATATAAAATCAAAAGGAAATTAAAAAAAAAAATCTAATAAATCATACCATGTAGCGAACCTTGATTGTAAACGAGTATCTTTCAAGATTAGATTATTCAATTTGTCAATCGACCACGATGACTTATCTTTAGGAAAATATGTAAGACATATTTGACCAAACCTAAATTTGTCAAAATAAGATTGTAAAAATGATCATGTTAAAAAAATTGTATTAATGTGATTATTCACCTAATGCGCATTTTTATTTCTTCATCGAACAAATAAACAGTTTGCAAGGCTTTCAATATGGCATCTTCAATTCTTTTGACATTTTCCGAATTAACACTAAAATTTACGGTAATTAATTTGATTAAAAATAAAAATACTTAACATCATGTAACATAACGTATGTATTTCGATAAATTTAATGTTGACTCACTCAAAAATTTCAATCTTTGTGCCATTCTTAGGTTGCTCGTCAATAACAGGCTCGAGAATTTTAAAGAAACCAATCAAATCATAAGGTGGTATGAGCCAATTAGGCGGATCTGCAATTCTAACTTTGTAAGGTATTCGAGGTTGTTCGATCATATGATAAACCCAGCCTTTCTTTATTGGAATGTTGCGAGCCTATGAAAAGTATAAATAGATATTTCATTATTTTTGTTGTAAATATACGATATAACTAGTGATAAATTTTTTATTGTTCTTACTAAGAAAACTTTAAGGTAAAGATTTTTAACGCGTGAAATTGCTTCATAAACATTATCTTCATCATCGCCAACAACTCTAACCATCTTGAACAAAAAAAGATATTTATGAATAGAATATTTTAACTTTTACACTTTTATTACTTTTTAACTTACATGATTTTGTGGATCATACCACATGTAACATTTAGTTTGAACACGAATCGGATTCAAAAATTCATCTTTTTCACCAATGATTCGCGAGATTGGAATTTCACGATCCTGAAAATAAAAATGAGAAGAAAAAGGAAGATCGATTTTAGGAAAACATTTAAGATTTTGACCTTCCTTTTCTCTTGCTTCTCTACGCTGTAATTTTCGAATCTGTTTTTCTGTAAGTGCTTTCTCAGGTCTAGCCCAACCTTTGACTTTTCTTGCAGTTCTGTTTTTAATTTGTTCCTTGAAAAAAAAAAACAAGGCACGCAGGTAAAATATTTCTATTATTATTATATAATAATATTAATGTTTAAAAAACTTACATCATGAAAATTCTGAGCGATCATATTCCATTGCATAATAGCTTGATCGAGATCATGGCGCGTTCCCCACATTTCAATTTGCTGTATACAGAAAAGACAAAATCAGGTATAAAGTAAAAAAAAAAAATTTTTTTGAGAATAATTATTTTACCCCTTCAACTTCATTATAGCTCATGTGAGTATTCGTTGATTCTTCAATACGTGTCATATTGATCTTTCTATCACCTAAAACTAATTTTACATCGATATTTGGTGGAATCTAAACAATTTTTCAAGTTTTATAAATATTTTAAAAATAACAGTTAAAAGATCATCAAAGTGGTTAATTAAGACTTACCAACCACACTTCATCAGGCATTCTTTTCAAAGTGGATGTGATATAATCATCATTCTTTTGTTGTGAACGTGGTTGCCTCCATTCTCGAGCTTCTTCTTCTTCATAATTTACACTACTACTATCGTTTAAAGTGTTATTATAATATACCATGAAGAAAATAAATTTAGTAAAGTTGGTTCACGTACATTTGTGCTTTAAATTAATGTTTAATGTAATGATGCTAATTGCATTCGATTTACGTGAAGTATTTATATTAAATAATGATTTAGAAAAATCAATAACATCATTAGATGTTTTCGACGTAATTACACTAAAAATCAATAACATCATTAGATGTTTTCGATGTAATTACACTAAAAATCAATAACATCATTAGATGTTTTCGACTTAATTACACTAAAAGTGCTCTCAAGCATCTCCCTCAATGTGATCAGCTAGTAAACGAGATCGTGCACAAGCACCATAATTAATTGAGGTAATTCTTACGGCAATTTTGCTGAAGGTTCATAGTGCGAAATGCAGATCTTAAATTTTAGCCAATAAACACAACTCTATGATAAAAAAAAAGATGGTCTCGATCATCTTTTTTTCATTGCTGTCTCGTCCTAATTATGCTTGAGAGCACCCAAGGACTCAAATAAAATTTTCAAAATAATTTTTTTCTTTAAAAGTAGGATATACTATTTTAAATTGCGCATAATTTAATAATAATAATATATTTTTTAATACTTTATCGTTATATTGAAAGTCTTTATTAGTAAAATATAAGCCTTTGTATTTTCGTAATGGATAAACAAGAACCTGTAAGGACAATAATATCGTCAAAACAATTACAGTAGTTTAAAACGTATTTCTATTAAACAACTTTGAAATCATTATTAAATGAGTTATATATCCTTCAATATTTGTATGAAAACAAAACTTATAATTTATTAGTTTAATAAAAATAATCGTTGCGCATGAGTTTCTTATTGAGGTTAGTTACGAACTGGCTTCGATTACATTTTACACGGATTTATCAAAAAAGCTTTCAAAATAAACGATTTCAACATTTACAAAATGGAACAATGATTTTTTGTTAAAGTATCCAAATAAGATATTTAAATCTGAAATATTTACATCTTCAAGAAAATGCGTTAACCTCACTTATTAAACGAGATGATTTACAAATGAAAGAAATAAAAAATTTGGTGGGTTATATTATTAAATGCATAAAATCCAGGCTTATCGAAAACTTTTTAGCTATAATACAAATTGTTTATCCCATAGCCGCTATTTTCAATATCTGGAGATGACATTGTTGATTGTATAGAACCACATCAAACAATCCTAGAAAAACCTCTTTGAAAAGATATAATGAGAAGAATTGCAAACCAAAATCAACAAATTCTTCCAAATTGAGTAATGATGGCATCAGCATTGCCAGCGCGTATGACGAAACTGCTCTCAACGGTTATACTTATAGTCTAGTAGAATTACCTTTTTGAACCTATTATTTGATTATAGCATTAGTATCTAACTTATAATTCAGAACAAACATACTATATTCTGTATAATCTAAATTTAGACTTGGCAATATCTTACCATATATATTCGAAAATAGGCAACTATCTAAAATAAGCTATTCCTCCTTAGGTCAAAAAACTCAAAAATGTCTTTGATCTAAAAATAAGTTACTCCATAATTAACAATAGTCACTACATAGTAATTTCCAAATTTTACTATATAAATCGATTATCATTACTTAAGTAAACTTATTTAGAAAATCAAAATATATTTACATTCTGAGATTTTTAGTAAGATTGGAGAACTATTGGAGAGCATTTTATTATTTGACTTTTAATTTTTACAGTCAATAAGGGGCATGTCATAAATCACATAATATTTTTTACTTAGTAGCCACTCCTATCCATGTATAGTGTGATCACCTATCTTAATTCTGATTGGTTAATTTTTTTTCACTTCATAGCCCATCTCATCTTATATTAGAAAATTATATAGAGGCTACATAATATACAATTTAATAGCAATAATGGACATTAATTTGGTTTTCTACAAATGAGTACCCAAGTTAGTTATTGCACTAAAAATGGCTTGCTTATACCCATGTGTAGTCTTTCCCAACAATACAAGTATAGCACTGCCTGGTCTTAGCTACCAACCACAGAATCCATTCCACCTAAAAACTTCTTCTTTAAGCTTCTCATAAAGAAGAATAAAAAAGGAAAAGAGATTAAAAGGAGGGACAATACAACAATACCTAAACAAAAACCAAAAGACCAAACCAAAATACAACTAAACAAAAAGAAAGAAAAAAAGAAATACCAAAAAAAAAAGCAAAAAAAATAGAAATTTAGAATGCTAACACATCAAGCATAAATATATAATACTACAATTCTGATTGGTTAATATAATGACTAATTTTTTAAATATATTATACAAATATAATAATATTAAATAATTTGTAATCTACTGGTCTATTTTAAACAATTTTACTATTAAAATAATCATTTTAATGAGATGATTCTAACAAGCCAAAATCATTAAAATCCAATCACAAAGTCACAAGATTGCTAAGGTTTTGTTTTATTTTATGTTTTAAAATTTATTTTAAAATATATATAAAATAATACAAAACTTTAATGATCTTGTGATCCTGTGATTGGATTTTGATAATTTTAGGCTTGTTAGAATCGTTTTATTGAGATGATTATTTTAGTAGTAAAATTGTCCAAAATGGACTAGTAGATTAAAGGTTACTTAATATTAAATAATATAATATATGTTTTATTTAATATTAGGTAACCTTTGACTACTGGACATTTTTGGACAATTTTACTACCAAAATGATCATCTCAATGAGATGATTCTAAAAATCCAAAATCATAAAATCCAATCACAGGGTCATGAGATTACTAAGGGTTTGTTTTATTTTATATATGTCTTAAAATTATTTTAAGACATATATAAAAAATACAAAACCTTAATAATCTTGTGATCCTGTAATTGGATTTTGATGTTTTTGGGCTTATTAAAATTGTCTTATTGAAATGATCATTTTGGTAGTAAAACTGTCTAAATGGACTAGTAAATCAAAGGTTACTTAATATCAAATAATATATATATTATATATATTATATACTATATAATTTAATATATTATATATAGATATTATATATTAGTTATACAATTTGTTACATCCAAAATTTTATTATATGATTTTTATAAATTACACAAATTGATGAATTTAAATTTTTGAAAATTTCACTTGACACTTTAGTTTTAACACACAATACTTCTTAAGACAAACCTGTAACTGAAGTTTCTACGAATCAGAAAATATATAGAAAATAAGTATTCTGTATAAAGTAATATATATAGTTTCAAAAGTATGCAATTAGTTTGCTTTGATCTTTCTCCAGTTTGCAAATACCCAGTACAAAAAGTAAATTGTTAGATGTACTGAAGTGATAGCTTTTACCAAAATGCATTTGTGAAGGACTGGTGCATTTGAAAGTAATGATGAAAATCAGAAAAACTGTTTTACAAATAGGCAAATCATATTAATTTGATATTTTTTTATATAATTTGCTTATTTATGTGTATTGTAATTTTATTAGGTTTTCAAAATGATAGTATACTGCACAATGTGCAGTAAAATATAACCTTTAGACTAACAAACCAAATGAAATAATTTGGAAAGATGTCCAATGTAAGTAGATTTAATAAAGTTAATATAGTGTTCTTGCATAAGCCTCTACAGTTGCTTTTCATGAAAATTTAAATAATTTAATATTATTGCAAAGTGCTTTCTTTAGTATAAATAATATATGCTCATCCCTGTTAATAACAAATTTTTATTTTATTATAGATTAACATTCTTTAGAACAGAAAAACAAAAAAAATAATTATGAGGATGTGGTTATTATAGTAATAATAGATATTCTTTTGTTTAGAAAGTGATGAGCCATACTACTAGTAATATAATTGGATGTTATTT
Organism: Gigaspora rosea; assembly: GCA_003550325.1. NCBI lineage: Eukaryota > Fungi > Glomeromycota > Glomeromycetes > Diversisporales > Gigasporaceae > Gigaspora > Gigaspora rosea. The sequence goes on along the minus strand of QKWP01000205.1, from coordinate 218,318 downwards.
AAATTTTAGAAATAAGATAACTTAGATAACCAACATTTAGAATTAATAAGTTATATTTTTTAAACTGAATAGACAAAATTTAATATTTTAAGAAATTGCTAATATTTACAAAGCTGATTGCACCCGTTATGAAGTAGAAGCACAAGAATAGCAAGTATGCTAGTAAGTAGATGATTTAAATGAATTTTTTTGTACATATTTGCTTGTTCTTGCTATTTTATCTCTAACAGTTTTTTTCTTACAATTTATTCTATTTAAACCAAATTACAGTATAGGGGCCAAAGAATTGCAATACAAAAAGTTGGTTAACAAATCTAACGAGTACTATATATTGTTAATTAAATAAAAAGGCTACAACAACCTTTAAATTGTGTTGGTCACATTATTGTATTCGACAGCACTTCTTGAACACTTTTATACTCAAATTTATTTATTTTAAAAATTTTATTCTTAAAGAATATTTGAATAAAATGTTCTTTAACAAGAATAAATAATAATGACCAATCTTAATATAATATATTCAATTACTAGCACAAAGACAAAGAACTATTGTTTCAATATATTAATAAAACCTTTATAATAATACAATATATTATACTGTATCTCTTATTATAAAATAACTTCTTAATGCCCTTATGTTCAAACAAAAGAATATTCAAAAAATTTTAACTTTTACAATATACTTAGAGCCGTGACATATATTATATAATATCATTTTATTATAGAGCTACCCCTCCCTCACATAAGACCAATTAGCCAATCAAATTGTATAATTAGTCTTATGTAAAAATTTTTTGACCCTCTAGGATATTGCGTAATATCTGTTACTGCTCTTATCTAATGTTCCTTGTTTTAGCATGACTGCTACTCTAATTTTGTATATAATTAATATATTAGTTGAGATTTGGGTATGAACAAACCAAAACAATAATAGTTCTAAATTCTTTTAACATTCCTTGAAGTTTATAATCTCAACTGAGTATGTGTTTTTTTGCTTAAAAAGTTTCAAAGCCAGAAGATTCAGTTGTATTACAAATATTATAAAATTACGAAAGGCTATTTTTGAGGGTGTGATCTTTCTTTACTTTATTTTTTTCTTGGTTGAAGTTACAAATCAATAAAGTATTTGTATAACTAAGCAATTGTATCTAGTCTTGTGAGTGTGTTTCCTTTTATGAAACCCCTGAAAATGGCAATTAAAAAAAGTCTACTATTGCAATTTATGCAATTTACTATTAAAACTAGGCATGTCGATCACTCAAATTTCATATTAAAAATTTTACCCAGTGATTTGTGTGACAAATTGTGTGAATGATATAGATGTAATTACCCCTAACCATGTATCCATAGCAAAAATCATATAATAAATGGCATACTCCTAAAAAAATTAAAATTTTTAAAAAATTAAAAGTTGAAAATAAAAATTTCTTTAATTTTAATCAAATTTCAAAAAAATATGTGTATTTTGATCTTTTAAACAAGTTTACTTAAATAGCAATTACTGGTATTAATTAACATAAAAAAATCTAGACTTGCAATTATCTGTGATTAACCAAAAATTAAGTTTATCTGAAAATGAGCTATCTCTAATTTTTTATATAATATCAATAAATTTAGACTTTGATTTATTCTTGATTCTGATTGGCTAATCTATAATATCTTTAAATGCACACTTTCTTTAAGCGCACACTTACACTCAGTCCCAAGTGTGTGCACTTAAAGAGGTATTACTATAGTAGACCCTAGTCTAGTACATGCTGTGAGGTTATATCATGAAATAAAAAATTTTAAAGTTCATACACACTTTGTATTTACAATAGACATTCTAACTATTTAAAAAGACTGTATTTGATTAATATAGATTTGTGGTTTATGCCTGGGTCTAATTTATAGTATATCTACTATTTAAGGAATCTTGTATATAGCACTTTATAGTAATATTACCAGTTTACCAATATCACAGTTTTACTAATATTATTAGTTTTACTAATGTCACCAGTTTTACAAAATATCACCAGTTTCAACAACATCACCAGTTTCACCACTACTACCAGTTTTACTATGGTGCTCCAAGTCACTTTTCATCAAATGCACAAAATTTGGCTAGATATATTCAAGTTATACCAAATTTGGCTAGATATATCCAAGATGTGCCAGATTTAGATTTGGCTAGATATAAAAATTTGTAACCTAGCCTAAATTATCTGCTGTCATAGCCCAAATGCCGTGGGTTATGTAATGTGAATAATTTTTGTGAATTAGTATCACAAAACTATCTTGCTATTGGTATTACTTAGTCATCTATATAGTGATCATATATGTACATATGTGCATTCATATTTGATAAATGCGCAACTAGAAATGAGAATCAATTCTATAATAATCAATTTAATTGTTAATAAAATCTGTTTATTGATTTAACACATATGTGACCAATTTATTGATACTAAACATAGTATATACATACAGTCAGTATTGTTATGAGACAGCTTTGGACAGTAGTTTGAACAATTTTGGACAATTTTGGACAATTAAATAAAGTAAAATTACTTAAAATTTTATTAGGACAATCTATTTTAATTTTAACTGGAATGTGTTTAGTACCTCAAAAAATAATCATATATTTTTTAGACAAATTTAAGGGTAGGGTGAACGTAGATCATTTTTCATATGATCTACGTGGTATATTAGAATTTTATATAGTAAATAAACAAATGCTTCTGATAAATTTTTTTAAGATCTTGACCAATTTGTATAAAATTTATCATAGGTAGTTTTAAATAGTTTGTTTATAATTATGAAGTTGCGCAATATCCATTGCTTTAAAAAAAATCAACTTTACATATAATTAAATTTTTGTAGGACATTATATGATTTTTGTAGGTTGTACAAAGAATTGATTGGTCAGATCATATGATGTTTACATGTAAATCATATGATATCATATAAATTGGTTACACAAAGTTGATCTACAATTGATTTTATATGAAATTGGAAATTTGTACACCCTACCTTTAATAATTATTAAAGCCTGTATAAGCTTTGGACAATCTTGGATGCTTGGACATTTTGGACGTGGACAAGGCCAAAAAAGGCCTTGGACAGCCAAAATGTACAACACTGTATACAGTATGTTGTGAGGGGCAAAATTATTATAGGATAAAGATATTCAGTCTGATTTAATTGATTCTAATGCTATTGGTTTGGTCTTACAAAGATCTAGAACTAGTCAAGAACTGATTTATCATTTTCACGCCAATTTTATGTAGATCAAATATATGTGAAGCCAATTTTAATGTAAATTATATGTAACAACAAGGTGCCAATTTTATAGCTCACATAATAAATTGTATAAATTTTTTAAATTTTAATGTCATATAATTTTGATGTTTGGACTTTTTAAAAAATTTTAATCGATAAGTTTGATAGAGCTAAAGATAAAGATTTATTTTATCAGTTATTTATTAAATAAATCTTTAGATTTTATAGTTATAAGATTTTAAAAAAGCAATCAGAATTTGATGAGAAGTGACTTGGAGCACCATACTAACACCAGTTTTACTACTACCACCAGTTCACCATTATCACCATTTCACCAGTTTCACCAATTTTGCTATTAAGGTGTACCATTAGTGCACGAGTTTCACCAGTTTCATAGCCTGGTGAAATTAATTAGTTTCACCTGTAACCCTAGTCCCAATGTGTAAATTCCCCTTTTTAATCTCAAATTAGCAGAAATTGTAATAAATCTTTGGCCAAATTACTTCTGCGTATTTGAGATTAAAAAATTGAAGTAGAGAGGGGTGCTTAATTTCGGAATGGTATATTAGTTGTATTAGTTTATAAAAATTATAATAAAATAAATTAAAGATAGTGAACTAAATTCATAATGATTATACGATCAAGAATATTAAATCACGTATTAAATTAGTAGTATATGAAGACATATTTTTATTAATTTATAAGTTGTTAGCTAACAAACTATTGATTCTATTAAGTAATCAAGATTATTTATACATTTAAGTATATAGATCATGAATGATTATATAATATGGGCTAGGTGCTGCAGAAAGGGACGAAATTGACAAAAAAAAGATCTTCGGCAAATCAATTTTTGATGTTGTAAATCTTATAATAAATCATATGAAAATGCAAACTTTAAGGAGCTAATAGTAAAATTTTGTTAATATAACTACTTTTGTGTCTTAAGTAAAAATGTTCCTAACCTTATTTTAAATTAATTTATGTAAAAAAAGACCTTTTGAAAAAATTGTCAATTTCGTCCTTTTTTGCTATCTAATATATTAATTATACATAATATAATGTATATAGTAGAGATTATTAAATAAAAAAATATAAATTATATTGGCGGATTTGCGGAATTGGTCCTTGGATTGATCCTAAATTGTATCCTCCGTAATACCCAAGTGTTAGCGGCAAGGGGTAACAATTCAATATATATACTACGTATAATCTATCTATTTACCTTTAAATTATTTTAATATGTAACGATGTACATATCATACAAAAAAACAATTTAGATCAATCCGTGACCAATTCCGCAAATCCGTCAATATGATAAGGAACCTATAAACTAGTCAAAGATCTAATGAAAATAGTTTAACTGGTTAAATGAGTTCATCGTACATAATAATACTGAACAATATGTAGTCTACAGGAACTATGTGCACTATGTGAAATACATATGATCTGTCTAACGTTACAGTCATGTGATTTATAATTACTCATGATTTCTTGTGACTTCTCCGGCTAAAGGGAATTTAGGACAATTTAGGACAATTTCGGGTCTAACAGTAAATTAAGTGCAATAACAAAATTCTTTATAGTAAATTAGAAATATCGATAATCCTATGTAACAAATAATTTATTGTATGTTAATCATGTTAATCTATGTTTATTAAAATAGAATTAAGTTTGTGATTGGTTAACGAATTAATGACGACATAAAACAATCTACATTATGGACAATCAAAGAATTTGTTATCATTTGTTTTTAGACAACTGTATAGTTTTTCGGAAAAACCAATTATGCTGTAAATTATATATCAATATTAATAAATTTAGAAGTTTCGGACTATGGTTTCGGGGATTCGGGGATTCGATTTTTTTTCCGAAACTACTTTACAAAATTTTGGAATTTTCAAATTTGCAATAATTAGTCAAATATAAGCAATAAAAAGCAAATTATTGACACTAAATTAGTTATTTTAATAATTTATTACAAAATTACTTTATTATCAGCACTATTAACTACCTGATATATTAGTTAAATATTGGTAATTTTTAAACTTTTATTTGCACTATATTATTGCAACCATATTGCCAATATTAGCATTTTATTATTACAATAATTGGCAAATATATTTATAAGATTAATTTATAATAATAAAATGCTAAAAAATACCCTTTTTGGCAAAAATTTTGTATTTAATAGTATATTATCAGCGCTTTTAAGTGGCTTATTTTTAGCAAATCCAAATTTGGCGCTTTTTTGTTAATATCTACTAAAGATGGGCAATATAATTACTTATTACGTATAAATTTAGAAGTTTCTGACTATAGTTTCGGGGATTCGGGGATTCGATTTTTTCTCCGGAACTAGTTTCGGATTGAGTTTAATATCTATTAGAGACGGGCAATATAATTACTTATTACGTATAAATTTAGAAGTTTCGGATTATAGTTTCGGGTTTCGGAATTCGATTTTTTCTCCGGAACTAGTTTCGGATTGAGTTCAATATCTATTCTACTCTACTATTCTTTCTATCAACTAGAGATGGGCAAGATAATAACTTATTACGTAAAAATTACATCACACAACGCGACATTTTCTAATAATATATACAACTAATAACATGCTAAATTGTCAACATTCTAAATTGCATGTTATGTGATGTGATAAGTATCTCTAATATCTAAATATCGATATCAAATTGGTTATTAATACAACAAAATTTTCATTATCTTTCTGAATATTCTATTTTCTAAAATTTTTATTCAACTTATCGAACGATGAAACGTTGGGGTGGTCGGGCAACTAAGTAAATCAAAACTATATATAGTATCATATAAAATTTATTATCGAATTTTTTGTGTATTTTTTTTTATTATACCGGTAATAACGATAATGACAATATTAATTTATAATACAAATATTTAGATGCAGGGTCTTTACTACTAAAAATTAGATTTCGAGTAGATCGATAGAAGACCTCTACAATACAAGTTACAAAACTAAATTTTATATTTACTTAAAAAAATTTTTATTGGAAGCTTAAACTTCGTCGAGATTATTCAAACAATAATATAGATAAATTAAGTTAGAAAAACAATTCGTTTTCCATATATAATTTAAAAAACGGTTCTGTAACTTTGCTACTGAGATAGGAAAGAGTCGATTGACGTTGAAACTTACTGCTAAAAAAGAAGAATGAAACCTGTGCATCTAAAAAAGGCAAGACGATTTATATATATATATATATATGCGAGTAGACCACATATAGTTTTGATTTACTTAGTTGACCGCCAACAATGAAAAGTGTTAATTTATTCAAAATAGTGAGTGTAAAATTCCCTTAAAGTTAAATTCGTCATATTTTTTTTTTACAAAAAAATTCCACTTAAAAAAATCATAATTTCAAAGAGTCCTTGCCAAATTCTAATTCTCTAGTGTGTCGAAATGGAATTATTGTGGATTTAGAATCCACATAGGTTGGAACGGAATTCTAAATGCAACCCAAGTTGGTACAAAACTTAAAAGCAACTTAAGTTGATTCTAAATTTGATGTTTGTAAATTAATATCAAGTTTGATTTTAAATTCGATGTCATATATCATATCGTTATGTTAAAATAAAATAAAACATTTTTATGATTTTTATTATTTCACTTTTTTCGTCCTTTTGCAAAAACTCTATCAGATAACTAAATCTCAAGATTATTCATTTTTACCCATAATGCATTTGAAGAAATGCTTTCCAAAATATTTTAGCAACAGATCGACTAATAATAGTTGATGTAAATCCTTTATAGCATGTGAAGTCTTTGATTTTTGTATTAAGGTTTTACATAGATCCAGAAAATACAAGTAAACGATCGAAAGGCATTCCCACTCAAGATCCTCGAATAACACATATATTGATTAGATACAATTCCGACATTATTAGATTACTTATAAGTTTCTAGAATTAAATACTGTAGTACAGTCGACCCTGGAGATTTGAACGTTCCTATAATATAACGAGCACAATAAATTTTCTATAACGAATGTTTTTTCAACGTACGTAAGCGTTCAAGAAGTGTCTATTATGCAATCCTAGATAATATTAACTGCAAATATAAAAAGCGCATGTGAAAAAAATCGTTGCAAATGAAAAAATATGTACCGTGCGAAATACTAATCGTGTATGTAATGCTTTTTAAATTTAATTAAAATTAAAAAATAAACCCTATATTCAGCGACTTAAATTTCAAAACAAAGCATTGATGAAATAATTTTGGATACACATAACTTTAATGTAGGTTGAATTGGAATTCCTTAACGACTCAAGCACACTTTAGAATTCTATTACAACCTAAGTTTATTTGGAATCAATCTAGATGGATTCTAAATCCCAATAATTCCATTCCGACGTACGACATATATATTAGCATACAATATTTTATTTTGGTTAGCCAAGTAGTTGCAAAACTTTTACAAATAGAAATGCATTGAATATGGGTTTCAAAAGACATCTACCTAACCAAATTCGATGAATTTTTTGTTTTTATTCAATTCTGCTGAATAATTAAAAAAAAAAAGTTTATCTAATTTGATTAGGTGAATGTCGAGATATCATCGATCAAAGTTTTTGCAAAAAATTTAAACGTCTATCAAACAGAAGTGTATTGATTCAAATTTGATCGAAGATATCTCGACACCACCTGGCTAAATTCGATGAACCTTTTTTATTCAAATTCTACTGATTTTTATAATTAAAATAAAGAAAAGCTCATATTGAATTTGGCTAAGTGTGGTGTTGAGATATCTTCAATGTTTGAAAAAATTACAAATATTGCATGAAACTTGATGATCACACTGTAATATTAAATATAACAAAGCTCGCAAACTTTATGAAATAATAAAATCTATTTAGCAAATTTATAAACTACAGTATACATTTTGACAAGTGGAAACGAAATTAAGTAATCCCATTCCCACTTATATGGTTTACAGGGGAAATAAAATTTTCACTAAATGATAATCCATAAATCATGCGGATCATATATGAAACATGAGATAATTTTCAAACAGTGAATCATTGAGCTACAGTATTTGTTACGAATATTCTGATTTCACTTTCGAATCTTCTATTTTATGATTCAACCAGATTGTGCCAAATTTACTTTGAAGGATAACAAGGGAAAAAAGTATTAACGATTTTTATTTAAGAAAATTTATACTTTATAAAAAAAATATTGTTAATCATCTTATTTAGTATATATATAGCTAAATTAAATATGAAGGATAACAGATTTTTCCTAATTCTAAAGTAATTCTAACCTTAATTTTAACTTTAATTAAATATCAAATACGTTAAGTATGTTTACCCCGCTTTACCCCACTTTAGCGATCCCGGGATTTAATAAAAGATAAATTAAATGCTTGAAAGTAAAAATTTATATTGTATTATATCATGAACTACAGGAGTAACCTTCACTTACGATATACAAAATCACATTCCCGTCGTTATTTTGATTAGTGTACCAAACCACTGTTTCAGTTCTTCCGCAAACCGTATTTTTAGGTGAGACCATTCCAAAAATTGTAACATTATCCGGTTTACACGAATGATAAAAAATCTCTTATACGTTCTAAAGTACTCTTAAAGAGATTGAAAAATTCAACTTTTTAATTTTGTAACACTCAATGACAAATTTGTGTTTTATTCATTTGATCGTTAAATGCGCAGAATTATCGAAAAACTTTTTACATTCATATTATATTAATCTAACTTCTAATATTGTAATAAAATACATTAAATTATTAAAACCAAAAATTTGTTTGATATGTAAGAAAAATGTCCCATTTTGCGTAAAAAATAATACATTATTTGCTAACCCCTGATTCATAACCTGATTAATAACAAAAATAAAATAATACATCATTTGCTAACCCCTGATTCATAACCTGATTAATAACAAAAATAAAAAGAAAAATATGTGATTTTGATATGCTAAAATTTGATTTGACAATGTGTAAATTATTAAATTATCTACATTTAATTATTATCTTTACTATATTGTGTGTACATACAACAGTTAAGTTAACTCGAACATATGCACAGGAAGTTTCGTACTTTTACAAAGGATTTACGTAAAAATCTCTTCCAATTATTAGGTAAACTAAATACTATAAACATTAAAATTCCTTGAAATCCACCAACCAAATCAGTTGAAGTAACATTTGTTGGAATAGGATCTTTATGAATAATTTCCAAAACGGAACCTGTACTTGCTAATAAATTAAGAATTGCAAATAAACATGCAAAAAGTACCATACGTATTGCTGCTGCTTTTGTTACGTCACGGTTTCGGTTATTTTTTGTTGTTAAGTATGTGGTGGGACGACGATTTCCAGTAAAACTTTTATATTGTCGTTGACGAGAAGTATCTAAATTTAATATAAAGTCGTTGGTTTTTCGTTGATAGGAAGGATTTAAATCTGATATTAAGTTGTCATTTGTTCGTTGATGGAAAGAATTTGAATTTATAACCAAATAACCATTTTCTCGATATGAATAAAAATTTGTTTCCCTGTCATTTCGTTGATAGGAAGGATCTAAGGATCTAATAGATGGATGACCTATTTTTGTATTATTGCTCATTATTTGTTCTCTACTTCCATTGAGCATTTCTGTAGAACTCTTGAAATATTCCAAATGTTTATATACAACATAAGCAGAACGTCCTAAAATGTTAAGAAAAAGAAATTGAAAATTGTTAACATTAAAAGTACAATTTATTTCATATAATTCCATCAAATAAATTAGAAAGGATCTTTACCACTTAAATAAACACCTGGAATACTAATTAATAGGTTACTTCCTGAATTTGCGAATAATCTAATCCATGATGGATAAACAATATCACTAGAAGAAAATAAAAGAATTTTTTAATGACATGGCAAAAAAAAAAAAAAAAGAGATCGTTAGATAACAATATTAATTAATATATACTTACCAATTCATCGTTCTTGGTTTGATAGCCTTGTAATACAGAGAAAGTCCTGTAATGACACAAGTCATAACAATCGGATAGATAAGAATAAATACATAATATGCTTTTTGTAAAGTAGGTGATGTTGTTCTCTTACGAAGAACAAGGAGATGGTAAATATGTATTGAAAAACATAGTGCACATGCTATAGCAACATAACACATATATTGTAACTATTTATTATAAAACAAAAGTTTATATAAATAATTTTAAAAGAAAATAACATTTTGCATTCATAATGAACAACTAAAACTTTATGCTCACCATTAATCCTTGAAAAACGCAAAATGCATAAGGAGCATTTTTCAATTTGTTTTTCCAAATTATACTGAGTAATACATCAAGAGAGAAGATAGCATAGGAAACTGACATTATTGCAATCAGATAGCTTTTCCCTTTACTATATAATATTATAGCAGTATAAATTGAGCATATGAACGATATGAAATGGATTATATTAAGAGCAGTTATTATAATTGTGTCGGGAATCATTTTTGATCAAGAAATTCGTAAATCAAGAAAAATGGTTATATTGGACTTTGCTCAATTTAAGTATTTTTTTTTAAGCACTCAGTGAAAGTTTACAAATTATAAACAGTTAGTTTGAAAATTAATTTATTATCTAATTTATATAATTCATTAATTAATATATTTATCTTACAGTATCCTTTTAAAGCTATCTAATTATAATTTAATAAATTTAATAATGTATTGATTAAGATTTAACTTTTCATGCACTCCATAATTTAAGTTTGATCGCTAAAACGTAGATCTTGAATGATTTTTAAATACCATAAATAGATATACACTAAACTAAATGTAAATTCATTTGTCATAATAAATTTTATTGTGATAATTCTATTTGTCCGAATCCTTTTCTATATATTCAGTTTATAATTCGAATTTGTATAAATTCGGAATTCATTTAATAAATTCGGATTCAACTCTAAAAATTTCAATTCTGTCATACCGTAAATTCTCGAAATAGAGGGCATGTGTGTTGTTTCGAAATTTGGTCCAAATTAAGTTTAATTCAGGCCAACGCTATTTCGAGAATTTACGGTTCATATTGCGTGGGTACAGTACCCTTGTAAGTATACAATATTTGAACCACCTAGTTTCGCCATCAAAATCAGGTACGTACGTACGTACGTAATCGATGCTAAATTTATCCAAGTTTTAGTACTAAGTATTTTTTTGATTAATACGATTTTTTAAAATTTATGAAGAATTTACGAATATTAAATTTGATCATATCTAAATTGGGATATTTTGACATATGCTTATTATTCACGTTCAAATATGTTCGAAAATTTTTTAACGGAATATATATAATTATATATTCCTTATCAATATGTTCAAAAATTTTTTAACGGAATATATATAATTATATAATTATTCCTTAAATTTCAGAAATTTAAAACCGCAGCAAGTACTTAAGCATACGATTTTTCATATCTTCGGAGTAATGTCACTCATGTATCGTTACGAAAAACATGAGTGACATATTATATGACCGTGTGAAGTTTTTTCCGGTATTTTCATGGTAAAAATCACATGATTATCTAAAATGTCGGATAATTATTATTCCAATAATGATACAGACGAAAATATAATTATGTTTACTGCAAAATTTTGTTGTAAATAATCTTTTAATAACATAAATATGATTAAAACAAAATACGTTTTTCGAAAATTCTTATGATTAATTTATTTCAAAACTATTATAGTACCATCCAAAAATAACTCTTTTAATCGAATTAAATTCATTTCTTAAACAACCGCATGGTCATGATTGATAAAATAGTTTAATGTGTTTTTTTATATATAAATTTGTTAAACGTAAAAGTTGTACATATATGTAGATAGATAAAGTCTGGTCTGTCGATCATTTATTATTACAATGAAATATGGAAATATAAGCACACTTCTAATTAAAAGGTGTGCTTATTCACTAGTAATTTGGAAATCGATAACGTATAATCAGTGTTGTCGCTTGGTTACTGGCCGGCCAGTGGAAAAAAATTATTTGGCTGAAATGGCCAAATATTTTGTATAAGCAAAGCTAGTAATATGTTTGATTAATATGTTAAAGTTTGGCCAATGAAAATTGCTAACATTGCGTATAATCCTGTTAAGCTTAGTTGAAGATCCGACAATATCGTGTGTGCTTATTTGCAGAACATAAATTTTTATTATAGATATGCTTATTCACTGTAAGTGCTTATTTACTTTACAGTTAAGACAACCACAAAATTAATTTTTCGTTTTGCGTTACATGAAATCTGAAACTTAGGTCGATCGATCGTTTTTTTTATGTCGGTCCTAATCGAACTATTTTGGAAAATTAGGGGTTTCATCGGTAAAATTGGATAAATAAGGAAGCAAGAATCGAGCAAATAAGTAAACAAATAAAAAAAATAAATAAAAAAAATAAACTTTGTGTGACCTAAAGAATATTTACTGATTTTGTATCTAAAAAGAATCTAGATCTTAAAGCGACTCAAGAATTGAATATTCAAATAAGTTTTATTTATTTTAATTTATAAAAATAGAAATAAAATTTGAAGCATTACTTGGTAATAAATATTTACAAACTTGAATGATTTATTTCAAATAACTTTATAAATATTCATTTTTGGTTCGTATATGTCGTGTATCAAATTAAAATCATTATAATTTCGTCAATATAAGTTTAATCTGACGAAAATTTTAATCTGATTCACTATACATGTCGTGCCCCCAGATTGGAATCTGCCCAATCCAGCCGTCCTATTCAGAATCGGGTTACCCGGCTTTGGAATTCTTGAAATTCTTGAACAGAGTACCCAGCTTGAGAATTAGTAAGGGTAGGGTTAGGGTTAGCATATAAGTTTAATTATAGTTTTTTAAGCCGGGTACCCTGTTTAAGAATCCAAAGCCGGATAGCCCGATTCTGAATTAGGACAGCCGGATTCTGGATCGGGCAGATCCCAATCCGGTGTACAACATATGTCATCTCTTACTATTTAGTTTGTCATTTAGCTTATTACATTATTTTATATATCCAACTAATTCAATAACTGTTTTCTTTTGATACATGAATATCAGTTTAACCTTCCTTAATTTGATATTTGATCTCTATTTAACTGCACCATTCTTGGTTTGCGCAATAGGATAGAATACCGACAAGTTAACTAAGACAGAATCCAGACAAAGTCAAGACCCCAGGATCCAGACCATTTAGAATCCCCGAATAGTCAAAATTTTTTCGACTATCAAAAACCCCAAAGGTCAAGATCTCGACTAAGATAGAATATTGACAGTTTACAGCTGTTTTCAAAAAGATGTGAACGATCAAGGATCACCATATTATGGAAATTCGCGATATTTCCCAAATTTCCTTCTTTTTTTTTTACTTTCGCTTCTAACAGAGAAAGATTCTCACCAATTTTCAAATAGAAATATTTATTATAGTATTTAACTGCACCATTCTTGGTTTTGCGCAATGACATTACGCTGCTATCTAGTCTTCTAAATAAATCCCTTTAAGGGATTTACCAGAAAATCTCGAAATCCAAAATCCCAACAGTACATAATCCCGACGCACATAATCCCGATTAGGATAGAATACCGACAAGTCAACTAAGACAGGATCCAGACAAAGTCAAGATCCTTACTAAGACAGGATCCAGACAAAGTCAAGATCCTTACTAAGACAGGATCCAGACAAAGTCAAGATCCTTACTAAGACAGGATCTAGACAATTTAGAATCCCCGAATTGTCAAAATTTCGACTATCAAAAACCCTAAAGATCAAGATCTCGACTAAGACAGAATCTTGACAGTTTACAGCTGTTTTCAAAAAGATGTGAATGATCAGGGATCACCATATTATGGGAAATTCACGATATTTCCCAAATTTCCTTCTTTTTTTTTTTACTCTCGCTTCTAACAGAGAAAGTTTCTCACCAATTTCCCAATAGAAATAGTTTTTATAAAATAATGCTATGCTAAGTTAAAGGTAAATTTTAACAGGTGAATTAAGAAATTTTTAATAAATTCCTAAAAACGATTCATTTTGAGTCTTGCAACATTCATACATGTTATATGATTTTGCTTTATACAGTAAATCAACTATTGATCAATTAAAAATTATAGTGCTTTAACGCATCTCTTAAAGTAAAACTTTTACCGATTTAGAGTTGCTGAATGATTTCTTTTTAATTTTATTCAATCTTGATAGCCAATTATTGCATCGTGAACAAAGTGAAAAATTAAAAGAATCCTTTAGAGTTATCCATTGCCTCTATGAGTGGTTTTGTAATATCACATTTGCATTTTTGTGTTTGCAAATCAACTCCACAGTATAATCACTTTCGACAACTAAAGCAAGTCCCTCTTTTGTATATAAGTTTTGTATCTAGTGCATCTGCCATCAATATTAATACGATTATAAAAACAAAATAATATACATCGCAATAGTTTGTTTATATAATGATTAGAAAAGGGTATCACGCACTTATCAGTACGAGGTGCTTAATTGGTACATGATTAATAATATAAAAATTACAACGGACGTCAATAATTATCTATCCTAAAATATTGTTGATTAAGCATCTCGCACTGATAAGTGCGTGATGTCCGTGATAAAAAAAGTTAATTATTAAATTTCTGAATCCCCGATTCCCAATATGTCATAAAAATCACCTGTTCACATCTTTTTGAAAAACAGCCATAAGATTCCAAAATAGTCAATATTCCAAATAAACGCCGGGATTTTGTCGGGATGTTATCGGGATTTTGTCGGGATATTTTCGGGATTCTGTCATAGTCGAAATCTTAACATTCGGGATTTATGATAGTCGAGATTTTGACTATTCTGTATTTTTGAATTTCGGAATTCTTAACTGCCAGAATCTTGACTTGTCGGTATTCTATCTTAGTTGGAATTATGTACGTACGTCGGGATTATGTAATGTCGGGATTTTGGATTTCGGGATTTTCTGGTAAATCCATATTTGGATTTTTAGGAATCTGGCTAAATCGCAAAATAGTCAAAACATATATTAGAAATAGGCAAGATCTGATATTAAAGAAATTCAAAATATGCATGCAAAATGCAAGTGCATACAGAGCTATCATCTTGGCTTAGAAAACTGGCAAGCTCAATTTGCCAATAAAGAATTAAGAAAATGCGCATTCTCTAATTTCCCTCCACAGTTCCGATTCTAGCCAATCAGGCATCAGTCATATGGTGTAACGTGAAAATTAACAAAACAACGAAAAGAACTGCACGCATGTGATATAATCAATAACGCTTGATGTTCAAACTTTATTAGAGAATTATAGAATACATCAGTGCATTTGATGTATAGTTGAAGAGAGATGCAGCATACATCAGTGCGTTTGATGTATAATTGCATAGCATACATCAGTGTGATTGATATAATTGACAGAGATATATAGCATACATCAGTGCTTTTGATGTATGATTGGCATTTGCCGGTGGCTTCTCGCTCACATAAATGCTGCCGGCTGTTAGCCAGATGCTTTGTAGTCACATGATCTTAGCAGGTGGTTTCCCACCTGCATAACGCAGGCCGACTGTAAAGAGATGTTTAAGCTGTCATAAATCTACGTGGATTCCAAATGATTAGAACAGTAGAATTCTGTCATTTCGGTCTGAATGTGCGTGCTTGTGCGCAGTTTGATTTGGCTTCAATTTTTTTTTTTTTTTTGTGTTGGTAGCATAGTTGCTATTGTATGTCAATAATGCTAATAATGTGTGTGGTCATTCAATATGCCTGGCATACAGTAGTCTGCTTGTGATTTATTCAGATGACGATCGGGTTCTAAAGTTTAAATGACGATCATTAATTAGAATATGCCTGCATAAGTCACAACTGCCTTAGCAAGGTTGTTCAATTATATTGTGGAATTCATCTGAAAGTCATCTCCCAAGCTTTGAGCTAAAGGCAGCTGTGCATCTTGCGGTACTAATTCTGTAATACTTTCAACATGGAAGGTATGGTCTGCTATCTTAGCACCTGGTAAGTATGATTTGAGGTTGTTTATTCACCAGCTCGGTGACCGATCCTGTAACTTTGATAAAGTGTCTTTCTTGGAATGCATGCTTGAAGTGTCATGCTTTCGATATATGTACGTCAGTCATATTTGCTGGGTTAATTATCTATATTTCAACTGTCTTATGTTCTTTATTTGAGTTGAGTGGTTGTGAATGAGTTTTACCTGCTTCTCAAGTTTTAAGATGCATTCCTCCTTTTTTTTTTTTAATTATTTATTTAAAAATTGCTATGAACCTTCAAATTTATTCATCATGCATTGCGTTGTACATGTTGACTTAATGTCCATGCATTCATGGGTCCTGATTTCTATGATTGATTTAAGTCTTTCAGGCTGCCCTACCGCTCTTCTGTTTTATATCTTATATTATTGTCATACGTTCCCTGCTAGTTATATTAGTATTCGCGCCATAAACTCATAAATTAGTTATTTCATTAAATTTATATGTATCTTCCTCCTTGCATATACCACCAGGGTCTAGACACTTTTGCAGTAACATGACCTGGCGCATGAGGAATTAACTAATTGGAGAATGTAAATTTTGATTGTCCGGGCCCGACATCAAAACAAACATGTGTTCCAAAAGAAAAAAAGTGAAAAGAACGAAAATACTGTGTTTAATCAGCTTGAAAACCACACAAAAATGCCCAGAACGCGATTTTACATATAGGCAGTAATTTTTTAAGGCTATATCCACGAACCCTAACTCCAAACCTTAACATAAACCCAAAAATTTAATCCGAATCAGGGACACAAAAACATTGATTTATATAGATCAATAAAATTGATATTTTAGGTAGGGTTGTTAATGAAGTACTCCAAACTATAATAAAACATACAAACCTCTCTAGTTTAAACCCGAGTGGTTTATATGTTTATATGTTCTATTATAGTTTGGAGTACTCCATTAACAACCCTATTTAGGCCAAATCATAGGGAAATCGATATTTTTACAATTTTTTATGCAGTGTAACAACACCTCTTCAGGCAAAATTAAAAGTAATTTGGGCCGGGCAATATAAATTTGGCAATCTGAACTGTCGGCAAGTAGACTATCAGCAAACAAAGATTTCTGTTAACTTCCAAAAAACATGAACTTAGATTAGGGTTTTTACCCGGATCGGATGACCCGTATGGTCACTCGACCCGACAAGTCACGGGTCAAATTTGGGCTAACCCGGGTCAAACGGGTCAAAACTAGTGATACTGGCCGATGCCAAATTCTCGGGCTGACCCGGCTGCCAAAGTTAATCAGCCGGTCTACCGGGCCTCAAATGCTAAAAAATTTTTCATAGTCTTATAATTTGATCTTTTCAATATGAAAATAGTTAGAATTACATCAAAATACTTGTGTAATGTTTTAATTATTAAAACATTACACTATGGAGATGCTTGAGATAATGATCGACTTTAGTTTGTCTAGCTGTAGTAGCTCTCCCACAAAAAATTTTACCCCAGTGATTTTTATCCAATGAAACCCAATGAAACTCTTTAGTGTTAGGGTGAGATTAGGGTGAAGTCACGTTGGGGTAAGCTCATTTATTAATGTTTTTGTGGGAAATCTATAGGCGTCTGTAATGATCAACACATCATAAGCACACACACATATAATTAATGTGCATATGATAAAGATATAGTCAAAATTTGAGCAAAATTGAATCACTAGTTGTGAAGAAATTAAGTTTTAAAGCTAGATAATTTGATTTTTTTTTTACTATATATGTATATATAAAAATACTAAATTATATAGTAAATATTATTAAAAAAACTACTATTAATAAATTTTTTTAGTTTATTAATGAAATAATCAAAATACTTTTATTTTTATTAATTAAATAATCTAATAATTATATTAAATTAAAAAAATTAAAAATTAATTTGTACAAAAAATGTTTGAATTAGAAATATTTGAGGTACAAATCTTTTTTGTACTGGGCTATATATAAATAGGAATATGGAAGGCTCTGGTGAGTTTTAGCTATAGATAAATAGTTGTATAACCTAAAGTTCTAGTTCCAATACTTGTATATAATATATATGTATTAACAACATTATCATGTATCAATTTACTTAAGTATTAATAAAAGTTTGAGGCAAAAGCTACACCTAGGGTTTCCTCTAATATTTAAAAAAATAGATTATATGCTGTTTAATTTGAGTTCAGATCTAAATAGCAAATTTATTATATTAATTCAATCTATTCAGATAAAATATATATAAAATATTTTGTTCTAAAAGTTTTAGTTTGGATTATCAAAAGTCTGGTATATAGAAGGCTTGGATTAGAGAGAGGCAACTGTAGTATCTTTTACTATAATTAATATTTAGATAAGTACTATTTGAGAAAGCTAATGTTTATTGTATAATACCAAGAATACTATAGTCATTGATTTATAATAAATGCAATATTTCAGATTTTCTAACTTACTATATATAGTTTTGCTTAGGTTTTGTAATATTCCAATTAATTTTGACTTATAATTATTTTCAATATTATCAGATAATGAGATATAATATAAATATGTTCTTCTCAAAGTTTTTTTAAGTATTTATATATTGGTTTGGTTGACAACAATATATTGTAATTATAGAAAGTAAAGCTATTTATAATATCTTTATTCTTATTTGGTATATCTTTTTTCAAAGGTTTAATTTGTCTGTATTAATATCAGAAAATTCTTTTTTTATTATAATTGCCTTTTTAAGACCAATAAGCTTATTTTTATTTATATCAATAGAAAAAGCATTGATAAATGAAAAGACAAGTCTAATATAATAGTAAAAATTTTCTTTATTGCTAGTCTAAAATATGCAATAATCAATAATTGGAATTAGCATATAACTAGCATTTTATATGAGCTTAGATATTGTATATATTAGATATTAGCAAATGAGCCAACATGCTTAACTGTATATAGATTTATAAAAAAAAATAATAGAAATTTATTTTAGAAATTAATAATATTAACTTTAAATATAAATTTTAGTATTTAAAAAATTTGTTTATCTAAATTATAGTAAAAAAAAACAACTATTACCATTTAATACTTATATTAAGGGTAGGATGGCAACATTTCCAAATTCATATAAATAGAATGTAGATCAACATCGTGTAACAATAACATATAATATCATGTAAACATCACATGATTCGACCAATCAGAATTAGCAATTCTTTATACTACCAGGAAAAACATATAGTGATCTCAGAAGATTTTAATTATATATGAAGTTAATTTTTTTCAAAGCAATATATATTGTGCAACTTCACTATTAGAAACAAACTGGATTAAACTATATATTACATAAATTTGATACCAATTGGTTAAAATGTTAAAAATTTTTATTAGAAGTATTTTTTTATTGGATTTGATAAATTTAGCAGGTTGCGATATCGCAGGTTAATATTTAAAAAAAAATTAAAATGATTATTAGTTAGGGTTAGGGTCCGATCTAGTATTAATCTTAGGTTAGAGGGTGCATATATATATGCAAAATTAAGTGCCAAAAACTTTTAATTAGAAGCCCAAGACTAGTTTACATAATGAAATTTCAAGTTATTTAAAATTTTTGATATTTTTTGTAATTTTTCCTAATTTTTCGTTCACTTTGTTACACAAGATCCTGTGATCTAATTGGTCAATCATATTAACCTGCGATATAGCAACCTGCGATATTTAACAACCTCCTTTTTTATTTACTATATAAAAATTTAATATACCATGTAGATCATATGAAAAATGATCTACGTACACTCTACCCTTAAATTTTTTTTCAAAACTTGAAATATATAAGTAACTAACTAAATATTTAAAAATTTTATAACTATTTTTTTTAATGTTAAAAATTGAATCATTTACCTATATACAATTATTATAAAAAAAATAGGTACAAAGGTAAGATAAATATATGAGTGACACCAAGAAAAAATAGAACTTCAATTATATAAAACTTACATAACTGAAGTTCTATTTTTTTTTTGGCAATGCTTATATTCAATGCCTATAAGTATTTTGAAATAGCATATATCTAATATAAACTAGTTTGAATTAAAATAGACAAACATTAGACATTGATTTATTGCCAAAAATCTGCCAAAACAAATTGTTATTAATATGGAATTAGAATTCAAATAGATGAATATAAAGTGTCTATTTATTATAAAGATTTGCTAGAATAGTAATTTTTTAGGAATAAATTATATTGGGTTATTGTAATGACAAAATTCATATATCTGTATATTAGTTTAAGAAATTCAAAAGAATTTTATACTTAGAAAAATTATTTGTTTATCTTATATAATTATATACTAAATGCAATTGACTAATTTTTGTATCACTATTTAGAAAAATAGAGTATTATCTAAAAAAAATAATAAATAAATCTATGACAAAAACAGTCAAAATATAATAAAGATCGCCTTGCAACAACTTTATTAGCTTTGTCCTGATCTTAATAAATAGTGTTTGGTTTTTCTGACACTTAAAAAGTTTGCTGAAGGTTGTATTTTATATGAAAAATTAGAAAACATGCTTATGTATATTACTTAATTACACAAAAATAATTTTATCTTTTTTGGCTTGAATAAAGGCTCTCAATAATAAATATTTTTTAAAGGCAAAAAGTCAGCATTAGCTACTGTGTTTTGAAGCCCAATTGTGATAAATCAAGTATTGAGCAGATAATAAAAGAACAAAATAATATACTATATTTCAAAAGTACTAAAACTATCATATTACTTTCTTGCAACAATATTATATAATAATATAAATTAACAGATATAATTTTAACAGAAGGCAAAGGATTTTTGTATCTTGTTTTATTATACACAAATGTAAAGAAGGAGCTTTATTATAAAAAAGCACTTAATAAAAGTTGAGAACCCTTTAAGTACTCTATTTTTATTAGTATTTAAAAGTAAGAGATGATATTTTAAAAGCAAATATCATTAGTTATAAAGTCTCAACAATCGATGAAATTCTTTTAATTAAGTAATTTTAAAAAATCACATGTTTGTATAGGGCAATATACCAGAGGTAAATATGATAGTATATTTTTTTGAACAATAAAGTTCTTTTTAATAATGTTACTTATAATTTATTTAGAGTTTAAGCAAGTAACTTATTTGTGGGATGACCATTTGTACTCAAATTTTTTAGTACCACAAAATGCTCATGAAATAATCACAAATTTGGAAAACAAAGGACTTGATAATAAAGCTTACTGCAAGATTGACTGTACTCTTCTTGTCTTGAATAATGAGACATGTACAAATTGCAAAACATTGTATAATATACTGTATTAGATTGAAAAATAATACAAAAATGGTGTTCAATCTGTTAAAATATTACATGCTTCCAAAGAAATTCTAGTTGAAATTGTTCAAAAGTATAAAAGTATTTATTGCTAAATTAATTTATCTTTAATTCAATAAACTGTATTTATTAAATAAATATTTTCAAGTTTACTAAAATGTACCTATGGTGTTGAAAACCATGTTATACAAAACTATAAGAATAGCCAATCAAAATTTAAGATCATGTGTAACATAAAATTTTGTTTTTTTTGTTTATTTTTTAAAAAAACATTCATAACTTAAAATTTTGCTTATGAAACCGCCTTTGTGGCTTTAATAAAAAAAATTTCTTGCTAAATTTTGTATATACTAATGCCCCAATAAAATCCCAGGCCTCACCCTAACCCTAAAGTAATTAAAATTTATTTTTTGTTTTATAAAAGTTTATTTTTTTGTTTTGTTACAGTACACAAATTTGCAAATCTAATTTACCTATAGTGTTCAACACCATAGGTGCATTTTATAATAATTGAATATTTTAATCAGACAATTCAATTACAAAAGAATTTAATTGAAGATTTTTGTGACTATTTAGAGATAAAATTTGAAGCCAAAAAAAACAAGCATTAGAACTATCAACAAGCATTGTTTACAATGTTGTTAATGAAGTTTTAGACCAAAAACATAAAAATATATTAAATACTAGAAAATGCGTAGCATTGTGTGTCCAGAGCCTATAATTATCATGTTATAAAAACATGTATTTGTTTTTGTTATACTAAAGTACAAATTTAGATACACGTGCGGACAGACATGAATTTTCAAAATTATGTTTTTGATGCAATAGCTTAAAAAAATCAAAAATGTAACTATTGATGCATCAAAAACGTAACTTTTGTATTACCATACGTAAATCTTTAAGGGTAGAGGGTACGTAGATCATTTTTATATAGTTTTTATATGGTATTTTTAAATTTTTATATAAAATTAACATATGCTACTAATAAAACTTTTTTAAATTACAACTAATTTTTATTAAAATTTTTATAAAATATAAATAAAACAATTTATCTATTATGGTAAAATCTTGAACTATTATTATATTTTAAAAAAATATACTTGTATATATCATAAAGTTTTTTTAGGTTGGCCAAAACTTTTCTGGGTTGCACAAAATTGCTAGTGCTGATTGGTCAATTTACGTAAATTTATAAGTTAGTTTTATTACTAAATTTTAATACCCAATCTTTAAAATTTTATATCCTACTGCAGTGTTGGCATTGGACAATGATCAATAAAATTTTATTGGATTATTGGACTATTGGAATTTGGACCAATCCAAAAAATTCCAATACATATTGAAACCATTGGCATTGGACAATATCCAAATTTTATTATTTATTTATTGGATATAGTCCAATTCCAGCCCAATTCCAGTCCAATTTCAATTTACTCAATTTTAAATATATAAAAAAAATTTTTTTACGTATCATTACTTCAATCATATTAATACAGTAATATCAATATGAGTAAACAACTACATACTCTTATACCATATTTTCTTATTTTAGACCAAATGGCAAGTTCATAGAATCGATATGCAGCTGTTTATTTGGTATCACAAAATTCCACATTACTAATTTTTGTTCAATAAAATTGTACCACGTGATAAAAATCTAATTGGCTAATTTTAATGGACCCACGATCCCCTGGTCCAAATTTTTATTGGAATATTTTGGACTAGTTCAAATGTTCCAATTCCAATTGGATAAATATTCCAATTCCAATAAATGCCAACACTGTCCTACTGAGTTTTTAACCAATTTTAATAATTTTACTATCGTTAGAATCAGAAAAACCTGCTTTACAAACTTGGCTTAAAATATAATTATTTTATTTATTATAATTTTTTATAAAATTAAATATAAAAAAATTTACCATTAAGTTTATATATAATTTTAAAATAGTACCCTCTACCCTTAAAGTCCTCCGCTATGCTTTGGACAATTATTATAAGAGAGTTGGTTCACATGCAAAGTAAAAACCAAAAGGAATAAAGTACTATCCTGTGTAAGTGAAAGTAAAAATGATATTCATGATAAAAAAAAAGGTAACTAATTATGTTATTGCAGATTTATTTGGTGGGCAATTTCAATTTATAGTAGAAGCTCTGCTATATACAAAGCAATAAAGTCAGTTATTCAAATGCTATTATTATTAACACTCAAAAACTATATTAATGAAACAGATTAATATACAGGTTGGCAAAACAAAGTGGTAAAGTGAATAGAGACTAGTATAGAAGCAAATAGTATATAGAGCTATATATGTATTGGTTTTTTCTCCTATAATTCATTTAAAAAGTTAGAATATTAAAAAAAAATCGATTGTGAAAAATTATTTATAAATTGTATTATAATTATTGTAGTAGATTAAAATAAAATCAGATTAAATGAAACTGAGAACCTCTTTTGCTCATTTTTAAAGCTTATAAAACCTATATATACTTATTTATTAATAACTCTAACTCTAAAACCTAACTCTAATGCTAAAAAACCCAAAAATATTATCTAAAAAATATTAAAATTTTGCTTAAAAAACAGAAAATTTTCATTTTAATCCAACTTCATTTTAATCTGTCACAATTATTATTATTATTATAGAACTTTTATAGAGTTAACATGACAATAAATATATTGGTTATATTAATTTTGATGATAAGAGTGCCAAGTTTGAAGCATTTGGTAAATAGTACCTTCACGATATTCAGAGTTCAGAGCATAAAAATGATTATAATAAGTGCAATAACCATAATAAAAAAGAGTATAAATGGATTTTATCAACTCAAGTGTATCAAATTTTATGGTATTCAATATTATATTTATTTAATTTTCTAGTAGCTTATTTTGGTATTAAAACAACAAATGTCATACTCTTATTATAACTCTTTTTTATTTAGCTACCAAGCTTGAATGTATGGCAATTTATATATATGGTTCTATTTGTAATAGTGCAGATGAAAATAGAAGTCACATCAAGAGCTTTGATTGGTTTGTAACAATTTGAAAAAAATAATAAAGTTGAAGTTTAGTTGTTAAATAAATTAAGAAAAAAAGGTATCAACTAGCTAAAATAGTTTCATTTAACTCAAAATGTTCCAAATTTTTAATTCAACTTTTAGGCTCTATACAAACTTATTATAATGTTCCATATTCATCTTTATGACCTCTGATGCCAACTAAAATTATTTGGAATATTAATGATCAATATAAAATCTGAATTACAATTGACAATAAATGGTATCTTGGTAAAGAAAGTACTTACTAAAATTTTAGCAAATAATTATTTAGATATTAAAGTTACAATTGAGAGTAATGGAAAAATTGAATTGTTTATATGGAAATTACTATATCAGATATTGTAATATTTGTTTTATATATAATGTAAATGAATATTGGGCATCACATCTTGCAATTAATTCTATAACTAGCAAAACATAGTTTTTTTATATAATTCTACCCATGTTTTTAAGAAACTAAGAAATAATATATCTAAAAGTCATACTAGCAATAATAAAAGCAAGAATATAAAAGAAATAGTATTTAATAGGTAGAAAATTAGCTGCTGCATTTTTGAGGCATATATGATTATATAACAAAGCATATAACTACAAACGCTACCAAGTTGACAAAGTGATATATATGGTTTACTATTTGGAGCAAAATAAGAATAGACCTTGTGGAGCATATATTATCATTTGATATTGAAAAAGCAATAGCAAATATTTCAGAGTTAAACTATATTTTTTAAGGCACTCAGGTAAATATTTTAAAGTTAAACTATATATATAATATATATTTTTTTGCTTTAAGCTATGATAATAGTTCTTATATTTTATAGTTATTGTATAGGTTGTAGTGAATAACCCAGTACACACGGGTTCATATTCTGTGCCAAAGGCATGGGATTTAAATATGAACCCATGTGTAATGGGTTATTCAATACTCATATAATAACTATTTTACTGCACGGCGTCTGACGTAACAATCCCATGCCAATAAGTAAATGAAAAAGCACTAGTTGTCACATAAGACTCGTGCAATAAATATTTGTATTATTATTAGTTGTTTATAACTATACACATATATATCAGGATAAAATGCATAGTTGAATATGCATTTCTTTTCTTGAAGATCCATGCTTAAACACTTTGAAAGAAATAAAACAATAATTTATTCAAGGTAACAAACAAAAAAAATTCAAGCCATTAGTTTTCTGCCTAGTGCTAGTTCGATTTAATTTTATCAATTAACAGATTTCTTGAAATTGTAGAATATGTGCTTACCAATTGGCCAGGTATTACCAAGTTAACCAAAAAGAGTACCACAAGACATACTTGAGGGTTTATTTGAAACAATTAGAGAAATAAGTGGCAATTCTTCTATACAAACAGTTCAATTTTATAGATATGCAATTAACAAATTAACAATCACAATGCAAATGATATTAGAAATAAAAAGTCTAAATAATAGTTTAGCTAATATTTCAGGTTGTACTCTTGGTAATTGAAATGAAAGTAATTTTTGTCTATGCAAATTCATCAGTTTTACCTTACTTCACTAACAGCTCATTTAGCTGATGGCATATAGATAAAATTTAGTAAAAATATATATCTACCACTAATAAATGTTTAATCCTAACCCTATGATATTGGCTAAATGAACTTTAGTTAAAGTGAAGTAAGCCAAACTGAATTTGCACTCATTAATAAATTTTTAATAAAATTATAACTTTTTTTTTTAGAGATTACTAAACAGCTCTACGATTTAATCAGCAGAATTTAAAAACATACAGAATAATTTTCATAAAGCCCAAATTGAAATGCTTTCTAATCTAGCCATCAAATATTTAAACCTTTTAAATGATAATATAGTAATGGAATAATTTCAACTACCATTATTTTAGAATAATGAAAATATTAAAGTATAAAATACAAATATTAATTGCTTGCAATTTGAAAAAGCACAATTGATTAAATAGTTGTTATATTAGAATAGTATAGAGGCTTTTTTGGTAACTTGGTCAAACATTATTTGTCAAATAGCATTAGATTCTGTTCTATTAAAAAAAAATGTGCAAGGCCCAGAACATGTCCTCTTAAAATAGATCAAAATGCTGTCTATAATTAAAATTTTTAAAAAACATATAAATTTACTATATAACTTTGAGCTAAGATTTTTTTAAATCTTTCTTATTAACTTTAAATTAAAATTTTTAGAAATATAGAACAAGGAGAAAAGAAAAAAATTGAGCTTAAAAATTAAATTAAAATTTTGTCAATTTTGCACAAAACAAAAGTAACTTCACCAAAAACAAATATTTTTCAATTTTAAAATTATAAATATATGTAAAATCATGCACTGAACAACTTTACTTAGGTGAAAGAAGTAGGCTACCTTGTAAAAAAAATGGGTTATCTATGTACTGATATTAAAATTTTTGGGGTTTTAATATAAACTATTTTTTTGATTAGGTAACCTACTTCGGGCCCTTAAGCAAAGTTGTTCAGCATGTGATTTTACTTAATTTGAGATCATTGTGCATTTTTTTTAAACCATTTACTAAGTAAAAAATGGGTTAAAGTTTGAAAAAAAATTTAAAAAAATTTTTTTCTGAACATTAACTCTATTTTTCACTTAGTAAAAGGTCTAAAAAAACATGCAATAACTTAGATTGTATAGAATCATGTACCAAACAAGTGTGCTTAAGGGCCCAAAGTAGGTTATCTAATCAAAAAAACATTTTATATTGAAAACCCAAAAATTTTAACTTCAGTACATAAATAATTCATTTTTCTTACAAGGCAACCTACTTCTATCGCCTAAGTAAAGTTGTTCAGAGCATGATTTTACAAATACTTATAATTTTAAAATCAAAAAATATTTGTTTTTTGAAAAGTTACATTTTCATTTTGTGCAAAATTGGCAAAATTTTAATTCAATTTTTAAGCTCAATTTTTTCTTTTCTTGTTCTATATTCCTGAAAAATTTAATTTAAAGTTAATAAGTAAGATTTAAAAGTATTTTAGCTCAAAGTTATATAGTAAATTTATATATTTTTTTAAAACTTTTAATAATAGATAACAATGAAAGGAACCTGTCCTGGGCCTGTTATAAGATGATCAACAAATTCTAAGATAGTCAACAAATTTGAAAAGCTGATTAAATAATTACAAATGTGCAGGTGACTGGTTTAATGACTTTCAATTGTTGGCTCCAGATGATATTAAAGTAGAGGTATAGCGATTGGTAGTATTTTTTTTGCCCACCTACATAAATACCTCTATAAATGAATATCACGTGGCTGCAGGCCAATCAAATTGGGATTACATGTTATAATTTTGTATATTATATGACTCGTTCAAGATAATTTTATCATGTGACTTACATAAATAAGAGTTCAACTCTCCGTAAATGCATACCTCAGAGCTGGTTCTGACAATATGTATTTAGAAAGGTCTAACTATAATGAGATTGAAACAAAGTTCAAAAACTGACAATGCTATATTCCAGGAAATCAAGAAGGAGCTTTAAGATATCCATTTAATTTTTCAGATTTTTTTAATATCTTCTCAGGGTAAAAAAATAACTATATAAAATAGATAAATTTATAAAAGTGAGAATTAATAATTAATTTTTAAGAGAAACAGCAACTAACACCAAAGAAATTATTGAAATAAAATAATGGAAGTAAATCAAGAAATTAGTTATGTTGAACAAATTTTCAAAAAAATTGTCGAAAAGGTCAGCACATTAGATTGAAAGACTAAAAAATGAATGCAAGGTTAATTATGTTGAAAGCTTACAAAAATAAATTCAAATTCAAAGCTACGCGAGTATATTATATTTTCACTATTAAATAAAAATATGTACAGTATTAATGCTTAATTATTATTATCAACTTTGTTCAAGAAATCTTCATCAATAAATTATAAATATGCAATGTATTTTCTTGTCAAAAGTTATAAAAGAGAAATCAAAACCATAATCAATTAGAAAAATCAGTCAACCTAGATAACAACTAGTTTATTACAAGCTTGGATGTACGGTCGGGGTAGTCTAAACTAATTAAACCAAAATTATGTATGAGATCATAAAAAATTTGATATAAAATTTTTAATATAATCTTTATTATTATACAGTATTAGATATTATTTATTAATATTTTATTAGCAACAATGATTTAGATGCAGGGCCTTTACAACTAAAAGATAGAATCCTAAAATTTAAACAAATTGATAAAAGGTTTCTACAATCCAAGTTACAGAGCCAAATTTTATATTAATTAAAAAAAACTCTACTAGTAGTTTAAATTTCGTTCGAGTTATCCAAAAATAAATACAAATAAAGTAATTAGAACAAAAAATTCAGTTTTCATATATAATGTAAAAAAATGGTCTGTAACTTAGTTAATGGGATAGAAAGAGTCAATTGGTGTTAAAATTTTCTGCTAAAAAGGAATATTGTAATCTGTACATCTAAAAATCAGTACATTAATTATATATATACAAGTGTTTGTGGGGCATCGCTAGCACCCTTTATGATACAAAGTGCCTATAATGAATGAAACTCGATTTTTTAAAATTCCACTACAGAACTCACTATTTTGTAATGATAAAGAATTATTTTGTATTAGAATTATGTAATTTCTATCGTGAATTACTATAAAAAAAAATTTTGTTACAAACCTACTTGATGGATAATATGTTGGTTTATATCATGAATTACTGTTAAAAACTCTCATATAAAACTTGTGCGCTATTCTAATAATCACAATACAGTGTTAGGGTTTAATTAGTTCACATTGGAATTATATGGTTTCTATCATTTATTACTGTTATAAACCTTACTATTCTGGCGATACATGGTATGTGACTCATATTAACGTTATCCATATCTCAGTTAATTTAATTTCAATGACAAAGTTCCCATAATGAATGAAACTTTTTTTAAATTTTGCTACAGAATTCACTATTCCAGTAACGATGAAAAGGTGAATTATTTTGTATTAAAATCACTGTAATTTCTATCATGAATTACTATAAAAAATTCTGTTACCAACCTATTCGACAGATAATATGGGGCAGCGTTAACTAAAACAAGGCTTATGGCTTTTTTTCTATTTTGAGAAAATCATGTTTAAAATTTTGTGTAATAATAACAATGATGATCTATTATTAGTATAACCTGTTGGATCGACATTTGTTAGCCAATCGCATGAATCCATTTCTATGACTCTGCAGCAAGGATTGACAACTGGATATCCAAATTCTAATTTTAGATTACATTTAACTATGTAAATCAATGCTTTAAATGTCAAATTATATAGAAAAAATTCCTGCTTTATATGATGGTATAGTTAACTCATTTTTGCAAAAAATGCCATAAGCCTTGTTTTAGTTGACGCTGCCCCATATATTTTAAGGTTGAGTTTGATCAAATTATTGTGGTTTCTATTATGAATTGCTGTTAAAAATCCTCATACAAAACTTGAGCACTATTCTAATAATTACAATATGTGGGGTTAGGGTTAAATTAGTTTGCATTGGAATTATTATGGTTTCTATCATGATATTGCTGTAAACCTTACTATTTTGACGATACATAGTATGTGACTCACTAACGCATATTATTAACGTTGTCCACATCTCAGTTAATCCAATTTCAAAAGATACAAAATGCTATAATGAACGAAACTCGATTCTTTAAAAGAAAGCAAATTGATTGACAGCTGATTCATTAATCAGAACGTGGGAAAATTCATCGTTTATGATGATGTATTAGATCTGCTAATCATTTGCATAACATAATTAATGTGTAACAGGTTCGTCAT
Source organism: Gigaspora rosea (assembly GCA_003550325.1). Classification (NCBI taxonomy): domain Eukaryota; kingdom Fungi; phylum Glomeromycota; class Glomeromycetes; order Diversisporales; family Gigasporaceae; genus Gigaspora; species Gigaspora rosea. Next base: position 187,788 of record QKWP01000205.1, on the reverse strand, counting down.
TTAGTCGTACCGGTAATTGATCTATTAATATGAATTATTCATACCTTAAAAGCTAAAATTCATTTACACACTTATACTTACCAAGCAATTAATCATGATACTATATGTCATAAGGGCCATTAACGTCAACGACGTGTATTTGATATAATCAATATTGTGAATTCTCATGACATGTGACCATGACTATTTATGCCATCTAATTTTCACACGTGCAAAATGATTCTCAATAAAAAATTGCCGTAAGCTTAAATTATATAGTTTTGATTTACTTAGTCCACAGACCACCCCAATGTACGGTGCAAGAAATCTAAACACCACAATTACACCTTATAGAGACAAAATATAATCAATGAAATACTTAAATTTATTAAAGTCGATAATTTAATTTTAATGAATAACTTGATTATAGGTTACAGATTACGCCAATTAGATGCACATTAAAATTCTTATTTCTTAGATTATCGAAATATTTGCATACACATTTTATTGTTGTTAATGATTTAGGATTTCAATGCTTTTTAAGGTATGATTGTGATTTTTAGATTTCTTGCACCGTACAAGAATGAAAATTAATATGAATAAAGAGCATGATAAAGTATTGAATTATTTAAATGAGTACATAAATTATGTAAAAAAAAAAGTACTTTCGCAATTATTAATTTATTGCGGTTTGCAAAATGATGTACAAATTTGTAGTCACCTGATTGTTGTCCAATTGTGTGATTGTAAAAGATTGTAAAAGATTGCAAGGTGTGTTTTTTGGCCGAATATTCAATATAAACATGTTATCTTCTTTGGCCATATCTATGCTCACTAAAAAAATCATTGCAAAATCGCGCAACTGGACAACAATCCTGTAATTATTCAAGTGATTGTAATGATTGTATGGGTGTGCTGTATTAAGTAACAATATCCTATTTTTAGACCCATATCGGCGGGCGGAGTTGTGAAATTGGGCCTAAATTAGGTATGATTGTAAACATGCCCAAATTTTCAATGAAATGTTATGCATATTCAAGTTATCAAATCCAGTGTCCGATTCCGCATATACGCCAATATTCTGAGAATTATTATAAAACGGTCAATTTTTCTTTCCTTCGTGTCATAATAAAAAAAAAAGCAGAATAATATTGTACATTATTAATATTATATACGATATGATTTTTAATTCAAGTTATCCAGATGTTGAAATTCCCAAAATAGGAATTTATCAATATGCGACCAGTAATAAAAATAAAATTGCAGACAATAAGGTCATATTTACTGATGGAATTACTGATGAAAAAGTTACTTTTGGCGAATTAAAAAGAGACTCGAGAAGATTCGCGGCTGGATTACAAGATAAACTTGGATTTAAACATCATGACGTGTTGGGAATCTTCTCTCCTAATCATGTATAATTTCATCTTATCAATTATCATTATTTAATGTGACTCAAATTCTATTAAGTAATGATTTTATGTAGATTGATTATCCCATTGTTGTTTTTGGTGCGATAGCAGCCGGTAAGTTAAAAACATGCTAAGAGATCGTGATTTGATAAATTTTATTAATGAAATTGAAATTAGGCGGAAAAGTAACAACAGTAAATCCAAAGTGCACAGCAAGCGAATTCGCATTTCAATTGGTCGATTCAGGTGCTTCCGTTATAATTGTGCATCCTGAATATTTTAATACTGCCATTAAAGCTGCCAAAGAAGCTAGAATTCCTGAATCAAGGATCATTTTGCTTGGCAATAGTGAAGTTCGCGGGTTTAGATCTCATCGTTCGCTTATTGGTGATCGTGAATCAGAACCCGTTTCATATTCTCCGGAGGAAGCTAGGACTACAGTCGCATTTATATGCTATAGCTCTGGAACTACTGGAAGACAAAAAGGCGTTGAAATCACGCATACAAATGTTGTAGCTAATCTGACACAGATTATTTCATTAGGTTCTTTTAGAACTTGTAATATCTTCATAGGAGTAGTGGTAAATATTTATCACTGAAAATTTATTATTTAAAAAAACAAAAAAAAAAAGATGAGTTTTCTAATATTTTTCTTTCTACAGCCGTTTTTCCATATCTATGGAATTACCTTTGTCATTAGTTTAGTTCCAGTTTTGGTAAGCGTGTAATAATGAAAGAAATGGTCCATTAGTTAAAACACTTACATTATATCACTCAATTTAAAGGGTGCTTCTGCGGTGATTCTTTCCGGATTTAACTTGACGACATTTTGTCGATGTATTCAAAAATATAAAGTCAACTTTATTTATGCAGTTCCACCGATCATACTTGAATTAGTCAAATTTCCCTCTATTGAAAGTATGTCAAATGTGGATACAGTATTTTGTGGCGCAGCTCCCTTAAGTAAAAGAATGAGCGATGATTTTTATAATCTTTATAAAATACCAATTAGGCAAGGATATGGTAATAGCAACAGATTTTGTACTTTCCATTTTTACAAATCTTAAAGTTGAATTTATTATTGATTTATTAAGGGCTTACTGAGACGTCTCCACTCATAACTATAAGTGAGGAAAAGAACATTGTCTCTGGTACTAAACATCAATTAATTACGAATTATCGAATTAAATTAATTTATGATGTTTAAAGCGATAAATATTTATTAATAGGTTCTTGTGGAGTTCTTCTTCCGAACTTACAAGTTAAAATATTGTCAGAAGATGGACAAGGTATAGTTGAGATTGTTACACAATTATATTTTAATTAATTAATTATTAATTATATGTTATTTAACTTTACAGAATTAGGGTATGATGAACCTGGAGAATTATGCGTTCGTGGGCCAAATGTAATGAAGGTAATATCAAAAATATTTGATACCGTTTAATCTTAATATCTCAGCATTTTTTGTATTAAATATAAAATAGGGATACCTTAATAACAAAGAAGCTACAAATGCTATGATTGATAATGATGGGTTTTTACATACTGGAGATGTTGCATTGATTGACCGTCAAGGTGATTTTGAAATTTTATTCATTTTGTTTATTTCTTTTTCATGGTAAATTAATCTTTTTTTCTGATATCAGGGAATTTTTTTATTGTGGATCGCATCAAAGAATTAATTAAATACAAGGTATTATAAGTTTAATACATACATGTTAGCAATATTTTTATCAATATTATCATGGACCAATTATTTGAATAATTTTATATATTAAGGGATTCCAAGTGGCTCCAGCTGAGCTCGAATCAATTCTACTTGCTCATCCTGCAGTATTGGACGCAGCAGTTGTGCCATATATTTCTAAAGAGATGTTAACTGAATATCCGGCTGCGTGCGTTGTTCTTGACACTAAATATAAAAAGACTTTGTATATGTCAAAAGAAATACGAAAATTTGTAGATGATAAAGTAGCATCACACAAGAAATTAAGAGGTGGAGTACTATTCGTTGACTCCATACCAAAGAGCGAATCAGGCAAAATTTTGAGAAGGTTTTTAAAGGAAAAATTAAAGAATGGTGATATTATGTTTATTCAGCAAAGCTTTCTTTAGAGTCATTTCTACATTGATGCAGTTTAATCTGATCTGATTTGCAGTTCAATCGCTAATACTAAATATTTATAAGGGTAGCTGCGCGACGCTGTCGCGCAAAACCAGGAACATGATTTTGATCAAATAATTTGAGTAATCTTTAAATGGAATTTTAATCTGATAATATTTCATAAAATTTAAAAATATAACAGTCAATATATAAAATTTGAATTGTACAGTTGTATTGGATTAGTTGATTATTTTTCTTAGTTATAAAAAATTGTTATGAAACTTATGAGGCCCTCATAAATCAAATAATTTATGACTCATTTGATTTTTGTTACTGTAATGATTTTTAATTTAAAATCGTAAAGTTATTAACATGATCATAATTATTCTATGTCGATATCATTTTAATAATTACAAATTTTCCCATCAAAAAGTTTCACCCATATGTTACAGTTAAAGTCATTCAAAGTTGAATAGTTGGCTAACTATAACGTTATCCACCCTTTTGGTTAATCGCCCTTCCAGTATTAAACAAGTCAATTATAACTGATTAAAGTTAGTAAACAAATCTTCTGAGGCATATATGTTTATTTAAATTTCTCCTCTAAAGGTCAAATATTGTTATTAACCAATTAATCTGCTTTGAGTGGCCAATCACAAGTCTAATCACTTATTTTAATAAATCATCTTAGCAAATTTGGGTTAGACCTTTTTTTTTTTGGGACATAGTAAGTAGTTAAACTCATGGCGAGAAAAATTTTCAATGTGTCATGCAAAATCATGTACTGTACATATGTACAGTAGCCAACAAAAGTAACGCCCGATTTTCGCTCAAAATAGAAATTTTTTATTAATATAATTTTGGCCGCATATACATCAAATTTTAATAATTTAATACATTATTGAATGCACGTGTGCATTCAATATTATTCGATTCTTCGTGTTGGGCCCAAAACCACCCGAAGAATGAATGTATTAAAGTTTTTGTATCCTTTTTTAAAAATGGTTTAAGATCGATTACACCTTTTTAAAGGCTTTTAAACTTTTGGATATTATTTTTTAATGCTTTCGAATTGTTTTTAATAAGTTTAGGTTGGGGGTCTTCCTTTATTTACATTATAATTCAATTTTTTCTGATTTTAACACATTTTGTAGCTTTTCTAATAATACAAATACGATAATTATCACATAAATCCATTATATTTACTTCGACTAATAAAAAAATAAACCACAAAACAGAAAAATATAGTCTTGAAGAACCTTAATATAAAAATTTTTTTTATTTTTTTTATTTAAATTCGAATTAAATATTAACGAACTTTTAACTATACCTGCGAACCACCCTCAAGCCATTACCAAGCCCTATCTACCCCTAAAACTCAACACCAACTATCTATTTTCTTTTTTTTTTCATTGTGTAATATTATACACTAATATTCCAGGTTTACTTGCTCGCTTCTCTTTTTGTTTCGTCAAAAAAAGCCACACCTTCACTTGTATATGTTTCTATCTTTTTTTTTAATATTAAATTTAATATATAATTATATTATAATTTCTAAAATATGAGCTTTTTATTGCTACAAAAAACTTAAATTACAAACAATAAAGGATCTAAACTATAAATAGCAAACCATATAAGCCCCAGATCGTAGTTGGAGTCGTGCAATAGCATGTGTCATTTCTTTATTGCTTTTTTCATAATACGCTTTTTTTTTTGCTTCTTGAGAACTGAGGAACATCTAAACAATGGATTTATTTTTTTAGTTCTTTTGTAATGTTGAAGAAGCTATTAACTTAATATGTAGGAGTATCGCATTGCTTGTGTTGTTTACTAGTAGTTACTTTGGGTATAAAATAAGGATATTTTCTTACTTTTTGCAGGCTATTAGGTGTGCAACACCTTACACTGGATTTACGGTTTTTTTTTATTCTAGTGCTTGTTCAGAAATCAAAAAAAAAAAGTAAAAAAAAATTTGCCTTGGGAAACATCAAAAAAGGGGTAAGCACGCCATGTTTTTACTCACGTGCTTTGATTTGCAGACCGGGCATTACTTTTGTTGGCTACTGTACATATATCAGATTAGGGATGTTATTCTGCTTGCTAAAACTCAGTTCGACCCTGTTTGGAACTAAACCCAATGGAACTTGAGTTTTGTGGCCACATGATTTTTATTATTAAATCATGCTCCAAACAAGTTTGAAATAGATCAGTTTAGCAATATTAATTTAGAATAAAAAATTACTATCATGATATGACGAATAAAAATTACTACCTTATGATAAACAAAAATTAATTTTCTTTATCTTTTTTTTAATTTAATATAGCATAATATAATGGATAAAAAATTCTATTTTATAACGAACAAAATCAAATTTTCTTTAACTTTTTTTTTAATTTAATATGGTGTGAAATAACAAATAAAAAATTACTATCTTATAACTAACAAAAACTAATTTTCTTGAACTTTTTTTTAATTTAATGTGGCATGATATGATAAATGAACAAAAATCAATTTTCTTTGACTTCTTTTTTTTTAATTAAAAGTTAATTTAATATGACGACAATTAATCATTTTAAAAATTTTTTATTAATTGATAATCCGCAAGTCAATCGGAGAAAATGATCTACATTTACTAAGTAATTGTGATGCAAATTAACTAATGAAAATCCCGATCTGTAAATGTGAAGATTTTTATATGAACTCTAATTCGAAACTGCCACTAATACTACCAACTAATAAAGCACCAACCCATCTACTATAAATTAATTAATAAAATCATAAGCTTTCTCTCTCAAAACAACAAAATGCTTAACCGCCTAGCCCAGTCCACCCTAACCTGTCCGCTAATATACGTAAAAACACTACTAGTTTAGAGATACCCGCTAGTTTAGAGACACCTGCACTCGCTAGTTTAGACACCTGCTAGTTTAGACACCCACTAGTTTGGAGACACAGAGACACCTACTAATTAAAATTCTACCATAATAATGTTATATTTATTTTTTCCCAGTACTTACACATTACAAAATCATTAAAGATTATGTAGTTCAGTGTGGTACAGGTAAATGAATTATAACTGATCAGTGTGGTATGATTTTAAAAATTGGCTTGTACTGTATTGATCTACTTATTCATACCATTCCAATCTGCTTTAACTTCAAAACAGACCAAAGAATATGTTTGAATTAAGCTATTGAAAGAATCCGTATTTTATTATAAGAGAATATGATAAAATATTCAGAGATTTAAGTAGATTGTAATGACATTAAGACATCAAGGAGAAATTAATTATATGACAAAAGGTACAGTATAATGAATCAAGTGCAAATTTGTAGAGATATATAGGTAGTAGAAATTCAAAATTAGTTAAGTATACCGTGTGCTTGTAAATTTTGGTAATTAAGTTTAAACACATATTGCAATAATCTGCAAGTTCTTTTTTTTTACAGTTAGTTGTGACGATAATTCCAGACTACAGTAAAACCTCTATAATTGGACGCTCTTGGGACCAAGACTTAACAATGTGCATTTAGAGACCAATAAAAGAAAGTGCATTTATAGGGGCATGTACAGTAAAACCTTTCATAAATGCACTCTCTATAAATGCACATCCTTTCTAAATGCACGCTCAAGTTCTGGCCTAAATATATTTATGCCTTCTAGAAATGCACTAATATTGGTCCACTTATAGTGTTAACCTGTAAAATATCACAAAAACGGACATAACGTTTGAACCAGTGATCCAAATTCGATGAAACAACCACCATTCGACTCAGCGCGATGAGACCGTTCGAATAAGCTATAGTACGTCTCTGTACGACCTCTGGTTGCCAAGATAGGAGTTGTCAAATATTTACTCCTATACTTATTAATAGACCAACGATCTGATTGGCTAGGCGATTGCTGCGGACAAAAATCGTAGATCTGACATATCTAAAAGATGTCATATTTATAGCTTATATTCTAGATATTTTATTTATTACATATATATTATTTATTACATATATTATATTTATACTAGTTATACTATATATTTTATTAATAATAGTTATAGTATATATTACACATGTAAAAGATATTGACCGTTACATTTGTAAAATTTCAAAAAGTATAAAAGCGGCCGATGTGGACCTCAAGTTCAACATCGAGTCTTCATACTCTTTCAATAATAAAAACAACTATTAACTACACAAATCAAACAGTTATTAGTATCCTCATATACTTTTAATTGTAGCCTCTTTCGTAATTGCAAATTGCCTTAAATCTTCTTTGTTAAGTTTTCTTAAAAACGCCATACTGACTTAGATATACCACAGTAACAAAGTTTGAAGTTACACAAAGTGTTCACTGTCTAAGATCACTCTAGTTACCTAATATCTTTGAAGAAGTGGATATAGGATAACAATATGGTGGTGACTGTGAGATACTTTCTCCACCTGTGCTGAATTTTGGAAAAATAAAATTTGAAACGTTGACTTCGTGGAACGTTTGCCACTAAGTAAAGTCAATCAATATTGCTCCGATTGAGCTGAAATTTGGACTGTATATCCTTTGGACGATTCCGCATCTTTTGTACTAAGCTTATCTTAGGACGAAAACGCCTCTGGAATCCGTAAATCGTGTTGACGGCATTTTTGGACGTCAAGAAAGAAATTTTTGGTCACGTGACATACTTCGCAAAACTATCGTTCGGAATTAAATACTGAGGTATAACCAACCAAACCAACTTGAAATTTGATGCCTAGAAGAGGTATTGCAACCCCAAATACACCTGCACACATTGAAAATACTCTTGCCTGGAAAGCTCCTTTCTACAAGAAATATCTTGAACAAGAATTGGATAAACTTGTTGACTCTTCTGAACAAGAAGACGGAACTATTGTCTTTTCCCTGAAAACCCTCAGATTAGCGGACTTATATTGTGCTCAATTAAAGCAAACTCAAGCTTTTGATTGTTAAAACCCTTCTATTCTCCTGTTATTTTCCTTATTATTATCATCTTAGTTATTATTTTATGCAATTTAACTTTGACGGATATCTTTTAAAATTATTTATACATCAGCAAGAACATTTCTCAGACTCCCCTTTAAGTCAAATAGACGACTCTTGTATTATTTGCTACCCAATAACTACTGTTATTCCCAAAAATTTTCAAAATTTCTATCAGTGGTATTGTGCTGAATATCCTGTTAGTGATTTCTCTGGAAAATCATTAGAATACTTTTATCAAATATCTCAAATTTATACCCAATTTAACTTACCCCAGTATAAAAATACTATTTTTAAACTTATTTTTAGCTTTAGATATTCGTCCTCTCCTGGCAACCTTACTGATATAATACGTAGTATTGCTAGTTTAACTATTTATACTAGTTGTTTTCATAGAAACCCTTTTTCTTTACCTGCTGAATTTGAAGAAGAAGACCGTCTACACAAAGACTTTGAAGATTATAGTGACTCTATTGAAAATCTCTTTGCTTTAACACCTGTTAATACACCACAACCTAGCCCTACCCTATTACCTACACGTTTACCCACTCCCCTTCCATTACCTATCAACGCAATGACTACCGCTCATGACGTTTTGAATTATTTGAGAGAACATGAAAAAGGAGGCATGTTATTGAGAATTGAACCATTCAAAGGAGACGGAACCCAAGACCCACTTACTTGGATTGAGGACTTTAACAAAGCTAGTCAAGCAAACAAATGGAATTTGGGTAGAAAGAAGGATATTCTTGCTGCTTTCTTAAGGGATAATGCTGAAGATTGGACCACTACTGTTAACAACTATGCTAATGCAGGAACTGATTGGAACGCTGTGGAAACCGCCTTTAAAAACGCTTTCTGTACCCAACGATGGCACAACAAATGGCTTAGGGATCTGGATTCATTAAAACAAGGCCCTGAAGAATCTGTTGACTCTTATTATGCTAGATTTAAAAGATTAGTCAAGAGAGTTAACACCCAAGCGGCACAACTCTCTGATCCTCAAAAATTGTTTTATTTCAAAAAGGGATTACGCCCTGCAATCCTACCAATTCTTCTCACCCATGACCCTAATGATTTAGCTGCTCTTCTTGAACTTGCTAGAACCTATGAACAAGGAACTGACTTCGCTACTAATGCTAACCCTGGACCAAGTAACCCTAACGCTGCTGCTTATGAAAAGGAAATTGAACAACTTACCCAGCAAATGAATCAAATGTCATTAAACTATGCCACCATTGCATCTGCCTTGAGTGCTCAAACCGAGCCAACCTATCGCCCAAAACAATCCAATCAATCCTACCAGAAGCCCAGGCCTACCAATAATTCTCGATCCAATATTGTTTGCTACAGATGTAGTGAAAAAGGACATTTTGCAAGAGATTGCATGTCTGAACGTTTGCCAACCAAGGAACAGCGTTACCAAATGACCAACAGAAACCAGAACAAACAAAGAATCCATTATGCTGCTGCAGAAGAGGATTACTCTGAAGAAGAGGAAATTTATGTCACCCGTGCACCTCGTCCTAAACCTTATAATACTAATAGAAAAGTGCAAAAAGAAGCACAAAAAGAAATCCAAAAGAAGTCAGAATCCCAAAAAGAAATAAAGTTAAGGAACAGAGCTGTTCATGTGGAAGAACCTGAATTTGAGGACATGATAGAAGAACCCATTGAAAGCCCTAAACCTGCCAAACCTACCAAGAAAAGAGTCCAGAAACTCCCTTCAGTAATTGATCAATTGGAACCTTATGACATTTCCAAAGATCTTTTGAATAGACCCGCCCAAGCTACTTATGGACAGTTGCTCCAATACCCTAACCAACGAAAATACCTCGCCCAAACATTAAAGAGAAATAATGCGCCCATTACTGAAGCTAACCATGTGGAATTAGGACCTAAAAGAAAAACTGTAGCTATGAGGTGCCATGTTAATATTAAAAACCAACCCGTAGTTGCCATACTCGATTCTGGTGCTGCTGTCAGTATCATTACTGCAAAGTTAATGAAGAGATTAGGATTGAAAATCAACCAAGAATCCAAGACTATTGTCGTAACTGCTAATGGACAAAGAGAAAAAGCATTAGGATCCATTAATGATGTGAAGATTACCCTCCAAAATATTGCAATCCCTATTGATTTGCAAGTTATAGAATCAAAGGATGAGACCCTCTTGTTAGGAACTGACTGGTTTAACAAGTCCAGAGCAAACCTTGATTTTGATAACCACACCTTGAAGATTCGCTACTTGGGAAAAAGAGCTACTATCTATACCACCCATGTGAGTGGAGAACCAGTACCTGATGAACTTGAAGAATTTACTGATGAGGATGAATGGATAGATGAAATTGAACAAGACCAAGAAATGGAGACATACTATACTGAAGAAGGAGACATAGAAGATGAAGATTTGTTCTATAACCCCTGGACTGAGGTTATCAATGAAAAGAACCCAGCAGCTTATGTTGCATTAACTGCTGATATTGAAATCCCACCTTCCGCACCCCAAATTAACACCTCCTTGACTAACTTTGAAAAGAAGGTTGCAGAAAAGATTCTTCTTAATAACTATCATATCTTTGCAGAAAACATCTCAGAAGAAGGACAAACCTTAGAACTTGGACAAACAACTGAAGTCTACCATGAAATCTATACTCCAAATGCCAGCCCAATTAAACAACGAGCCTATAGAGCATCTCCAGATGATCAAGAATTTCTTAAACATGAAATTGAAGAGATGGAAAAGCGAGGAATTATCAGAGAATCATGTAGCCCATGGTCTTCGCCTGTGGTTATTGTACCCAAAAAGAATGGAAAGAAGAGACTTTGCATTGACTATCGCAAGTTGAATGCAGTCACAGAAAAAGATGTCTATCCTCTTCCTGATATCAATGAAATCTTATCTGTCTTTGAAGGAGCCCAATGGTTCACTAGTCTGGATCTAGCTAGTGGATACTGGCAAGTCGCTGTAAAAGAGAAGGACAAAAAGAAAACAGCTTTCATTACTAGACAAGGGATGTATGAGTTCAATGTAATGCCCTTCGGATTATGCAATGCACCTGCTACTTTCCAAAGATTAATGGACAAAATCCTGCGATCGTTTATTAACAAGTTTGTAGTAGTGTATCTGGATGATATTACTATCTACTCAAAAACATTTAAAGAACATTGTGAACACCTCCAAGCTGTATTTAAAACACTACAAGAAGCTAATTTAAAATTAAATACAGAAAAATGTTTCTTCTTTTTAAATGAATTAAAATTCCTAGGACATATTATAGGAAAAGATGGAGTAAAACCAGATGAAGAGAAAATAGCAAAAGTGAAAAATTTTCCAACACCCACTACTGTTCGCCAAATTAGAGGATTCCTAGGACTCGCTTCCTATTACAGGAAATTTATAAAAGGATTCTCCAAGATTGCTAAACCTTTAAACCTTTTGTTACAAAAAGACCAACCTTATTATTGGGGAATTGAACAAGAGAATGCCTTTCAGACTCTCAAGGACCATCTTGTTACTGCACCAATTTTGCAGTATCCTGATTTCGGACAGCCCTTTTATATCCATACCGACGCTTCACAATCTGGTCTAGGAGCTGTATTAGCTCAAATCGATGAAGACAAGAGAGAACATGTTATTGTATATGCAAGTAGAAGCCTCTCAAAAGCTGAACAAAACTACTCTGCTACAGAATTAGAATGCTTAGCTGTAGTATGGGCAGTGGAACATTTCCATCAATACCTAGGAGGAAATCATTTTTTTCTTATTACCGATCATGCAGCCTTGAAGTGGCTTAGAACTACTAAATTAGTTGGAAAAAGAGCCAGATGGATTATGCGCCTTGAACCATATAATTTTACAATAATCCATAGAGCAGGAAGAAAGCATAACAATGCTGATTCGTTATCCAGAATGTATGAAGAAGACGGACTAACCGAAGATGAACAAGAAGTTAATTTCTTTGATCTACCTACTGAGGAAGAAGCCTGGGAAGCTGCCCTTGCCGGAAACCCAATTACCCTCCCAATGGATGAGGATGAAGTAGAAATATTCTACTTGGGTAATGATGAGGAACCTGACAACGAAGAGCCCCCTGAATTTATTGACCTCTACCTAGAAAACACCTGGAATGACATTGAACCTTTCTCACTGAATTATCCAATAACCTACACAATGACTAATGAAGAGCTAGAATTACTCTACCAAAATGAATACCATGATGATGATGATAAAGAAGTATTCTTTAATAATCAAGAAGACCATAACGAATTTAAGAATTTGATGGAAACTCTCAAATCTGAAGGAATAGATGAGTACGAAAAGTATAAACAAGCTACTGATTGGATACTAAAGAAAAATCGAGAAAGAAGAAGCAGACATCACCGAGAAAGATACCAGATACATTATGATCGCCTAATGGAAATGGCACATAAAGAGGATGATTCAGAACTTGATGTTGGATCTCTTCCCGAAGTCTACCCAAAGACTTATACCCTACTAATGAAGGAAGTAGAACTGCTTTGTCAATATGAAGTCTATAGAGCAAATACTATTACCTTTTTCAATCAACAGAGTCATATAGAATTCAATGACCTGATGTATACTCTTAACGCCAATTATACAAGTGAATTCGAGAAATATGAAATTGCTTGGAAATGGAGATTAAGATACGATCAAGAAGAAAAGCAGAATGAGTTACAACTTGAACAGAAAGAACCTGAAACACAAAAAGGTGCTCAAACCCTACAAGACATGGAGATTGTCCGAAAAACATTGCATGATGATCTATCTCCTACCCTTCTTGAAAGTATTCGACCCCATGAGACCATGCTGTTCTCTCCCGATGGAATTGTATATGACAACCAATTCTGCACTTGGTACTATATTGAACACCTTAGTAAACGATTTAGAGGAAAAGATAAAGGAAAAGGACTTACCAGAGATTGGAAAGGTCCCTGCGCCCAATGTTGGTGTGGAAATAAACTTTACAGCCCCTGTGATGAATGCCCTACCTGCTATGTTGAACTAAGGCTCTGGTCAACAATTAAACGATACCCTATTGAAACTATAGGACTATGCTATTGGAGTACCCCAGAGGACGATATTGAAGAAATTCCAAACTTCCCTGAACCTTGTCCCTATGAATCTTTACCTTTAGAACCCTTATTTGGACAACAATCCGACCCTCTAGTTATTCAACAAACTATTACTAATGTCCAAGTAAATTACCTTGTTATCCAACCTGATTATAACTTAATGAATACTCCTTGGTGGTTACCTTTGTTAGAAACACCCTCTCAACGACTATTGGACGAACACAATAATTTCTCTCCTAATTACCTTTGTAACTCTGTTTGGTGGACTACACCTAACCCTACCTCTTATAATTAAAACTATTTCGTTCTCCTTTTAAAACCCGACAATAAACTTAATCCAGTCTAGGTCGTCGGTATCCTAGCACCCTATTTTAAAAATGGACCCTGAACATTATCAAAATATAAAGTTATTTTTAGAAACTGCCACCTATCCCTCTCAATTTACAAAAACCCAAAAAGAACAATTGCATCGAAAAAGTCAATATTTTTGTATAAAAGATGACCAGCTCTACAAAAGAAAACAGAAGCAAAACCAAGACCTATTAAAAGTAATTCAAAAACATGAGGTTGAAGCTGTACTATACCTCATGCACAACCATCCCCTTGGAGCACATTTTGGAACTGACAAAATGTTCGATAAAATTAAAAGTCGATACTATTGGCCTCAAATGTATAAACATATTCGAAACTATGTAAAGACTTGTGACAGTTGTCAAAAAAGAGGAAAATATCGACAACATGGTCCTCTTCACCCTATTAAAGTAGAAGCACCCTTTGACAAAATTGGAATTGATTTTGTTGGACCTCTCCCTTCTACTGCCCAAGGAAATAAATATATAATTGTTGCCATAGATTATATGACCAAATACCCCGAAGCTAAAGCAGTACCAAATGCCACTGCTCAACAAACTGCTGACTTTATCTATGAAGATATTATCTGTAGACATGGATGCCCTAATTTTATACTTTCTGATCGAGGAACACATTTCAATAATTTGCTCATTGAAGGTTTAATGCAGAAATTTCAAATTAAACATTTTTTAACTACTCTCTATCATCTACAAACAAATTGATTAGTAGAACTTTTTAATAGGACATTGTGTGAATCCTTAGCCAAATTGGCTACTGACAATACTGAATGGGATAGATTGATACCTTCTGTCCTGTTCTCCTATAGAAGCTCTAAACATGCCACTACCAAGTTCACACCCTTCTTACTTGCATACAGCAGAGAACCGAAATTGCTTATTTTTGGATTACAAGAAAACCCAAGAGAAAATCTTTTAACAAGATTGTACTCTGTTATAGAAGATTTACCTGCCAATCGGGCCCAAGCAAAGAAGAATATTGAGAAATCACAACAACGTCAGAAGTTCTACTGGGATAAGAAGCACAAGAAAGTTAAACGCTTATTTGAAAAAGAAGAACAAGTACTATGTTACGATGCTGCAAAAGATAAACATTTCACAGGCAAATTATTACCAAAATGGAAAGGACCCTATTTCATCCATAGTAAAGTAGCACAAGATGTTTACAAGCTTCGTACCATGGATGGACAAATCTTAGAAGCACCAATCAATGCCTACTTACTAAAAAAATACTATACTCGTCAAACATGGGACCCCATGATCATTATATAGACGTTTTATTTATTTTTTTTATTTTTTTTTATCTTTAGTTTTATTTTTTTTAGCTATAAAATGACAACTTTAGTAGAATTAGTTCTACAAGAACTAGAAGAAACAGAGCCAGCTAACGTTAATATCGAACCCCCCTTATGATCGAAGGGATAAAACAAAAATTAAGGTTCGAAAGACCTATCAAGCACTAATGGACACAGCCAGACTTAGAAACAATGAAGTGAATCAAATCAAATCTCTGGTTTATGCCTACTATCTGGGAGAATTACTAGCAAACAAGCCAAAAACCCCAGCTCAACGAACAGTTTTGGCTAATCTCCTAACAAAGCATTATGAAAAAGCAGCTACTCGTGTTTATAAGATATTCTCTCCATATGGCATAGATGCTATTTATAGAACAAAGCATTTGCTTTTATCTAGCATCCCAAGATTGAGAACCTCAGACCTTTACTTTCTTTGTTGAGTTCTCATGGAATTCGAAAATAAGTCCGGGAGAATGTTAACCTGTAAAATATCACAAAAACGGACATAACGTTTGAACCAGTGATCCAAATTCGATGAAACAGCCACCATTCGACTCAGCGCGATGAGACGGTCCGAATAAGCTATAGTACGTCTCTGTACGACCTCTGGTTGCCAAGATAGGAGTTGTCAAATATTTACTTCTATACTTATTAATAGACCAACGATCTGATTGGCTAGGCGATTTCTGCGGACAAATATCTTAGATCTGACATATTTAAAAGATGTCATATTTATAGCTTATATTCTAGATATTTTATTTATTACATATATATTATTTATTACATATATTATATTTATACTAGTTATACTATATATTTTATTAATAATAGTTATAGTATATATTACACATGTAAAAGATATTGACCGTTACATTTGTAAAATTTCAAAAAGTATAAAAGCGGCCGATGTGGACCTCAAGTTCAACATCGAGTCTTCATACTCTTTCAATAATAAAAACAACTATTAACTACACAAATCAAACAGTTATTAGTATCCTCATATACTTTTAATTGTAGCCTCTTTCGTAATTGCAAATTGCCTTAAATCTTTTTTGTTAAGTTTTCTTAAAAACGCCATACTAACTTAGATATACCACAGTAACAAAGTTTGAAGTTACACAAAGTGTTCACTGTCTAAGATCAATCTAGTTACCTAATATCTTTGAAGCAGTGGATATAGGATAACAATAGATATATATTTGGGCCAGAACTTGAGCGTGCATTTTGAGAGAATATGACTTATAGAGAGTGAGCTTATGGAAGTTTTACTGTACATGCTGTATCTAGGACGTTCAACCTTACTAGAATTTGTAAAGCTGTTCATTGTAGTTTTCTCTGACTTAATCTCTGGTACTGAAACTGGTACCGTCAAATTTGAATTGCATTTTCGTTTAATTACTATAATAAGTAGAATAAGTCAAACGATTCATTAGAAATTGTGATAAATAAACACGTCTTGTTGGGTTAGAGTACCTGTGTTAGGATAAAGGTAGTATTAGCGACATTATTAGAATGAGATAAAAATATATGTTAGAGTATATAATTATTTTTTATTTTGATATAAATTTTATTATTATAAATAAATAAAATATATAAATTTTTTTATTGGTTAATTTTGGCCGGGCTGGTAGTTAGAATTTAGTTAGAATTACTATTCTTTTATTAAAAAATTTATAATAATATGCTTTATTTATATTATATTAAAAAAAACCTTCTTCCAAATATTATATTAAAAAAAACCTCCTTCCAAATATTATATTAAAAAAAACCTCCTTCCAAATCCTTACATTCATCCTTTTCAACCCCAATTCCTCTATTATAACAATATCCAACATTAAATGCGCTACTAGCATTCTCTGCTGAGTTTTGATAATAAACAAATACTCCAGTTTCTTATCCGAATTATGTGTGTCCAATTTTTTCGTCATAATATTTAACATTAATGTTTCACTGCCGTCATCTATATCTTAATAACAGATGAATGTTTTATGTGCAGTCTTCTCAACTTCAATTCTATGAAAATAACGATTCTTATCCAAATTAGACGTGCAATCGGCATTTCCCATCTCTACGAATTTTTGAGTGCCTCATATTCGTCCTTTTCAGCTCCAATTCCTAATATACAGATTAAAATAACAATTCAAAAATATTACATACTTACCACTCAAATTTAGCATACCGTATAAGCGCGAAATAACGCTCATAGGCATTATATTAAAAATTGAAGCCTTCAAAAATAGTCTTGAATTAGCGCTTATACAGTTTCTACAAAGTGAATCTGCTAACGCTTTTTACCTCTGGTCCAAGATTACTGCAAAGATGCTAGTGGATTGCTTTCGTTTAATTTTTCTAATAACTCAAGCATATGAAACGATGATTATAAAAAAAAAACATTGAGAAACAATAAAGCTTGGGTGATATAAACCTTTATATAATAATATACCAATAAAAAATTTAGCATATCTAAGATCCCATTCTTGTACAGTGCAACTAGGTACTGTAAATCACTGTATACAAAACCCGGGTCTCTTACTTTTTACCAATTTTAAAACTATATAATTGACCCCAAGTTTACTACGCAATTAAGACCATATATTAAGAGAGAAAAATTAAGAGCTGCTGTTTACATTTATAAAAGGCAGTTTAAATAAAAAAAAATTTTGATTCTTACCACAATAATATTAGTTGATGGATTTACTATTATATGAATCTTTCGTGTAGTGATTTATGGTGGTAATACTCCACAAATTCCTATTTAGTGTTATTTTTAAGTGTAATATGCTTTCAAAAGCCTAAAAATTAAAAAAAATTATAAATTTGTTATAAAGTAAGTTGAAAAACGAAGCATTATTAAATAACTTGGTTTAAGTATATATCTAATTAATATAGGGTTTAGCATAGTAAATACTGCATGCTTACAAAATAAACTTTGTCAAAAAAAAACTAAAGTTTAATATTTTATAATTAAAAACTTATGGTTTCGCTCTATTGTTTGTGTTACTCTAATACCATATTAATTAAAAATTTTATAACTTTGCTTATAACCTGAAAATTTCAATTCGGGCCTTCTTTATATATGATCTCCGTAACATTCTAATATTAAAAATTCTCCGATTGAGTGGCAGATCATCAATTAATAATATAAATACGCAATTTCTTTTTTTTTACATATTTTTTTACTTGGATTTCACTATTCAATGGACAAAGTCAATATATTTGAAGAACTTATTGATTCAATTGAACTTACCTCTTCAGGTTTAATACTCAAAATGCACTTGAACCAGGAATGCTTATAGTAACAAACCATTCTCCAAAGTGAGTAAAAAAGGACCCTTTCTGGAATAAACTTACTGAAGTAGGTGATAAATGATATTACAACCTTTGCAATAAAGTGTACTGAGCAAAGAAATATTTTTGAAAGTAAAAAATATAATCAACCCAATATATAACAGTTGTCTGAAGAAAATGCCTCTGCAAGTCTCTGTTTAAAGACCTGGTATGAAGTGGTATTATTGACTGTAATGAAGATTAATAAATTGGATAAAAAAATAACAGCAAATAGGCAATAACATTATAAGGCCATACAAAATAAATTTCTTGGTTTACATAACTCGGCCGGGTCCAAAAATTGAAAACTATAATTTTTTTTTTTTAATTATACAATAGAAATGAGGTCAACAGGTCTAGACCCCTGGTGGGTTGTACAATAATAGTACCAAATCAACTTTAACCAAATACAGTATTGTATATCGATTTGCATGTGATAAATTTGGAAGAATCCGGTTTAATGTGTCAGAAATGAATTTTTCTTTGTTTTTATTTATTTTTGGGGGTGGTACCAGGTCGCAAATGAAATGTTTTATGTAACAATTCCGTTAGGCATAGAATATGATTAATTGGATATATAAACAAAATTTTTTTTTAAAAAAAAAAAAATCCGGGTGGCTGGGTCAAAAATTTTATTTTATATTATGTAAACCAAGAAATTTATTTTGTATGGCCTAATACATATTTTAAATATATCTGCTTTAATAAAAAGTAATAGTAATATGATCGCTAAAAAAAAAAAAAGTAATATTGATATGATTGCTAAAAAAAAAAAAGAAAGTAATAGTGATATGATTGCCAAAAGGAAAAAAAGTAATAGTGATATAAATGCCAAAATAAAAAAAAGTAGGCAATAGTGATATAATCGCTAAAAGAAAAAAAGTAATAGCAATATGATAATATGATCATTAAAAGAAAAAAAAAACCAAGTAAGGGCGCTGATATTTATTATCTAATATCTATTTACTATAGTGGCTTACCCACCCCCAGGTAAGGTCTATAAATAGAATTTTAGCCAATTAAATTTAACTAAGCTAAGATTTTTCTTGACCTCCACTCTCTAAAATATTACCTAATAAATGTTAGCACCCCAATTGTAATAGCAGGTTTTATATATACAAGTATAATTATTAATGCTAGTTAACAATAAAGTTAACTGATTAAAAAATAAGACTAAGCACTGTAGTACCCACGTGACTATGGGCATATGACATATCAGACCCGATCAAATAGTACTCAGGCTACACAAACTGCTAATCATAAATATATATGATTTTTTGTACCAATTAAGTACATAAATCATCCAATCACATGCATGCCTAGTAGTATAAACAAATAGCAGCCATAGCTGCAATGCAGATTCCAATGTGATATCTGGCAGATACCAAAAAATTCAAAATTGCTTTTTTGTATATATACAAAAATACTTATAAATAGTTAAATGACAAACCAATATTTCTAACCTCTAAACAAGCACAAAAACCAATACCAACTCTAAGGCCTCTGATAAACCTATCAATAATGCAAATCTTACGTTTTTGATACTCCTGCACTTACTTTTTTGATACTCCTGTATGTACCCCAAAATTACTTTACTTTTTTGATACCGATCTGCATATATACACGTGACTTGTATTACACAAAGGCCCAGTGCATTGTTTTTGCAAAAATAAATTTTGTTTACACGCCACTAATGTCATGTAATATTACACAGGTCTAATTTTGGTACTCTAACCCGGTATTAAGCTTAATGCTAGTGGGCACTATCATGATAATGCCCCCAGCGGGGTTAGACATATTTCCGGCCAACCCTAACCCTAAATCTAGTGGTACCCTAACCCGGCATTAAGCTTAATGCTGGTGGGCACTATCATGATAATGCACCCGGCGGGGTTAGACATAATTTTGGCCCACCCTAACCCTAAATCTAGTGGTACCCTAACCCGGCATTAAGCTTAATGCTAGTGGGCACTATCATGATAATGCCCCCAGCGGAGTTAGACATAATTCCGGCCCATCCTAACCCTATATCTAGTGGTACCCTAACCCAGCATTAAGCTTAATGCTGGTGGGGACTATTATGATAATGCCCTGTGGGGTTGGACATAATTCCGGCCCACTTTAACCCTAAATCTAGGAACCCTAAAACCTAATTGTTCGAAGCAACATTCAATCATAGTACATATACTAGTTACACAATATATGCATCTAGTATATGTACTGTGATTGGATATTGCTTCGAACAATTAGATTTTAGGGTTCCTAGATTTAGAGTTAGGGTGGGCCAGAATTATGTTTAACCCCATCAGGGCATTATCATGATAGTCTCACCAGCATTAAGCTTAATGCTGGCTGATGCCGGGTTAGGGTACCAAAATTAGACTTGTATAACATTACACGATATTAGCAGTGTGTAACTAAAAATTATTTTTGCAAAAACAATGCACTGGGCCTTTGTGTAACACAAGTCACGTGTATATATGCAGATCGGTATCAAAAAAGTAAAGTAATTTTGGGGTACATACAGGAGTATCAAAAAAGTAAGTGCAGGAGTATCAAAAACGTAAGATTTGCATCAATAATACTGCTATTACTATCAATATGTTCAAAATTAATAGTAATACAAAGGCAAATACTGATATGGCTTGTCAAAATTTTGCAAATATAATAATTGCATCTATTAAAGCTTATATTGATTAGTATGCTACAACCCAATCAGCAATAATCAACAAGCTAAACACATGCATCAATCAATGCTTTGACTAACTCTAAATACAAAAATCTCAGCAAAAATTTCTCAAACTACAAAAAAACCTATAACACAACTATGGTCTGAACGCAATAGCACAACAACAAAAGATCCTTTACTAGCAACAGGATACAAGTCACAATTACACCTTTCATATAACTACAACTCAGCACAAAGAGAAGCAAATCAATTAAGAAAAACCATCTCAACAAGGCAACTGTTCACTAACCTTTCTTTTTAACAATCTCATCATAAATACAGCTACTATGCAAAAAAGTGTAACCATATCAAATATACTATTCTCTCTAGGGTGCTTGATATACTAAAAACAAAAATAATACATGGAATATAGTGAAGTTGACCTTCCTTCTGTTTTTAGTTTTAGCAACTACCATATCGCAGAAGTCAAAAGCATTAGGCTATAGTGGATTATTAATTGGTTCGAAGAACAAAAATATTGAAATACTACTAAACAAACCAAATCTACCTTTATACCTCTAGAAAACTATTGCAATAAGAAACTATAAATCATGCTAAATTCAGATACAAAATCTAAAAGCAAATATAAAGTACAATAACAAAGATTATTTTCTACAAATCTCTAAAGATAAAGTTATTGCCATCAAAAAGTGTAGCCGCCCATAAAAATTTACTAATATTGCTGAATAACTACTTGTATTTTGAGTCTACATAGAAGCAATATTAATAATTTATGATCATAAAGAACAAGAGCTTAATACATATCTAGATCACATTAATATATTTTGTATCAAATATGAATTTTCTACTGTTGCTACCTATAATAAAGATTAACTACTAACTACAATTCAATTTTGTTTGAATGAAACATTGAAGCTGAAGACAGAAACTTTGATGTGACTACTACCAAAAAACAATGCAGCACCACTAATCCTCACAATATAAAAGCAGATATTACTTGGCATAATGAAAGGCAAATTTGTATTAACTGGAACCATAAAGACTACTCTAATAATATCAACAACAAACAGGTTCATGGCTGTCTCATATGCAAAAAAACAGACTATTCAGAGCAATGCTATTTTTTAACAAACAAGCGCTTCCTATGTGAATGAAAACTGAAACCTAGAACCAAACAAGTAATACTAACCAACTTCAAAAATGAAAAAAGTGCAAAATGAACAGTTATAAGCACCAATATACAAAAAAAAAAAAAAAAAAAAGATTAAATACAATTTAATCTTGTCATAACCACATATAACCACATACAATTGTATAAAAAAAATACACTTACAATTACTTAATTATACGAGAATATTAGGCACAATACTAAATAGTTTATTAATTACACTTTATAAATTAGCAATTATGCAATCAGACATAAGGTGAAATACAAAAAAAAAAGGAAAGAGAAATATAGAAATAAATATACAAACCATAAACCAATAATAAAAAAAGAGGAAGAAGATATTACAAGAACATAATAGCAAAATAAAGAAACAATAGAGATACAAAAAAAACAAAAAAAAGGGAACCAATTATTCAACTCTTTCCGATGATCCCTTGTACTAAATTTTCCAAGAACACTGACCTACGAAAACTCTATAGTTAATATACCTATATGCAACAAAACTTCACCAAGCTGCTATTGGGTACAAAGTCTATTCACTAGTCTGAAATAGAGATGAATAAGATATGCAAACTTTTAAGTAAGGCACTTTGGTGGTCTTTGGTACTATCGAGCAAAGACATAGTAGAGAAACTCTGGAGCTTTGTCAAGTCCTATGGATATGAAAATAAAAGTAGAGGCTTGGTTATATATATTATTCTATATAGCATAACTCTATCAAAATCCTTTAGGTTTGGTACTCTCTCCTTGCACCTCTTTGGTCTTTTCGAAATTTCAAAAAGTGGGCATTTTGGTTTACCACCTCCAAAAGATCAGCAGTGTTTACTCCTTCTGAATTGGGAACACGCCTACCAAATCGGAATCAAGTCACGAGTGAAATCGGGTCCTTTAAGATAAACAATGAATAACACATGAGGTGTTTTGGAGTAAAATTTGAAATGAAATTTCTTTCTAGAATGTTCTATTAGGCGTAGTTTCTTTTTTTTCTTTTTTTTCTTAATCTGTACATATAATACTTAGGCGAGACAGTTCCTTGCGCAGTATTATATAATTTTTATCATCTGGCACAGACATAAATAGTGCTGTCATAGCCGTTTACTTTGTGCTCTCTTCTTCTATCTTTACATTTTTATGTTATATCATTTTGGTTTTTCGTTTAGATTGTGTAGATTTCCCCCATTTATTTTCCTTTTATTTTCTTTATACTTTTTTGTTTTCTGGCAAAATCCTGCTACTCGAGAAATTTAGGAGAAGAGGGTTAGAAAGTAGGCAGTTATGACAGACGGCAAACTCCAATTAGTGATTCAGGTACTCTAAATCTATTGAGAAAAGGAGTCTCCAATGAGAGAAATGTTTGATATAGCAGATCACACATTTAAGGATCTTTAGAACACCTGGGTGGGTCACACTTTAATATATTAACCTCAAAAGTAGGTAATCATATTGTACTGGTATTACATAACTGATTAAAATAAAGCTGCGGCATGACTGCCGAATTTCAAAAAAAAAACAAAAAAAAAACCAATCAACATATAGGAGTGAGTTAGATAAAAAGGGTCAAATTTTTTCTAAGTAAAAGTTTTCTTGACTTTAAGCTTAAATATCTTAAGGGGCACCAGAAATCACCTGATTTCCATTTACTATACCCCTCTCCCTCCCCCCTACCTGACTTGTTTAATAGCCAATCAAATTTTGCGTATATTAAATTATTATTAAAAATATTTATAAACTTTAATAGTTAATATCTTTTGATTTACTGGTCCAATTTGGGTGATTTAACTACCAAAATGATCCTCTCAAAGAGAGGATTCTAACAGGACCCTGAATATACATAAATAGGTTAGGTATAAGTTTGCTTATTTTTGAAGTTTTTTATGCAAATCCTTTCTATTTATATAATTTTTTTGCTTATTTTTGAAGTTTTTTTTTGCAGATTTTTCCTTTTTTAGTAACCCTATAATTAACCTGACCTATCTATGTATATTTCGGGGTCCTATTCTAACAAGCCTAAATCTCAAAAATCTAATCACAGGATCATAAGATCGATATAGATTTGCATATTATTATTATATAGTATTTATTAAATAAATACTATAGTCGACTCTCTCTAATCTGATCCTCTCTAAACTAAACAATATCTTCTAGAACATTTGTAAATTTTATTATAAAATCCACGGATATCCGTGGATTTTAATATGAAAACGGATGGAAACGGATAACGGATCACATCTCTACCAGTGACAGTTCTTTAAAGTCAAGGGAATTTGGCCCAAGCCCGGCCCGTGGGCCAAAATCCCCTGACTTTAAAGACCTGCCACTGGTAACAGGTGCATGTTAGGTACAAATAAAGCCTGTCTGCCGAAAGTGGGTTTATTATACTAATTACTCATACTGATTTCGGCCTACGTACCAATTGTGGAACACTATTTTTACAGCTATCAAAAATTCCAAAATCAATTGGGCTACCCGATTCTGGACCCTAACCAAGAGTAGAGCCAACCAAGTATCCTCAATTTATTCACAGATGCATTCAACATAAGCAAGGGCACAGTTTATCACAACTACTTTACAGCTTTCTTATAATCAAACAATATTGTCCTAAACAAAACTAATATTTAAATATGAGAACTGTTAACTATGCTCATTGCTATAAAAACCTTTCTCATATGGACTAACAATATTTTCAATACTGATGTCTACTATGCAGGATACTGCAAAACCCAGATATCAATAATCTGATTGTACTTATTTACAACTTACAAGTTCATGGTATAAAACTGGAACACATTTTTAGAGTACACAATTAAAATACTAATTTACTATTCAAAAATAGACACCAAGAATTTATCAAAAACAATCCACAAGCCTGCTATCTCTAATCAAATATTCTAGAAAATTCTACTAACTTAATTTTCTTTATTCTATAGTTTGAACAACCTAGTCCCAACAAATGGAATTTTCTAGTGGCCAAATCTGAAATTTACATAATGCGGCCAAATTTGATATTTTCATTATATGTGGCCAAATTTGATATTTTCATTATATGCAGCCAAATTTGATATTTTCATTATATATGGCCAAATTTGATATTTTCATTATATGGAACCGTTGCAGTAGAAAGGGCCCAAACTCTCCTAAAAATCAAAATTGAGTTCTTTCAAGATTCGGATTAATCTTGAGGTGGGCTATGTTTTTCAATTATAAATGGAAATTGGTTTGCATAATAAAAAATCAAGATATTTTAAAAAAACTTTTTAGATAACTTGTACGTCACGAGATTACCCAATATAGACAACCAATCAAATCGCACAATTTTGATTAACCTGAATCAGTCCGAAAAAATAAACACTATTTTCTTAAAATTATATATTTCCGAGTTTCGACCCTTTCTACTGCAACGAACCCATATATACGGCCAAATTGACACATGCTCATTTACCAAATTACTTTAATTGATAGTTACGCCAGTTATTCAGAGATCGTCTGTATGTAACGTGATACAAATCACATATAAAAATCACTATAGTGTGAATGTGGCGTGCATATATATAAAAATATTTTTTACTAAGTTAATGACACATGCCCACTAATTAAAATTTGTAGAGCTTATCAAGACGCATCTAACGGTAGTTAGATCATCCAAATCGGCCCAGTGGATGGCAAGATATCGTTGAAAAACGATTGGATGACTATATAAAGTCTCTATGTAATTTACATAGAGATTTTATATAGTCGTCCAATCATTTTTTGATGATAACTTGCCATCCACTGGGCCAATTTGGATTATCTAACCACCGTTAGATGCATCTCGACGAGCTTTACAAACTTTCAATTAGTGGGCATATATCGTTAACTTAGTAAAAAATATTTTTATATGCATGCACGCCACATTCACACTATAGTAATATATAGGGCGGCCAAATTTAGTATATATAAGGCAGCCAAATTTAGTATAGATAAGGCAGCCAAATTTAGTATACATAGGGCGGCCAAATTGCTTGTTTTTATAATATATAGGGCGGCCAAATTTCATATTTAATTATAAAAATACTATAACTTCAACCTGCTATAACTTTTTTATAAATAGATTTAAAAAAAATTAAAAACCATGGAAGTGTTTAGCTTGTTTTGATTTAACATTTTAGGATAGTATTTTTTGATTACTATTTTTTTTGAAGAAGGATTAGCAATTTGAATATCATCAATTTTATTTGTTAGAACTAGGTTGTTTGCACTATATCACTAAAACAATAGTCAATAGCAGAAAGCCACCACTAGGGTTTCTACAAACCCAGATCAAATCAAACTTTATGCCAAATTTGGGTTTGATTTGATTTTCAAATCAAACCTGATCTCAAACTAGTTTTAAAAAATATTTGAGTTTAATTTGAGACAAACTTTTTAGTTAAATTTGAGTTTGGTTTGGGTTTGAGTTTGAAGTTTGCAAACTAGTTTGAGTTTAAATTATATAAATATATTTTTATATTTTAAACAAGTTTATTTTTTTTTTAAGTTAAGTCTGCTACTATAGGTGGGAGTCTTTTTATTCAAGTATGTGGACCTTGGCAACCTCTATAGATTCCCAACATTTGTTACATAAATGAGAGTACAACTAGCCACATATCAACTTTTGGTTGTCTAATTTAAGTAGTCTGCTTGAAGGTTTTACACTAGCTGCCATACCTGCAATCCAACTAAGGGCCAAGCATTTTTCTCTCCGGGTTCGTTCTTTTTGCCAAGCTTTTTCTTCTTGTTGCTTATTTAAACCCTCTGGTCCAAGCTTTGCCTGCTAGCCCACTTGTATCACCAGGTCAGCTCTCAGGTATATTAGCTAGTCAAGAACAGCCCCGGATGCCAATAAACCCTCCTTTAGAACTAGTTTATTCTTGCATTCACCAAGACGAACAATTTGCAATCAGAGGATACCCTGCAACTGCTACTATAGGGTTCCTACAAACCTGGATCAAATCAAACTTTAGGTCAGATTTGGGTTTGATTTGATTTGAAATCAAACTCAAACCCAAACTATGATTAAAAAAATTATTTGAGTTTGATTTGAAGCAAACTTTTTAGTTAAATTTGAGTTTGGTTTGAATTTGAGTTTGAAGTTTGCAACTAGTTTGAGTTTGAATAACATAAATAAATTTTTATATTTTAAATTTTTTTCTTACTAAGTTAATGGTACTTATCGACTAATTGAAAGTTGTAGAGCTTGTCATGACGCACCCAATAGTGGTTAAATCATCCAAATCGGCCTGGTGGATGGCGAGATATCGTCGAAAAACGATTGGTCAACTATATAAAAATCTGTGATGGAGCTATATATGAAAATTACTATAGGCGAAATGTGGCGTGCTTCCATCTAAATCTTTTTTTCTTACTAAGTTAACGATACATGCTCACTAATTGAAAGTTGTAGAACTCATTGAGACGCATCTAACGGTGGTTAGATCATCCAAATCGGCCTAGTGGATAGCGAGATATCGTCGAAAAACGATTGACCGTCTATATAAAATCTCCATGTAAACAAAACATTGTTTATAAGAGATTTTATATAGTCGACCAATCGTTTTTCAACGATATCTCGCTATCCACTATGCCGATTTGGATGATCTAACCACCGTTAGATGCGTCTCGACGAGCTCTACAACTTTCAATTAGTGGTCATATATCGTTAACTAAGTAAGAAAAAAGCTTTAGATGGAAGCACGCCACATTTCGCATAGTTATTTTCATACATAATCACTGTCACAGATTTTTATATAGTTGACCAATCGTTTTTGACGATATCTTGCCATCCACCAGGTCGATTTGGATGATATAACCACCTTGGATGCGTCTTGACAAGCTCTACAACTTTCAATTAGTCGATAAGTACCATTAACTTAGTAAGAAAAAAAGTTAAAATATAAAAATATATTTATATTATTCAAACTCAAACTAGTTTGCAAACTTCAAATCAAACTCAAATCAAACTTAGTATAGTATTTGGGTTTGGTTTGGATTTGATTATTTTTTATTTGAATTTGGGTTTGATCTCAAACTTTATAAAATTTATAGTTTGAGTTTGGTTTGATTTGGGGTTTGATCAAACTGAAATCAAACCCGGATCAAACTTCGGAACTATGCTACTATTACCTACTTCTGCTCTTATAAGGTTTGCTTTGACCCTAGTACCTATCATTAATTCCTACCGGTCCTTCTCCGGTACATCCCAGACTTCCAATCCAGTTGGCCTGGAAGGGTCAGTTTACTCGATATTAGGTGCTATTAGGTATTTCTTCCCCTAGTACCTACTTTCAGAGCATAGGTCCTCTTCCTCTGGTGCGACTCCTGCAGCCAAATTGGTAGATCTTGTCCCTTAGGTTGATGTCTGGTTCTCCGGCTCTGGTCCAATATTCCAGTTTTGGTAGCACCGTCAAAGATCTTTGCTATCTCTTTATTCAGAACTTATCAAATTGGTTTCTATTTCCCTAGTTTCTTGGATTTGTTATATCACAGAATACAACTTCGCCCAAAAACTCACATTCGAGATGGTAACCAAGAACTACAGATAATGTACCCAACCAATCAATGAGAAACGGTTACTAGAACACAGGTCTATTTTTTTAAAAGTGTCACCACTAGGATTTGAACACTAGACCAGTACTAGATCTACCACTTGGGATAACAACTTACCAACTTCTCTAAATCGCCATACCCTAAAACAAGCTTATTTAAAAATACAAAGTTATAATTAATTTTAGTAAAATATAAATTATATTTTTGAGAACTGAGCACGTTTATTTAGTGCTAAAAGTTATAATTCATTAACAAAATTTTGCGTTATGCAGAATTTTTTATATTTTTATTTATAAAAATATAGAAAATTCTGTATTATGAGAAACTTTACTAATTAATTATAAATTTAGGCTCTAAGTAAACTTATTCAGCACTTAAAAACACATTATTTTAATATATTCCTTTAATTTTTTTAATTTTTCAAATAAAGATAAAAAAATTACATTTTGATAAAAATTTACTAATTTTACTCATATTGATCTATAAAATCAAGAAATATCTGCTAAAAATAATATATTTTTTGGTGCGGTACAAGTTTACTTAAAGCCCAAATATATAATTAATTAGTAAATGTTTGTATGATGCAGAATTTTCTATATTTTTATTAATAAAAATATAGAAAATTCTGTATTATACAAACTTTTACTAATAAATTATAAATCTGGGCTCTAAATAAATTTATTTATTTTTTTTATTTTTTTTTTTTAATCTTAGGCAGTCTCGCCGGCAAGTGCTTTATTAGAATTTTTAAGATATACTAACTTTTACAACAGTAACGAGAATACAACTAGCCACACGTACACTTTTGGTGTCTAATTTAAGTGGTCTGCCCTAAGGTTCCACACTAGCTGCCATACCTGCAACCCAACTACGGGAATTGCCTATTTAAATTCTCTGATTATCCGCTAAGCCCATAACCCTCTAATACTTAACTTCTGATATTACCCGGCATGACACCTCTTTTGGGTGAATTCCCAGGAATGACCTGCCGCACTATGCCAATCAAACCGGTTGACATAGAATTTTACCGGTACGATACATGTCCCACCCAATTAATCATACGGTTTCTTTTAGCGTTTGATACTACGGCTTTATCTATATATTCGCAGTCCGAATTTCTGTGAACTGCTGATATTGTCTACTACAACCTTCGTAAGGTTCGTTTTCAGGCCCAGCACCTCCTCATCCGGTAGCACTGTTGTAGCTATTCATCTACCTCCTTACTCGGGATTTGCCAAGGGGTTTCTGTTTTTCCGGTTTCCTGGATTTGTCGGTATAACAATATACTAATTCGCTCAGAAGCTTCCATTCAAAATAGTGTAACCAAGATTACAGGTATTTTTACCCAACTGATCTTGAGCCACAGTTACTGTAACACAGGTCTATCTTTCAAAATGTCTCCAGTAGGATTCAAACATTCAACCTGCTGCTTGGGGGATGACACTTCTCTAAGTCGCCACACTCTCTAAATAAATTTATTCAGCATATCTTATTTTAATTTCTTAACAAATTTATAATTTATTAGTAAATGTTTGCATAATATAGAATTTTCTATATTTTTAGAGACTGCCTATTTCCACTCTATTTCCACCATAGTTATACAAAAAGTTTACTATTTTTAGATTTTAATATAATATTGTATATTATAATTTTAATTATTTTCAATTGGCCCAACTTGATTTAGGTTACCAAAACAAGACTCGTGTAATGTTATATAACATTAGCAGTGTGTAACCAAAAATTATTTTTAAAAAAACAATTTACTGGGCCTTTGTGTAATATACGTGCATATGTTGTATAACTAGTATATATACTGTGATTAGATGTTGCTTTGAACCTAGATTTAGAATTAGAGTGGGCCGGAATTATATTAACCCGCTGGGGGCATTATTATAATAGTGCCCACCAGCATTAAGCTTAATGCCGGCCGACCCAACCAAAAATATGACTTGTATTACATTATACAACATTAGCGGTGTGTAACCAAAAATAAACAATACACCGGCCTTTGTGTAATATAAGTCATATATTATTTTGAATTCTAAAAATAGAAAATCTTATATAACTATGGTAAAAATAGCAAAATTGGGTTGGAGCTAATAAAATTGCAAATAAAAAAAAAACCCCTGAAATATAATAAAAACCTTGAAATTTTTAACTTAGTAGTGGGTTGAAAGTTGGGTTAGAGCCAATAGAATTGCAAAAAATTTTACGAATAAAAGAAAAAACAGAAATTTTTTAAAAAAATTTTTTAAAAATTTTTTTTATAATTCGGCCCTACAATTATGGTAATAAGAATTTCTATTTGTACATGGAGTGTATGTACACAGGTAATGTAAAAACAAACTAATATCTTAAAATTTTGATTATGAAACCACATTTTATCTTCTAATAAAAAAAATTCCTTAAGAAATTTTGGTATGGTGCTGGAAGCCTATACTAGACAATAAAATAGAGTAACTTTAAAATGCATCATCTTTTTATAGAGACAATATTTTTAAAAGCTATTTGGCAAACTTGTAGAGCTTATCATAGCGAACAAAATTACTGGTCATATTTTTAAAATGGTGCCTCTATAAAAAGTTATAGTACTTAAAGTTAATTAAAATTGAAACATATAGTAATTACATAAAACAATAGTAATCTTTAAAATGCATCAACTTTTTATACAGAAGGTTTTCAAAAAAATATTTGGCATAGTTATAGAACTAATATTCTTTTATAAAGTTACCGGTCAGTTTTTTAAAAAACCTCTTGTACAAAAAACTATAGCGATTTAAAAATTGAAACGTGTTGAGTATAGGCTTCCAGCACTATATAAATAATAAAACCCTTGCTATAATCCCAAACCCACCCTTACCCTAACCATAAGCAAGGGTTTATTTTTCGTAGGGTTTCTCAAATTCAAATCAAATCAAATATTGAATCAATTTGAATTTGATCAAATCAAATTGACCCTGATTTGAATTTGATTTGATTCAAATATTTGAATTTGAATTTGATTTGAATTTGAATTTTTAATAGTAATTTTCAAACCAAATCAAATATTTGTCAAATCAAATCAAATTTGGTCATATTTGAATTTGATCAAATCAAATATAGTCAAATTTGAATTTGAATTTGATCAAATATTTGATTCAAATATTTGAAGATCAAATCAAATTGCGGAACCCTAATTTTTCGTTTGTAAACATTGTTTTGATTGATATGTTATACAATTTGTAAATTAATAAATTATACTCGTGTATAAATACTACGTATAAATTAATAAATTTTCTATAGTAATTCTAGCCAAAAATATAGTAGCCAAATTTTACATTTACTAATAAAAATAGGTAACTTTAAATCTTTATAAAAGTATTTAAATTTAATAAATTAAAAAACAAATTCTACAGCTTATTCTTTCTCTACATTTTTATAAAAAAATTGTTCTAGCTATACTAGTTATTTTTTTATAATGTTTTAAAAATTATCTACTTCACTGGTTAATTTAAGGGTTTTTGCACTATAGTAAAAATATAGAAAATTCTGCATTATGCAAAATTTTACTAATGTATTATATAGTGAATTGACCTGTCTAAAAAATCTTCACCCAGGTCACCCGACGGGTGGACAATGTACCACCCGGGTGGAAACAGGTCAGTCCAAAAAAAGGCACCACCTGGGTCACCCGACAGGTGACCCGTCGGGTCACCTGGGTCAATTAAAAAAAATCACAGGTGGTTAGTGATTTGACCCAGGTGGGTAACCTATAGTTGGTGGTAGAATTAATTTTACAAATTAATATGGTTATGGCATTGCTATATTTTTTGCCGTAATTGCTGTGAGCCGTAAAGCCATAATGCCATAATGCCGTAATGCCATAAAGTCGTAATGCTATAACTGATAAAGCCATAATGCCATAATGCCATAATGCTGTAATGCAGAAATACTATCTGCTATAATACTGTTTATTAAAATTCTGTACTGCTAAATAATTTACTATTAAATATTTTTCGAATTTGATTCTGTTGACTTCACAAATTTGCATTAATTTGTCTGCCTGTGGGTGACCCGTAGGTTGACAACAGGTCACCTGTGGGTCAAACCACAGGTCACCCGCGGGTTGACCCACCCGTTCTCACCCAGGTTGTTGCAACTTGACCTGGGTCACCCACCTACCCGCGGGTGACTCAGGTGACACCCGCCTGGGTCAAAACACTAGTATTATAAATAGGGGTCTCAGCTGGGTCGGGTCTGACTCGGGTCAGAAAAAACCCGGGTCGGGTCAGACCTGGGTCAGAAAAAACCTGGGTTGGGTCTGACCCGGGTCAGACCCAGGTTAATAATGGGTGACACATGATGAAACCATTTCATTGCAAAAATAAAAAATAAATAAATAATTTATTATAAAAAAGTATTCATCTGATAAAAAGAACTTTGTACGTACAATCTCGTGATCTAGTGATCGGATCTGCATCATTTNACATAACTGATTTTAGTATTAGCTAAATTTTTAGAAAAATTAATTAAATTTTTAAATTTTTTTATGTATACTTAAGATAAAGTTTAATTAATTTTTGTATAAAAAAATTTGCAATATTTTTTATATAATAAATTAAAAATTCAATATTTTAAAAACTACCTGATAAAAATACTTAAAATTTTTTTTACATATTTATTATA
Source organism: Gigaspora rosea (assembly GCA_003550325.1). Taxonomy (NCBI): domain Eukaryota; kingdom Fungi; phylum Glomeromycota; class Glomeromycetes; order Diversisporales; family Gigasporaceae; genus Gigaspora; species Gigaspora rosea. The sequence goes on along the minus strand of QKWP01000205.1, from coordinate 154,130 downwards.
ACCACTATATTTATATATATAAAGGTTAAAACTGTATCTTTAAAATTGATCAAGATATTAATCTACTGACAAGACTTTTCATCCAACCTACGTAGAACTATTATAGTTGGTCTATTGGTTGGTAGTAGCAAGAGTTTTGTATCATTTGATTATTGCTTCATATCTCTTCTTAACTGGGTTCTGTATATTAAGTATTTGTGGTACTTGATTATTAAGAGTAGTTATGGTTTCAAAGAGTATAATATTATTGTTATTGTCTAAGTTTGGTATTGGTATAGTAGGTGGTAGGGTTCCAAAATTTGATCCAGGTTTGATTTGAGTTTGATCAAACCCCAAATCAAATCAAACTTAAACTATAAATTTTATAAAGTTTGAAATCAAACCCAAATTCAAATAAAAAATAATCAAATTCAAACAAAATCCAAATATTATACTAAATTTGATTTGAGTTTGATTTGAAGTTTGCAAACTAGTTTAAGTTTGAATAATATAATATATTTTATATTTTAAACAAGTTTTTTAATTAAATAAATGTTAGAATTAATTAGTAAAATATAGATTATAATTTTGGGCTTTAAATAAATTTATTATTTTTTTTTTGAAATTCAGCAGCCATGCTGCAACTTTTATTTTAATTAATTATGTAATACCAGTACAACATGATTACCTACTTTTGAGGTTAATATATTAAAGAGCGACCCACCCAGGTGTCCTAAAGATCCTTAAATGTAACCTGCTATATCAAACATTTCTCTTATCGGAGACCCCTTCTCTCAATAGATTTAGAGTACCTGAATCACTGATTGGAGTTTGCCACCTGTCATAACCGCCTACTTTCTAACCCTTTTTTTCTAACTTCTCGAGCAGCAGGATTTTGCCAGAAAACAAAAAAGTATAAAGAAAGTAAAAGAAAAAATAAAATAGAGAAAATTTATACAACCTAAACGAAAAACCAAAGTAATAACATAAAAATAAAAAGATAGAAGAAGAGGGCACAAAGTAAACAGCTATAACAGCACTATTTATGCCTGTGCCAGATGATAAAAATTATATAATACTGCACAAAGAACTATCTCGCCTAAGTATTATATGTACAGATTAAAAAAAGAAAAAAGGAAAAAAAAGAGACTATGCCTAATAGAATATTCTAAAAGAAATTTCTTTTCGAATTTTACTTCAAAACACCTCACGTGTCATTTATTGTTTATCTCAAAGGACCTAATTTTACTTGTAACTTTATTCTGATTTGGTAAGCGTATTCCCAATTCGGAAGGAGTAAACACTGCTGATCTTTTGGAGGAGATAAACCAAAATGCTCACTTTTTGAAATTTCGAAAGACCAAAGAGGCGCAGGGAGAGAGTGCCAAACCTAAAGGATTTTGACAAAGTTACTCTATATAGAATAACATATCTAACCAAGCTTCTACTTCTATTTTCATATTTATAGAACTTGACAAAGCTCCAGAATTTCTCTACTATATATTTGCTCAATAGTTTTAAAGCCTGCCAAGGTGCCTCGCTTAAAAGTCCGCATATCTTTTTTATCTTTATTTCAGAAGTAGAACATCCAGTAAATGGACTTTGTACCCGACAGAGCTTGGTGAAGTTTTGTTGTATATAGGTATGTTAACTATAGAGTTTTCATAGGTTGGTATTCTTGAAAAATTTGGTACAAGAGATCGTCAGAAAAAGTTGTCGTTAAATAAATTTATTTAAAGTATAAGTAAATACTAAATAAATGTATTTTTGAGTGCTAAATACATTTATTTAGTGCTAAAAGTTATAATTCATTAACAATATTTTGTATTATGCAGAATTTTTTATATTTTTATTAATAAAAATATAGAAAATTCAGCATTATAAAAAATTTTACTAATTAATTATAAATTTAGGCTCTAAGTAAACTTGTTTAATACTAGAAAACATATTATTTTAGTGGCATTCTTCTAATTTTTTTAGAAATATATGCCAAAATAATGTATTTTATGGCTAAACAAGTTTGCTTAGAGCAAAAATTTATAATTTATTAGTAAATATTTGTACAATACAGAATTTTCTATATTTTTATTAATAAAAATATAAATAATTTTGCATTATGCAATGTTTTACTAATTAATTATAAAGTTGGGCTTTAAGTAAACTTATTCAGCACCAAAAAATATATTATTTTAGCATATATATTTTTTTTTTAATTTTTATAATTTTTCAAATAAAAATAAGCAAAATTATATTTTGATAAAAATTTACTAATTTTACTCATATTAATTTGAAAAATCAAAAATTAAAGAAATATATACTAAAATAATGTATTTTTTGGTGCTGAACAAGTCATATGCTCTGATTTTTGGAATTTATAAATAGAGCTTATTTTTTTAAAAACTTTAAAGCTAAATAATTTTTGATCTACTAGTCCATTTTAAATGATTTTACTACTAAAATATTCGTCTCTTTGAGACAATTCCAACGAGCCCAAAATCATTAAAACCCAATCACAGGATCATGAGAAAATGCGCTATCAAATAAGTAACGCACCTGTAGGGTGAAGAAATTGGTTAGACCTATGTCTAACCAATTTCTTCACTCTACAGGTGCATCACTTATTTGACAGCACATTTTCTCATGATCCTGTGATTGGGTTTTAATGATTTTGGGCTCGTTGGAATTGTCTCAAAGAGACGAATATTTTAGTAGTAAAATCATTTAAAATGGACTAGTAGATCAAAAATTATTTAGCTTTAAAGTTTTTAAAAAAATAAGCTCTATTTATAAATTCCAAAAATCAGAGCATATGACTTGTTCAGCACCAAAAAATACATTATTTTAGTATATATTTCTTTAATTTTTGATTTTTCAAATTAATATGAGTAAAATTAGTAAATTTTTATCAAAATATAATTTTGCTTATTTTTATTTGAAAAATTATAAAAATTAAAAAAAAAATATATATGCTAAAATAATATATTTTTTGGTGCTGAATAAGTTTACTTAAAGCCCAACTTTATAATTAATTAGTAAAACATTGCATAATGCAAAATTATTTATATTTTTATTAATAAAAATATAGAAAATTCAGCATTATAAAAAATTTTACTAATTAATTATAAATTTAGGCTCTAAGTAAACTTGTTTAATACTAGAAAACATATTATTTTAGTGGCATTCTTCTAATTTTTTTAGAAATATATGCCAAAATAATGTATTTTATGGCTAAACAAGTTTGCTTAGAGCAAAAATTTATAATTTATTAGTAAATATTTGTACAATACAGAATTTTCTATATTTTTATTAATAAAAATATAAATAATTTTGCATTATGCAATGTTTTACTAATTAATTATAAAGTTGGGCTTTAAGTAAACTTATTCAGCACCAAAAAATATATTATTTTAGCATATATATTTTTTTTTTAATTTTTATAATTTTTCAAATAAAAATAAGCAAAATTATATTTTGATAAAAATTTACTAATTTTACTCATATTAATTTGAAAAATCAAAAATTAAAGAAATATATACTAAAATAATGTATTTTTTGGTGCTGAACAAGTCATATGCTCTGATTTTTGGAATTTATAAATAGAGCTTATTTTTTTAAAAACTTTAAAGCTAAATAATTTTTGATCTACTAGTCCATTTTAAATGATTTTACTACTAAAATATTCGTCTCTTTGAGACAATTCCAACGAGCCCAAAATCATTAAAACCCAATCACAGGATCATGAGAAAATGCGCTATCAAATAAGTAACGCACCTGTAGGGTGAAGAAATTGGTTAGACCTATGTCTAACCAATTTCTTCACTCTACAGGTGCATCACTTATTTGACAGCACATTTTCTCATGATCCTGTGATTGGGTTTTAATGATTTTGGGCTCGTTGGAATTGTCTCAAAGAGACGAATATTTTAGTAGTAAAATCATTTAAAATGGACTAGTAGATCAAAAATTATTTAGCTTTAAAGTTTTTAAAAAAATAAGCTCTATTTATAAATTCCAAAAATCAGAGCATATGACTTGTTCAGCACCAAAAAATACATTATTTTAGTATATATTTCTTTAATTTTTGATTTTTCAAATTAATATGAGTAAAATTAGTAAATTTTTATCAAAATATAATTTTGCTTATTTTTATTTGAAAAATTATAAAAATTAAAAAAAAAATATATATGCTAAAATAATATATTTTTTGGTGCTGAATAAGTTTACTTAAAGCCCAACTTTATAATTAATTAGTAAAACATTGCATAATGCAAAATTATTTATATTTTTATTAATAAAAATATAGAAAATTCTGTATTGTACAAATATTTACTAATAAATTATAAATTTTTGCTCTAAGCAAACTTGTTTAGCCATAAAATACATTATTTTGGCATATATTTCTAAAAAAATTAGAAGAATGCCACTAAAATAATATGTTTTCTAGTATTAAACAAGTTTACTTAGAGCCTAAATTTATAATTAATTAGTAAAATTTTTTATAATGCTGAATTTTCTATATTTTTATTAATAAAAATATAAAAAATTCTGCATAATACAAAATATTGTTAATGAATTATAACTTTTAGCACTAAATAAATGTATTTAGCACTCAAAAATACATTTATTTAGTATTTACTTATACTTTAAATAAATTTATTTAACGACAACTTTTTCTGACGATCTCTTGTACCAAATTTTTCAAGAATACCAACCTATGAAAACTCTATAGTTAACATACCTATATACAACAAAACTTCACCAAGCTCTGTCGGGTACAAAGTCCATTTACTGGATGTTCTACTTCTGAAATAAAGATAAAAAAGATATGCGGACTTTTAAGCGAGGCACCTTGGCAGGCTTTAAAACTATTGAGCAAATATATAGTAGAGAAATTCTGGAGCTTTGTCAAGTTCTATAAATATGAAAATAGAAGTAGAAGCTTGGTTAGATATGTTATTCTATATAGAGTAACTTTGTCAAAATCCTTTAGGTTTGGCACTCTCTCCCTGCGCCTCTTTGGTCTTTCGAAATTTCAAAAAGTGAGCATTTTGGTTTATCTCCTCCAAAAGATCAGCAGTGTTTACTCCTTCCGAATTGGGAATACGCTTACCAAATCAGAATAAAGTTACAAGTAAAATTAGGTCCTTTGAGATAAACAATAAATGACACGTGAGGTGTTTTGAAGTAAAATTCGAAAAGAAATTTCTTTTAGAATATTCTATTAGGCATAGTCTCTTTTTTTTCCTTTTTTCTTTTTTTAATCTGTACATATAATACTTAGGCGAGATAGTTCTTTGTGCAGTATTATATAATTTTTATCATCTGGCACAGGCATAAATAGTGCTGTTATAGCTGTTTACTTTGTGCCCTCTTCTTCTATCTTTTTATTTTTATGTTATTACTTTGGTTTTTCGTTTAGGTTGTATAAATTTTCTCTATTTTATTTTTTCTTTTACTTTCTTTATACTTTTTTGTTTTCTGGCAAAATCCTGCTGCTCGAGAAGTTAGAAAAAAAGGGTTAGAAAGTAGGCGGTTATGACAGGTGGCAAACTCCAATCAGTGATTCAGGTACTCTAAATCTATTGAGAGAAGGGGTCTCCGATAAGAGAAATGTTTGATATAGCAGGTTACATTTAAGGATCTTTAGGACACCTGGGTGGGTCGCTCTTTAATATATTAACCTCAAAAGTAGGTAATCATGTTGTACTGGTATTACATAATTAATTAAAATAAAAGTTGCAGCATGGCTGCTGAATTTCAAAAAAAAAATAATAAATTTATTTAAAGCCCAAAATTATAATCTATATTTTACTAATTAATTCTAACATTTATTTAATTAAAAAACTTGTTTAAAATATAAAATATATTATATTATTCAAACTTAAACTAGTTTGCAAACTTCAAATCAAACTCAAATCAAATTTAGTATAATATTTGGATTTTGTTTGAATTTGATTATTTTTTATTTGAATTTGGGTTTGATTTCAAACTTTATAAAATTTATAGTTTAAGTTTGATTTGATTTGGGGTTTGATCAAACTCAAATCAAACCTGGATCAAATTTTGGAACCCTACCACCTACTATACCAATACCAAACTTAGACAATAACAATAATATTATACTCTTTGAAACCATAACTACTCTTAATAATCAAGTACCACAAATACTTAATATACAGAACCCAGTTAAGAAGAGATATGAAGCAATAATCAAATGATACAAAACTCTTGCTACTACCAACCAATAGACCAACTATAATAGTTCTACGTAGGTTGGATGAAAAGTCTTGTCAGTAGATTAATATCTTGATCAATTTTAAAGATACAGTTTTAACCTTTATATATATAAATATAGTGGTTATAATAAATATGTAAAAAAAATTTTAAGTATTTTTATCAGGTAGTTTTTAAAATATTGAATTTTTAATTTATTATATAAAAAATATTGCAAATTTTTTTATACAAAAATTAATTAAACTTTATCTTAAGTATATATAAAAAAAATTAAAAATTTAATTAATTTTTCTAAAAATTTAGCTAATACTAAAATCAGTTATGTAGTTTTTAAATATATAATTTATTTTTAAATTAATATATTAAAATTTAAAAAATTTACAATTTAAAATTTTTCTTTGTTTAATTAGATTTTGCTAAGCTTTAGTTTTTTTATTTTTTAATATTTTTATAAATTTTATAAATAATAATAATAATTTTGCAATAATTTTTATTTATAACTATTCTATTTTCAAATAAAATTATTAAATTTATTTAAAACAACCAAAAATTAAAAATTATTATATAGATAAATTTTATTACTAAATTTAGTAAATTAATTACTATATATAGTAAAATATTTAATTTATGATAAAATTACTTTAAATAATTATAAATAAAATTTATTTATATAAATTTTAATTATATAAATATAGTTCATTATTTTGGTTATATATTTTTTTTTATTACATAAAAATTTTTAATATAAATGACTTAATTTAAATTTTTATAATAATAAATTTTAATTGGTTAAATTAATAAATTTTAAAAACCAATTTTTTCAACAACTATCTAATTAAAATTAATTAAAATTTTTTTTATAAATTCATTATAACTACTATATTAATATATATAAAATTTAAAACTGTATATTTAAAAATGATCAAGATATTGATCTACTGACAAAACTTTTTATCCAACCCACGTATATGGTCTATATCTACTTAATTCTTAATAAAGTATATTTCTTCACTTTATAAAAGTATTGCCTCACCAACTATCACTATATATCTTTTAGCATTAAAACACCACTATACAAGAAACTACTATAACAGGGCCCAAGTTTAACACAACTCCTTAGTAATATAGCTATTAAAAAATATTGAAAGTACACACTTTTACAAACTTGTAAAACAAAAAACCTATATTACACATTAACAACTTGAACAAATCAAATAGCAACTCAATATTTTTATTTTGAGCAGTAGCTATATTAGCATTTTACAGCTTGGTCTGACTAAAAGAACTACTACCAAATAACCAATCTGGCTCCAACAACATTAGCAAATTTATAATAGCATAATCTTACATAAGGTCTTATGAACCATAATATATGCAAAATATTTTGTAATATATTTCGAAATATTTCAAAATATCAAATTTTCAAAATATTTCAAAATATAATATAAAATATTTTAAACCTCTTTCAAAATATTTTAGGACTAGGAAACCAAGCTGGATCAGTAGATCTGTAACCTGGATTGCTCATTAGACTGATTTTTTGAAATAGTTTAAAGATGTTAAAATTCTGTACTATATTATCAGATTAGATCTTTTGTTTATAATTAGATCTTCTATTTTGTTTTTTTTCACTTTTTTGTTTTTATTTCATTTTTTATTTTCAGTTTGCTTTTTGTTTTTGTTTTATTTTTTTGTTTTCATTTGATTTTTTTTTATTTTTTTTTATTTATTTATTTTTTTAATTTTTTTTTATTTTATTTTTATTTTAGCACTTTACAAAAACGCTTTGCAAGAAAACTAAAAACTTTTCAAAACCTTGCGCAAGCCAACACAAACTTCTTACAAGAATACCTGCAAGAAAACAAACAACTTTTCAAAAGCTTGTGCAAGCCAACATAAACTTATGACACTTTGCAAGAACACACAACTGATGTTTCTAGCAATTTCTAATTTTCCAAGAATGCTTTTTTAAAAAAAAATAAAGATTTAGTTAGGACTTTATTCATTTTTTGTTTGACATAATTTGGTTGTTTTTTGTTTTTTTTTTTTTAATTTAGGTAGTTTCACTAACACTTTATTTATTTAAGTAAATTGCACTTGTAAAACATATGCAAATAATTACTTAAAATGAAAGTCCGACATCACTCAATATTTCACTTAATTCGATGAATTCTTAAATGTGACTTGCCGTACCGATCCAAACTTAGTTTGAAACAGAATGCCTTGTCATGACTGCCTACTTTTTAAACCTCCTTCTCTTAGCTTCCTGAGTAGAGGTATTCTACTAAAAAAAACATGGCATGAAATAAAAGGAGAAAAATATAAAAGGAGGGATAACTCAACAACCTAAATGAAAAAACCAAATAGGATCAATTAAACAAATAGAAAGAAAAAGATAGAGGCAAAAAGCTGCAGTACATGATAGTGTAGTGTTGTTAAGCAACAAACAGAAAACAAAACAAAAAGAAAACAAAACAAAACATAAAGAAACCCAAACTATAACTAATAATAAAAATTATATAATACTGCACAAAGAAACACTTCGCCAAAGTATTATATGTATATAAAAGAAAACAAAAAGAATGTTCTGGAATTTAATTCTGCAAATCTGCTTACTCTACTGTGCCATGTCTTATTACATGTCCATTCCTGTTTATCAACTTGCATGTCTTTTTTCCGATTAGAATAGGAACAACAACGCCAATCTTTTGGAGTGAGTATGTCAAATTTTCCACTTTCTGTTCAAAATTCCAAAAAACAACTTCAAGCAAGAATATGGTGTGTATAAATAGTCCAATATGCTCTTGTAATCAAAAAACCTTAAAAAGAGTGTTGGAAAACTCATTTTTTAATTTACTGCCTAGCCAAGCTAGAATATCTTCATTGACAAAAAAAAACTTTCACCAGAATTTCTTGTACCAAGAGTACCCACTGCTAGTTATCTTGCACAACTGATGCTTCTGGCTTGCATATCGAATATATAAAGGAGTCCCCATAGGAATAAAGTTGACCTTTATAAAAACCAGTATTAGTACGTAGCTGCTTTGTCTTTTACTATAATAAAAAATTTTTTGTTTTTTTTTGTTCAGAAATTTGTACAAGTAATTGTTAGGAAGAGTTTATAAAGTATTTGTTTTTTTGTTTTTTTAAATTTGTTTTATTAATTTGTTTATTTTAGCACTTTGCAAGAACCTTTCTGGTACTTGCAAAAAAACCAACCAGACTTTTTTAGCACTTCGTAACTTTTTTGGCATTTGCAAGAACATTTACCCAGCTTTCACAATTTCTAAATTTGCAAGAAAACGAACTCTTACTTTAAAGAAATGAAAATTTGGAGATTTTTTATTTTTTTTTTATTAGTTTGCTTATACTTTTTGTTTTTTTGTTTGTTTTTTTTTACTTATTTTTTTAATTTTTATTTTATTTTATTTATTTCTGACTTTTTTGAAACTTTGCGACTTTTCTGGCACTACAAGAACACTAGCTTTAACTTCTCTGGAACTTTGCAAGAACATACTAGATTTTATAGCAATTTGCAAGAACACTAACACTTCTAAAGCATGTTTTTTTTTTATTTTTTTTTTACTTCATTGAAGTATTTAGAAAAAGAGAGCGAAATGAAGGTTATAGCCAAAACAAAAGCAATAGCCAAAATGAAGACAATAAAAAAAAAAAACAAAGATAATAGCTAACTATAAGGTAAACAAAAATAAATGTATATAGCTAGTTTTTGTATATAGTAATAGAATTAGATATGACGAAATGCGAAAGTAGTTTAAAATATATGTAATAATATAAAAATAATACTTTTTTTGGGGGAAAATGTTTTTCGTGCACCCGCATGATCATGCATCCCCTTCGGTTGCCAGAACTCAATTTACGGGCTCACATAAATCAATCATAAATCTTGTGCTCCAACATGATACACGACATATGTATGTATATGCAAAATTTTTTTATCTTGCATATCTGTTTTTTTTTTTAGCAAAAACGAACAAACTATAATGATCTTTATAATTACTAAGGTAAGTATGGGTATTGTGGCAGAGTTAAGAGAATTTTGGTATAACTCTGGATCTATTGGTCCAAATTGAATGATTTTGGTACCATTCGATTTGTCTCGATGAAACGAATCGAATAGTAACAAAATCGTTCAATTTGGATTACAGGATCACAAGTTATTTACAATCATATATTACACAAAATTGGAAGGGTATTGTAGTGGATATGGGTATTGTGGCAGAATTTGCAATAACTTGTGACCTATTGGTCCAATACTGGTCCAATCTAAACGATTTTTATACCTTTCGAATCGTCTCATTGAGACGATTTGAATGGCACAAAAATTGTTTGATTTTGATCACTGGGTTACAAGATATTGGCGTTAGAATAGTGTCTGAATATAATATATTGGGTTTTTTTAAAAAAATTTGATTTAAACATTCAAACACCAATATCTTATGACCCAGTGATCGAAATCAAACGATTTTTGTACCATTTGAATCGTCTCGATGAGATAATTCGAATGGTACAAAAATCATTTAGTTTGGGTGAATGGGTTACAAGTTATAGCAAATCTGCCACAATACCCATATCCACCACAATACCCATAATTACTTTATATGTTATTACTTTTAACTTACTACCTTTAACTTCAACTTATTGTCTTTAACTTCTCTAACTATTCATAAACTTGGTAAACTTGGTTTTGAAAATAGAAACTTATTAGTACTGCTATTTTTAATTTACAAACTTGTTGCCACTACTTTTAGCTTACTACCTTTAACTTAGTATCTTTAATTTTGAACTTTAGTAAATCAATTTGGCTTCAAAAGAAAAGAGGCATCAACAGATACGCTTACAAAATATAGCCAATAATCATAGTGAAATAATTTGTCTTTCTGTAACAAAAACTAGCAATAACAAAGAATAGTGACAAGCATAGTAACAAAACGTGAATTTTAAAAAACAAGGTAATGTTTAAACCTCTTAGTTTAATCGTATGTATTAGTTATGACCCTAGTATTACTAACCTAAAAAACTCACTATCAGTATCAGAGTTAAAAGTTTAAGTATATTTGGTTTGATTTATATTGTATCTTAGCAAAGCTTTTTAGGTTGGTAATGCTAAAGGCAGTGTTGGCATTGGACATATGTCCATCTAATTTTAACATGATTGGACTGGACTGGACAATAGACATATGCTTGAACATAGTCCAGGTCCAATATGTCCAACTATTTACTAAAATTTCTAAAATTATTTATTATATAAGCTACAACAAAATTCTATTTAAATCTATACAATAAAAGAATTTAAATTAATTCTAAATTAGTATAAGTTGCAATAGAATTCTATATAATCCTGAGCAATAAAAGAATTCTATTTAATATATAACTTAAGAATTAACAATTATGAATAAGTTATACCAAAGTTATAATGTAATGCTTTAATTTTATTTTTGACAAATCATCTGGATTCTATAAAAGTCAGATTGAATTGCATTAGATTATACATATTTAAAGTTAGCATTTAAGTATATCCTTAGATTTGTTATTCAAGTTCTTTGACCAATCTGATTAAAAATCTCTAATCAGGATATTTAAATTTATTTGGATTGGAGAATCAATCTGAATTGTCAAACTTAGATTGTGTTCTACTATATATATATATAGTAATTTTATAATAATTATTATTACTATTAATTAGACTGACAATTACAATTACAGAAATTAGTAGTTTCTTATACTGTATATTGCCAAAATAAGCTACCTCCAAAAATAAGCTACTCCAAAAATATCTTTAACTTAAAAATAAGCTACCTCATGATTGATGAAAGTTACTATATAGTAAAGTCCAAACTTTACTAAGCAAAATGATTAAAGCAAAGTCACTTAAGTAAACTTATTAAGGAGATTAAAATATGTATACCCTAAAATTTATAACAAAATAGGAGAACTTTTTATTAATTAATTTTTAATTTTTACATTTAACAAAGAGATTAAAATTTTATTAACAAAATATATTCATTGAATATAAAAATTAAAAGTCAAATAATAAAAAGTGCTCATATTTTGATGAAACTTTCAGAATATGTGTAGTGTAGTTCCCAAACAAGTTTACTTAAGTGCTAATAATCGATTTACATAGTAGAATTTAGACTTTACTATGTAATGACTATTGGTGATTGACCAAAAATTGATTATATCTAAAAATAAGCTACTCTGGATTTTTTGAGTCCAAAATTGTCCTAAAGAGGTAGCTTATTTTCAGAAACATATGCTAGTAACTATAGTTAATCTTTAAATTGTTAAATTATTTGAATTTTATCTTTGCATCAAAAGTATATTATAATAAATCAAGTATAATAGTTCAAAAATTTATAATTTGATTGGCCAATTGTCACATTTTTATGCACTAATTTAATGTTACACAATGTCCAATGTCCAACCCCTTCTGGTCCAATGGATTGAACTGGACTGGACATGGGTGGTCCAATGTCCATGTCCAATGTCCAGCCCAACACTGGCTAAAGGGTTTGTAATCGTAGGTTATTATCTTAATCTTTATACTTATATCCTTTTTTTAATCCAAAAATAGATGGCATATAATGAAAGTACATCTGATCTCTGTGATCTTGAGTTTGATGGATCAACATATGATCTTGAGTCTGATGAGTCGATATACGATCCTGAATTTAATGAACCAACATGTGATTCTGTAGTTCAAGAAAATGAAGATGTTGAATTGAGCTGTTTCAAAGAAAAACTGTATGAAGGAATGGTGTTTCAAAGTTGGGAAGAAGCATTTGATATGTTAAAACTGTATTCTCAATATGAAAGGTTTAAGCTAAGAAAAGGATGTGTTGAAAAAACTTCCAATGGAACTATGCGAAAAAGAACAATTTTATGTGAGCATAGCAGTGAATATAAACCTAAAAACAAGCAACTGACCAAAGAAACAAATACAAAATATATCAAATGTCTGTGGCATGTAAATTTGCCTCAACCACAGAAGGACAATCCTAATAAAAATGTTTATATTACTACTTTAAACAATAATCATAATCATAGCTTGTCCCCTAATGGAACAAAATTTTTTAATGATAGTGAACTTACTCAAGAAATGTATGAACAGGTAGAATTTTATATGAATACTATTAAGTTAAAGCCATTACAAATTCAAATGGCTTTACGGAAAGAATTTCCTGACTATGAAGTTTACCTTTCTGAAATTCATAAAGCAACAGCAAAATATTATCCCTTAATTTGTTATGCAGGCATATTTGCCTGCAAAAATTTTAAAATTTTAAATTTTTTAAATAAAACCTTAAATATTAATTTTAGCTATATACTTTCTAAGTAAAAAATATAATATTAGTTCTGTTTTATCAACTTTATTATAAAATTTTTTTAAAATTATTAAAAAACTTTGGTGTAATAAAAGTTTTAAGTTTTTGTTTTGGAACTTTTACTATAAAATTTTTTCTTTAGGTTTTTTTCAAATTTTATATGTTCCCGTCTATAAAAAAAATTTTCACTTCTAATACAAGTCCTAATTTTTACAAGTAAATTATTTAAAGTCAAATAATGAAAGTTGTTATCCTTTATATAAACTACAAAGTTGTATAAGAAACTATATTTATAAAACCAATATTTAAAGAATTCACCAAGATTTTGTAAAATATTTTTTTGGTTAAAAAATTTCTTTAAAATTTAATATTTTCAGCTTATAAGCAATATAAACTTTTTGTCATATAATATAAGTTTAAATAATTCAAAAATATAATCCTTGTTCTTAAATATTATAATACCAAATTTTATTTAAATATCTTAAATGATTAAAAAACTAGATCAGAAGTATATTTATAGTAATTATACAGGCAAATTTGCCTGCGAACCTCTACAAAGTAAGGGATAGTGAAAAACGAAGAGATATATTAAATGATGCTGCATCATTATACGAAGAATTGATAAGAAAAAAAATGAAGACCCTCGATGGTATATTGCAATTGAGTGGGACCGAGATTCCCATAGGTTTCAAAAATTATTTTGGATGTCTCCTGAACAGATCATCTTTTGGATAGAGTTTTGTGACATTATACTTAATGATAATACCGCAAAAACAAACTGATATGATATAGCCCTCTCACTTTTCTTATGTATTGATAATCATGGGTCTTCCCGACTAGTTGGATGTGCGCTTATGAATGATGAGTCAGCAGATTCATATCGGTAGGTTTTACGTCAAACAAAGCAAGCTACAGGTGGTTATGAACCTGCTGTTATCATGACTGATGCTGATCCGGCTTTGGATCTTGCGATCTCTGAAGAGTACAAACAATCATATGCTATGCATTGCATATTCCATATCTCACAAAATCTTTCTCGGAACCTTGAGGCTAAATTGGGTCAACAGTATCAGGAGTTTGTTAAAAATTTTTACACTGCTAGAAATTCACTCATTTCAGAAATTTTTGAACAAAAATGGACACAGTTGATTAAAAAGTATAATGAGCCTAGGGTAGTAAAATATTTACAAACATTATATTCTTCAAAAGAAGCATGGGCATGTGTGTACACTACAAAGGTCTTTACTGCTGGTATACAAACAACATCTTGCGTTGAAAGTTACAATGCTCAAGTCAAAAGACTGGTGTTAAACTCAAATATTAGCCTTCTCGAACTTGCTGAAGCTTTGGAAGCAAATATTGAAGAAGAGAATAAAAAAGCAAAATATGCTTATTGGAAAACACAAATTCCATCGACATCATCTGCCAGCATTGTTTCCCGAACTTGATAAGGCTTTGAGCCAATTTATTACACCTGAAATGCAAAAAGTTCAGCGTGCTGAAATAAAAGTCGTCTGAATTATCACGTGTCTACTATTACAAAAGATGAAATGATTAAATATCAAAGAGTATGTATTTTTATTTAAAGATAATATTGCAAAATAATAACATGACCAGGGCGACCATCGATTTTACAGGTCATATGATTATGCTACAAACATGATAGGATGTTCAGAATTATGCAAAAGCATAATATATATATAATTTACCAAATTTTTGTATCTCATATGCCTCGCATAATAAGGAAAAAGCATGTAGGTGAGAAGTAGACAGGCAAAAATTCCAAAAACTTTTGATGCAAAAAGTTTGAAATATTCTGAAGATTTCGTTCAAAATTAATTTTTCAGTTAACCTTATTCTCCTAATGGCCCTTGGCAAAATGAACAACCAATCAAAACGTTGGATGAACCAATGAAATTGACCTATTTTTGATCATTTTTATATGTTCATCCTCCTGAAAGTTCTAAAAGTAATGTTAATGGAGAATCAATTTCAAATGGTATAATTAACAAAATCCAAATAAGAAATCATAGCACATAATTTGATTTTGATTACATGCATAATTTATCCTATCACATATTCTTGATACTCTAAATTTCAATTGTAGCATAATCATATGATTAGTAAAATTGATAGTTGCTCTGATTGTGTTCAAAAAAAATACTAAACTTACAGTACCTTAATATTATATTTAAGTCTGAACCAGATAATACTTTGTTTGTTGAAGATGACAAAGATATTATGCAGATTTCTATTACCTATATGTTAGAAAATATAGACATCAATGAAATAGAGGAAATCTGGGCCATTAGCATAATTACAGCATCAACATTCTGTCATTTTGTTATTCTTCTTTCTGATAAGACTTATGCATGCTCTTGTTTGGGACTTATAAACCGTGGAATAGTTTGCCGTCACTTTTTTCAGGTGATGTTATGTAGTCATATAGCTGCATTCCATATTACGTATATTCATAAAATATGGTACAAAGACATTCATAGTGACTTACAAAAAGAACCTTATTACATTGCTGCACGAGTTAATAAGAATTATCCCCAAAATCAACCTACAGAATTCACAAGATCTAATATAAATAGATTGTTTACACCTATAGCTGATTTTTGGGACAAAAGAAAGGAAAATGTTAATGAACGAAAGCTATATGGAGAATTATGGGGAGTTGCACAAAATATTACACAAAAGGCAGTACAACTTCATAGACAAGATGTTCTTGAAAAATTACAAAGTTTATTAACTGAAATACAAGAAGATGAGTTAGCAAACAGCCCAGTTGATAATGGTAATGAGGAGGAGGTGGATACATACAGTAATAGCTTAGATGACAATGAAGAATGTGAAGAATGTGAAGATAATAATTCATTAGCTGATATGCCCCTCCAAAACCCAAAAAAACGTAAAGCAAAAGGATGTCCAAAAAGTTCTAAGCAAATCAAAAGATCAGAAGAATTAAAGCCAGCTAAACGCCTAAATCAATGTGGGAATTGTGGTGAGTATGGACATTACAGACCTAAATGTTCAAAAAAATAATTAGAGAAAATAGTTAACAAGTCATTTTGTAATGATTTTTTTTCAATAAAGGCAAGAATGATCTTTTAATAGATACTTAATAATGTCAATATCAAATATAGTAGAATATATTTACTTAATGGTTATTCATTTAAATGTTCCAATGTATTATTAGTCTCTTTCACAAATTTGTAATTACTTGAACTAATAGTTAAACTTAGGTCAGAAAATTTACCTTACTATATCCTCTTCGTTTTTTTTATACACAAGTTAATTGCAAAGTGATTGTAGTTCACATGACCGAAAGTGGAGTGGCTACACAACTTCAATGCCCAATGTACTAAATAAAGAAAGGACTCAAGCGTGGGAGGACTGGTAATGAAAATATAAGTAAAAAAAAATTCAATAGACACAATGAGCACGAATGTACCAAGAACACATATGCAGACCAATGATTATGGAAAAAAGAACTCGTGTATAAATATATACATACACCGGTGTAATAGTAATATTAACAAAAAAAAAATACTTGCACGCAAACTAAAGTAATCTCATCAAATATAAATTCGCTGCAGTAATAGCTTATGAGGGCATTGCTTAGCACTAGCAATAAATTGTGATTCAATATTAGCTATCTGAAACATCAAACCAAAGAATAGGGTTAAGACATTACAAAAATAAAACTTATTATTATTAGTTATGTCTATACCAAACTAAAACAACCAGAATGAGCTGTATAAGTGGGAATTAGAGATACCCAAAAACATGAACGTCAACTAATAGCCATTTACATTCCATATTGACAAAAAAAAAAAAAAGTAAACAACCTACCATCTTAAAACAAGCACAAAAAACACCTAACTAAAAACTCAAAGCATACTACTTCGACCTAGTGAATTGACTCGACAAGAAAATTGTTGATTGATGATTGATTATAAAAATTTTTTTTTGATCGATCAAGCATATGACATATATAATCGATCAATCATCGAGTCAATCATTAAAAATTAGGTAGCTATGTAACGTAGGGTGCTCTCAAGCACCTAAATTACAATCAATTCGTAGGCATCTTATTTCACAAACAATTATACTTCCCTGCTTTGCATACTCAATAACTATCATATAAGTAGTGATATTAGTATGCTCGATATAGAAGGTAGCCAACCATCTTCCTGTATAGAAAATATAAATGGAGAATTAGCCTGTATAGTATAAAAAATTTAAATCAAAACAATATAATTTTTATCTATTTAGCGTTAATAAGAAAATGATAAAAGGAAAAGTTAAATCCTTCACTGCATTTAATGATCAAATTCAAATACTTACTAGTAGTACATGATGAATTTTGTAATGATCATTAGCAAATTTTAATAATTATGAGGAATGTAAAATTGTAAAATTGTAAAATCTACGCATTAGATTGAAATGCAGGTTTCATCCTGATGCCCATAAAATTCACCACATGTCGTACTAATTTTTAAATCAGCCTCCCAGAATTTGCTAATAATCAATACCAATAACACTGCTGCAGCATTCAATCAATCAATTATAGCTAATGCGATAGCTGCGATCGTGATGTCTTGCCACTTACTTCTTCATCTTTCTCTGACGATTGAATTAATTTTTATAAACAATTAGATTTTAAATTATCTAGATATTAGAATTTTCCTCAATTACCATTTGCATTTATCTACAGTAAATACTGCTCTTTCTTGATACATAATATGTTCATAACATATTTAGTCAGTGCAATTCCAAAAGACAAGACATTTTTTTGTAGTAATCGATCTACCAATATATTTGAAATGCAATACATACCTGGTTCAGGTCAAACTTAACTTTACTCATTGATAGTTAAGTATAGGAACATTATAAAGTTAGATTTTGTTTATAAAGGGGCCATTTAGATCTAAGTGATTTTGTCAATTTAGAAGCCTTTTTTTTTCTGGTGGATATATTCAAATCACTCTCTGTGGTGTGGTTCGGTTGTTTAGGAAGTCTGCGTCATCTTCCTCCTTACACACGCCTCACATTGAGGATGACGATCACACCCAGAGTAAAAGGAAAAAAGGTACATAGACAATTATAATCTGACGATTGCGCCTCTAGTGTTTTTATAAGTGTAGAAAGAAAAAATAAATAATATATGACATGCTTTCAAGGGTGGGAGTACGCGGATCCTAGACCATTTAATACGAGTCCCTGCGTCATATTATAATATACTTAGTCAGAGGCCCTATCGCTTCAATGATAGAAACGAAATTTTTTGCTTGACTGCTAAAGAAAAACAAAAGAATGAGGTAGATACATTCATATCATTCACATTGTGTAGCCTGGTGGGTTAAAACCCGGGAAGTTCGTTGGGCCTTCCTCTCCTTGCATACGCCCTATGTGGAAGAATGACGATCACGGCCTCGGTTTAAATTATGAAAAAGAAATAGCATTAGTGGGTTAAAAATCAGAAAGTTACGATTATATCTATTTTTTTTACCATATTGATATACATAACAGGTAAAGGGGCTGATAATTTATTGCATCTCATTAAGCACTGCAGCGGGGTAATATATGATCCAATTTGTACGTATCGAGTATTGTTTCACTATAATAAATAGCAATAATAAATATTTAACATGATATTCGAGAAATAGGTAGTTTCACAGATATGTGCATTATTTTAACAACCCGTTACTGCTACGTTGACTTGAGTAACATACATATAATTAAGCTACTAAGAATACATAATAATGGCTAATACTAAAAAGGTAAGACTAACATGGCTATGGCGATACAATTATGGAAGGTATGTGACAATGAATGGAAATGGGAGACAAGGAAAAAAATTATTCTTTACGGACTGTAACGAATCCTTGTCTATATCTGTTCATAATTCTATTATCCGGATAACTATCTAGATTATCTGTTAATTATTAGACCTAGATAAACCCCCTAATATAAAGTTTGTGTATTGCAGAATTGTGTAATACAATTTTAACTATTAAATCAAATACTTGCGAAATTGTAGATGCACTAGTTTCACGCAAGATAATCCGCATGGAGCGACCCAGGTTTGCTCCAGATCAGGAGTAGCCTGGGTTATAAGTAATGACTTTGCTCCGGGTTATTACGTAATTCTTGAGAACTCAACCCACTCTATCTTTAAGTTGGAGTATAACCTGGGTTGTTCCGGAGTATGTTGCTCCATTAACAACTTTAATGGTACATATTAAACTTGAGATAAATGTTGATACAAATTTATATATTCCATATTTGGTATGAAAGATTCATTCTAGGAACGGAATGATATTGAAGATTTCACATAGTTATAGCGGCAAAATCTTGCATCTTATTGGATAAATGCAAATGGCGTGAGAACCTTCGCATAACATATAACTGTATTTTTTGTGTCGCATAAAATTGACTCTTAATTCATAATTGCTAACGTCATGCCATTGTATATATAGAATAAAATTCCGATTCTAAAGATCCGACTTTTATTTCTGTACTATTGATTTTTGACAGGCCTACCGACAAATTAATTACAAATAATTTTTGCCATACGTAAAATCAATTAAAATTATCATAAATTAATTGAAACCCAATTTAATGACGGAATTATCTTTCATAGAATGGCAAGATGACGAAGGTATTCTACTGGAATTATCCGAATCAACAAAAAAAATACCAAGAAAGGATATATCGAAATATGATAAAATAAAATATACAAGTAAACTCATCACACGTAATAGTATTTCTCAATGTCAAGGTAAGCATATATTTGTTTATCATGTAAATAAATTATAATTTAACTTCTTTTATAATATTCATAGATAGTGGACTAATTGGATTAGAAATTAATGAATCAGAATAAATGAGCTTTCAGCAAAATCAGTAAAATAATAATCTTTTGACGGCGAATATACGATATGTAAGCTAATTACGTACTAACTATGGCTGCGCCATCAATTAATTAATTGAGTTAGAACAATTGCAATTAATTGTCAATTATTCGGTAGGCCTGATTTTTTGATCCACTTGACATTACCTATAACAGATAGAACACCGCAACGCTTGTAAAATTGGAAAGGTTGATTTTCCAAATTCACATTTACTTTTTCAATTATATAGCTGCTACGATAACCAGCATGATTGGACCCTTTAAAGAAAATCGACTTCGGCTAAAAACCGAAATTAATAATCAACTTAGCCAAGTCGAATTTTTAAGATTAACTTGGTTCGCTAGCCACGTCAATGAAACATGTGACTTCGCATATTCTCTAAGAAAATGTTTCAATTATCAAAAATCACCTGGCATATGTTATAATATCATTGCCTAATTGAAACAGATGGACGTATATTTATTTATTGATGAATTAAAAATCGCATGTATATCAGATAATAACCATTAAACAATGAATTTCACCATTTCACCATATATATTAATACAGATTATCTAAATAATTATCATTAGAACACTAGTTACAGTAGGTTAAGACTTTAACGTTAGAGTCTATAGGGTTAGAATAATGCTACTATATGTAAAATTTCATTCCCCTCATTTTTAATTAGTGCACCAAGATCGATTTAAACATTGGTTTTTGCATATTGTCACTTTTTTCTTCTTTTACGCATCTTTGGATTCTTCGTCGGCCTGCACTCTCCGACTGGCTATTTCCTCTCCAGGAGTTTGTATTACCTGCGCAAATAATGGATTCAGTAAATTGGTATGGATTAACGTTCAGTGTAATTACGAATTGCCATTCTGGCTAGCTAGAGATTGGACCCGTTGAGAAAATCTCTACCCGGATATTATTGTCTACCCGGGTTACCCGGGGAAACTATTATATATCTCAAGTAGTTATATAATAATAACTTCTACTCGGGTCCAATCCCTATGGCCAACTCGGCCAATCACTCATTTTCCATCATGATGATGTACTCTGCTAGCAATAAAATATAACATCCGGCCTAAATTATCTGCTAGCATAGTCCAAAGAGAATGCTTTCCCATAAAAAAAAAAAAAAGGAAAAGGGGGAAAGGGAAAATGCACCTGCATGGTTGTGCACCCATCGACGACCCTATATGTTTAGCTAATTTGTAAATCAAATCTGTAAACGCATGTTAATTTTTTTTTTTTGTTAGATCCAAAAATGGAACTGATATCAAAAATGAGTACAGTTCTTAGTTGTGCTACCATTTTTTTTCTTATACTGTAGGTTTGTAGATTTTTGTCAACGGGGATTTTGAATCTATGGTATTAGTAAAGATCCTTTATAAAGATTCTAGCTTAAACATTGGAATTTTAGCTCCTGAATTGATATAGAATAACTTATCGAATCTTGGAGTTGCAGATAAGGCTTCTCTTCTGTTGTCTCTTTTTCACCAAGTCATTTCTAATCATGTATAGCATATACTAACTTTTTTTTTATTCAGATAACTAGCAAGAATCTTGAAGTCTTAATGACATTCACAATCGAATAATATTGAAAAATTTTTATGAGAACACTACAGTTACTTATGAATCCATGTAATATCAGTGGCGATTTTTTGAATATACGGCAGTAGATGTATAAGTAAAGACCAGAGCATTGGGCTTTTAGTTCTTGAATTAGTTTGAAATAACTCATCGAAACTTTGAGTTGCAGATAAGTATCTCGTCTCTTTTTTCATTTTTCTTTCGTCGTTTTCTTTTGTCGTTTCTCTTTGTCTTTTTTCTAATCGTGTACAATATACATTAACTTTTTTTTTTGTTATTATTCAGGTAACTAGTAAGAATCTTGATGTCTTAATAAACTTATTCACAATCGAATAATATTTGAAAATCTTTATGAGATCACTACAGTTACCTTGGATCTTGTAATGTCAATGGTGATTTCTTGAATTTAAGGCAATAGACATATTAGTAAAGATTCTTTAGAGTTTTACCTTGAGCATTTGGCCTTTAGTTTTTGAATCGGTTTTGAATAATCCATTAAAACTTTGAGCCACAGATAAGTATCTCTTCTCTTTTGTCTTTCCTTTTTCATCTAATCATGAACAATATATTCCGGTGCTAACTTTTTATTTGTTTTATTCGGGTAACTAATAAGAAACTTGAAGTCTTTTTTTTTTTTTTTTGTTTTTTTTTTGTTTTTTTTTTTATTTTAAAATGCCAGAGTTGAAACTTTATTTAAGTAAAAATAATAAATTTACATTTAAAGATTTTAGAACTACATTTGTGTTACTGTAAAACAGGCATCCAATGTGACATTATACCTTCTATTTTCTAATAATGCTATAATTAACTATTTCAAATTAATTTACTAGCTAGAGTAGGTTGAAGGAAACCTTGGTATATGACCTGACATTATTGTATACAGTTTGTTAAAGAAAAACCTTGTAGAAACCATTTTTCTATAAAGGGAGAAAAGTCTATATGTGTTATATCTGGTGTGGCTATAGTTGTTGTATGGGATGTATTTGG
>QKWP01000205.1:115650-129060 GCA_003550325.1 Gigaspora rosea | reverse complement strand
GATTGGACTAGAGTTAAAGATACGTTCAATATTAGCAGCACTTGTTTTTTGAATCAAATTGCTAAGGGTTGGTAAATTAAATGTTATAGGATTAGTAAGAACTATATTGTTAGTATTTTTGGCGATGGAAAGCATTTTCTTGGTTTGAATAGTAAAAAGGCGGGATAGTTTGGTTTGAAGATTATTGTGAATAATGCATATTTGTAAAAGGTATTCAATAGAGAGTTTGAGTATGAGGTTAAAAAGATATGAGATTTGTAAAGTTGTAAGTTTTTTGTGTTTTATTAGACAAATTAAGTTTTCAATTTTGTTAATAATAGTATCAAATGTTGGTTTGGTTGAACCATTTCCATCAAGATAGATACCTAAATATCTAATGACATCATTAGGTTTTCTGGGTAGGATAGGTTGGTTATTAAATAAAAGAGGAGTTGTTTGAGATCTGTAGGATTTAGGTCGGATATAAAGTAGATTAGATTTTGAAGGGTTAACTTCTATATTATTAATTTTGTAGAGTTTAGATGTATCATTAAGAATATTTTGCATAGTAGTAGGGCTTTCGCAAAGCCATGTTGTATCATCCATATAGGCTAATGGTGGAATTGAAATACTACTAGTAGTAGTATTAGTAATTATATCAAGAAGGGATTGTGAGTCAATTTTGAGTAAATAGTTTTTGTATTTTTGATGGATAAAGGTAAGGATTGGGTCATAGTAAATTTTCCAAAGTAAAGGATAATAGGTTTCTCCTTGTTCTATTCCAGATTGGATGTTAATAGGGGAAGTAAGACCATGAGCGGTAATAATTCTTGCTTGTCTTGATGAGTGTAGTTCAGTAATCAGATTGATGCCTAAATTAGGAATATCAATTCTTTTGCAAGTATCTTGTAGTCGTGAAATGTTGATTTTGTCACAAGCTTTTGACATATCTTGAAAAAGGATCCAGGCTTAACTTGAAGTTTTAATAAACTTATTTTCAATAAAATAATATTGGAAAATCTTTATAAGATTACTACAGTTATCCATAGATCTACGTAATATCAGTAGTGATTTTTTGAAATATAAGGCAATAAACATATTAGTAAAAATTCTTTATAAGAATTTTACTTTGAGCATTAGGCCTTTAGCTCTTGAATAACTCTTTAAAATGAGTAGTAAATAAGTATCTTTTCTCTTTTGTTGTTTCTAATTGAGTAATATACAATATATATTAACTTTTTTTCTTTTATATTTAGATTACAATCGAATAATATTGAAAAATTAATCTATATAATATTAGTATTGATTTTTGAATCCAAGGCAATAGACATATTAGTAAAGAATTCTATCTTAAGCATTGGGACTTTTGTTCTTAAATTGGTCTGGAATAACTCATCAAAACTTTGAGTTGCAGATAAATATCTTCTTTCTTTTGTTGTTTCTCTTTTATTATTTCTAATCATGTACAATATATACTGCTTTTTTTTTGCCTTTTATATTCAGGTCGCAATCTAATAATATTGGAAGGTCTTTATCAGTTACTTATAGATTTATATACGATGTTTTGAATAAAAGCCATAGACATATTAGTAAAGATTTCTTATAGGAATTCTACCTTGAGCATTGGGCCTTAATTCTTGAATCTGTTTGGAATAACTCACCAAAGCTTTGAGTTACAGATAAATATCACCTCTCTTTTACTGTTTCTTTTTTGTTGTCTCTAATCATGTATAGTATATGTGCCTTTTTTCAAGTAACTAGTAAGAATCTTGATTATTTAAGTCTTGATGAACCTATTTGCAAATCGAATAATATTAACAAGAACAATACAATTTTCACTATTGATTTAAGTAATATTATGACGATTTGCAATAAATATATTAGTAAAGATTCTTTATAAGAATTCTATCTTGAGTGTTGGGTCTTTAGTTCTTGAATTGGCTAGGAATATTTCCCAGAACTTTGAGTTGCAGATAAGTATTACTTTTCAATCACTTTTCTTTGTTATTTTTCTTTTGTCGTTTCTAATTGTATATATATATTTTTTGGTAGTTTTTTTTCTTCAGGTATCTAATAAGAATCTTGACGCAATCAAATGATATTGGAAAAATTTTAATATTAGTAGCAATTTTTTTGAATCTAAGCCAACAGATATATTAGCAAAAATCCTTTTTAGAACACTACAGTTATCTCTAAATCTATATTTAGAATTAGAATTTTTTACGATTATGTAATTGGTTATCGTAACACCCTTTAGTAAATAAAAAAATTTTTGCATACTGATCGAAATCATTATAGCTGTTTTCAAAAAGGTGTGAACAGGTGATTTTTATGACAAATAGGAATTGGAAAATCAAAAATTTAATACAGTAAGAGTAATTAACTTTTTTATCACGGTCATCATGTACTTATCAGTGCGATATGCTTATTCAACACATATTTTAGGTTAGATAATTATTGACATCTGTCGTAATTTTTACATTATTAACTATATAGCAAAAATTAAGCACTTCGTACTAATAAGTGCGTGATACCCTTTTCTGATCATTATCATTATCGCTATATAAACAAATTATTGCAATATATATTATTTTGTTTTTATAATCATATTAATGTTGATGGCGGATGCACTAGATACAAAACTTATATACAAAAGAGGGACTTGTTTTAGTTGTCATAAGTGTTTATACTGTGGAGTTTATTTGCAAACACAACAATTCAAATGTGATATTACAAAACCACTCATAGAGGTAATCAAACTGAAGCTGTTAAATATGCGCATACACGAATTTTTATGCCCAATTGGACAGAAGATCAAGTTTCTTTTGCTCAAGAAAAAATATTGCATTATAATTATTAAGTAACTCTAAAAGACTCTTTTAATTTTTCACGTTGCTCACGATGCAATAATTGACTATCAAGATTGAATACAATCAAAAAAAAATCATTCAGCAACTCTAAATCTTAAAAGTTTTTACTTTAAGAGATGCGTTAAAGCACTATAATTTTTAATTGATCAATAGTTAATTTACTGCATAAAGCAAAATCATATTATAACATATATAAATGTTGCAAGGCTCAAGATGACCACCGTTTTTAGGAATTAAAAATTTCTTAATTCATCTGTTAAAATTTACCTTTAACTTAGAATAGTATTATTTTTTATTGAACTATAAAAACTATTTCTATTGGGAAATTGGTGAGAATCTTTCTCTATTAGAAGCGAGAGTAAAAAAAAGTAGGAAATTTGGGAAATATTGTGAATTTCCCATGATATGGTGATTCCTCGTTCACACCTTTTTGATAAAAATTGGGTTGTAAATAAAGAAAATTTTATATTATTGAAATTCTGTGATTTAATTGGTTGACAGATTAACAGGTCAGCAGATCGATTGGTTAACAGGTCGGAGGTCGAATGCCGTCTTGACATGTCATATGATCGATGTTGATTGGTCGTTCATGGGGGTGCACGACCATGCGGGTGCACAAAATTTTTAAACCCTTTTTTTTTTATTTTTTGACGGTCTCACTAGAGCTTAGCTAGGTTAATTACATAATTTATATCTAAGAAGACAAATAAACTATCTAATCTATCCACCTAATATATAAACCTAACCTTATTCGGCTGCTTCGAGATAGTGATCTGAACTGTTCAATGAATAACAGGGTTAACTGGTGAACCACTCAGGTTACGGTTTAGCCAAGTGCTAAACCGGTTATTTTAATGGTTAACCGGTTATTTTAATAGTTAATTGGTTTTTATGGTTAACCATGATTAACCGGTTATTATATAGTTATACTATTTAAGTTAATTGTCATACTATAGTTCAAACTATTATAATCTTTATTTAACCAAAAACAGAATAATATAAGTTTGAATCGTCATAATATAATTTATATTAGGAACTTCATATATATATCTTACATATAATGTGGTTCTTTCATTTTACTTATTTGCGTGGCGTGGCCAAATATTAGTTTGAGCAATCTAGAATTTTATTCTCTATGTGGCTTGGCAGACTTGTGAACTGTACTTTTGGGCTACCCTAGCCGTGTTACTCTGAGATAGAATATATAATTAGGGTAGTTGCACAACATAGTCACGCTAAAACCAGTAACTTTATACAAGTACATTTTAAAATTAATTCAGTTGATAGATATAGAAAATAGTTCATATCTCATTTTATCATATGGTATGATATCTCGGATAACACAAATATCAAATTCGGCATGCTCATATACGAATAATATACTGTATTACACACATAGCACATTAACATGTAAAATCATATTTTTAACGTCCAATCAAATGAAAGATTTTGCAAACTCGCCATTCTAGATAGCAGAAAACCATACACTCCGTGGTGCAAGCATGACTACGTTCCTAGTATATGCGAGATAGTAGACCTACCATGGATCAAACCCAGATCAATAATGCGGGTAAATATTTTGGCAAAATGTAAAGGCCAGATATATAATAAGAAATATTTATTAAAAAGCCCCGAAAATATTATAGAGAACAAAATTAAAAACTCAGTATGATATTAGAACAAAATATATTTGTAGTGATCTTATAAATTCAATAAGGTTTCAAATGCTTTATATGATGAATGATATATCCAGATATTCTGTAAATGTACGAATATCTTAATACAATTCATTAATTGAGATTCTGGACAAGATTCACTACACAACCAATCAAAAAACTTAATGAGATTTGGCAATAAAATCTAAGCTTGCAATGTAAGCATTACTGCTCTTTCATTTCAATCTTTTGTATCAAAATCAAAAATTTTTTATTGACAAAAATTACTATGAAATTTTAAATAAATCGAAAAATTCGAATATAGCACTGCAATTATATAATTAGGGAGCTTCCAGAAATCAGCTGATTTTTGTTTACTATGAGCCCACCTCACCCCTACCCCACCCACCCACACTTGATACCCCAATTAGCCAATTAGATTTTACGATTATTAAAAAGTTAAATATAATATTTAATAGTAAATAACTTTTGATCTAACAGACCAAATTTGATGATTTAACTACCAAAATGATCCTCTCAATGAGAGGATTCTAGTGAGCCTAAATTCGTTAAAATCCAATCACAGGATCCTGTGATCAGAATAGATTTGTGTTACTATAAAAGTTCTATAATTTATTAAATAATTATAACCTATTTATAGTAACACAAATTTATTTCAATCTTAGGATCCTGTGATTTGATTTTAACGATTTTGGGCTTGTTAGAATTCTCTCATTGTGAGGATTATTTTGGTAGTAAAATCATTGAAATTGGCCCAGTAGATCAAAAGTTATTAACAATTAAAAATTAATTTTAATTGTTAATAACTTCTAATTTACTGGGTCAATTTTGATGATTCTACTACCAAAATGATCCTCACAATGAGATGATTATAACAAGCCCAAAATCGTTAAAATCCAATCACAGGATCCTGTGATCAGAATAGATTTGTGTTGCTAAAAAAGTTATATAATTTATAATAATTATAACCTATTTATAGCAGCACAAATTTATTTCAATCACAGGATCCTGTGATTAGATTTTAATGATTTTGGGTTGTTAGAATCCTCTCATTGAGAGGATCATTTTGGTAGTAAAATCATCGAAATTGGCCCAGTAGATCAGAAGTTATTAACAATTAAATATTAATATTTAATTGTTAATAACTTCTGATCTACTGGGCCAATTTCGATGATTTTACTACCAAAATAATTCTCACAATGAGAGGGTTCTAAAAAGCCCAAAATTGTTAAAATCCTATTACAGGATCCTAAGATCAAAAAATAAATTTGTGTTGCTATAAATGGGTTATAATTATTTAATAAATGATAGAACTTTATAGTAACACAAATCTATTTCGATCACAGGATCCTGTAATTGAATTTTAACGATTTTGGGTTCACTAGAACCTTCTCATTGAGAGGATCATTTTGGTGGTTTAATCGTCCAGTAGTTCAAAAGTTATTAATTATCAAATATTATTAATAAATCTATAATTTTGGTCAAAAATAATTTTGCAACTTTGGTCGGAATTATGAAATTTTGGCCGGAATTACACCTGATACTTCAGCTGACCCACCCACCCAGAAATCAGCTGATTTCTGGAAGCTCCCTTATAGTTTTTATTATTTCTAATGATAAACTATTATAAATAATTTATAGGTTTCACTAGTTAACCAAAGGTTTTAATTAGGGTTAACCGGTTACAGATTTTTTCAATGAGTCTAGTTATTGGTTAACTGGTTTAACCTGGTTCAGATCACTACTTCGAGGAGTGCCCAAATATGACCTGTCGCACCAACTTCTGAAAGTTGGGTCTCAACATCAAAATACCGTCAAAAACCATACCAGTAGAGTTTCCTACCAGTTTTAATAAAGTTTTCTATTGCATGGTTTATATCTAACAATATAATGTCCTTTTTCTTTTCCTTCTGTCTCACTATTGAATTAGAAGTTTTTTGTTTCTTATGTTTACTCGATCCTACTCCTACTCCTTTATTAATGTTCCTCTGTACCCATGGGGCGGCTTCACTGTTAGTAAACCTGCGTGATTCTGGTTGTTTTGACTGTTTCGTTATCCCTAGTCTTTTTTCCTAATTGATTATTTGATCACACCTTTTTTTCCAGATGTCCTCATAAAAATGATTTCAGTACCACTGGAGGACTGCTATTATAGCAACCTTGGTGTTTCTGTAACTTGGAAAGAATTCGTTGAGCTTGTCTACTACCTTTTGGCTTATCAAACCTTTGGCCATGTTTAACCTAATACCGGCTCTACTATTTACGTCCCTTCCAAATATAATCCTAGAGATTGCAGGTGGGTTAATCCTGCTTTTAGCTTCTGGAGTGAGCGTGTTTCAAGCATTTTCTCCTGTGAGTGCTTCGATTCTTTTCCATTTTAACTCGAAGGCGGTACATTTTGTGATATGGCTTAGTGTTTCAATTTCGCTTTCCTGGCAGAAGATACAGTTTGGCGAGTCGTAGATATTTAGTTTTCGCTTATGTAGTACTTCAAGAGTTGGAGCCAAATTCATCAGAAATTTAATCTGTGTTGATACCTTTTTGCTTTTGGAAATAGAATTACACCTAGTTCCGAGCTGGGTTTTATACCTATCCCAAAAAATTTTCTAGCAGAAGTTATCTTCTTCATTCTCTACTTTAACCGCTTCGAAGGCTTTTGTTTCGCTTCATGTAAAATTTAAGTTCATATTGTGTAGTATACTGAGAAATTCACGAGTGGGCATTTTAACCAAAATTCCTTTCCAATATAATGCCCTACGTATCAAGGATCTGTTTTCTATAGATACCATGCTTGTAGCAGAATCTCTGATTGCTGTTTTTGCCAGATGATCCGCTCTATCATTCCATATGTCATCACTATAGCCCTTAATCTTTTGCAAGATAAGCTCGAGTTGTTTAATCATACATAGTTCGACAATTTGTGAAACTATCATATAGTTCTTTTTCTTGTACCAACCACTATTGGATACCTGTTTCCAACCCTTTTCAATGCTATTAATAGCAGCTAGACTATCAGTACAAATTGTAACTACACTCCTCTTTGAACAGACCAGGAGTGCTAACCAAATTGCTAAAAGTTCTGGTTTGGTTAAAGACGGCCATAGACTTGTTTTTCCATAGTATTCGTCTAATACTATGTTTTTTTCTAGATCTACTAATACCCAACTAAATCCCATTTGTGCCATATTTGGGTTTGACTCCTCTCTTATAATCAAAGAACCATCTGTATAAAAAACCAAGTTTTTTTCTCCCCTATTCAAAATCCTTAACAAACTATCAATTAAATTTGAGGCTACATCTAAATTTTTTGTTCTATTTTTAACTATTTCTACTTCTAGTTCCTCCACAATTTCCAATTCTTGTAGAATCGATTCTGTACCTTCTGTTTCCTTAATCTTTATACCTGATCTTTCAAACATTTCTGGTAATATTAGCAGGTGCCCTGCTTCAATTAACTTTTCTGATGAGCAAAAATCTCTAATTATATTGTGTTTATAAATTCGGCTAACACAATTTGGGTTAGCTTTGAGCATGTTTAGTGCACAACCCTTACACTTACTGGCTATTCTTGTTGAAGGGTTTTGAGCCTTTGCTGAAATCCAGTGCTCCACGAGGATTCTATTACCCTCTTTTTTTAAAACCTTGCCTAGCTCAATTGATGAGTTTCTTGTTTTAAAATAGATTTCCTCTTTGTGTCTATTATCTTCTTGTAGCTTATTAAGGACCAGTCTAGAAGCAAGGTTATTCAGTGTCTTTGTTTGATAACTTGTATCGATTTGGCACATGCTTGGATCTATGATTAAGCTTTCTTCCAAGAATTTGAACCAGCCAGCTTTTCTGCCCTTCTTGCTTCCTGCTCGGAGTAACTTGATTTGTGGCCACATTAGAAGGGTTTTTCTATCCTTTTCTAATAGTTGTTCTATATATACTATTCCCAGTTCAAAGAGGTGGTAGTAGGCCTTTGTGAAAACCTTTTCTGTCAAAATTTTATTAACTTCTATACCCAGTGGACCTGGCCTTCGTCCTAGTTGCTTCTCTCCATGGAAATTGATCTCACAATCCATACTTTTTGCCTTGAAAAGTGTCAAACATGCCAGATTATTTCACCAAATTTTAGCAAGCCAAACTGGCAAACCGCAATGTGAATATAAAAATAATACTATATAATAATGTAATATATAATAAAGTATATAATATTAATTAAAAATGTATATTTAATAATATAAAAATATAATGTATAATAATAATAAATAAAAAATATAAAATTTATAATAAATTGCGAAACCTTGTGAAAAAACAACAACTTGTAAAAAAGCATAATTATGTAAATATGTATATCATTTATTATTTTTTAAAAAATTTTGAAAATTTGTGGAAATTTGCAAAATATTGCGAACCAATGCAAAAAGATCACAAAATGTGTCTCTTGCAACCTCTGTAAAGGGGTGATTTGCATTTTTTATTTGATCTATTTTGCAATATTACGCAATATATTTTGAAATATTTCAAAATATACACTATAATATAACCGTAATTAACATAATATATTATATCATCCCTTAAACTGTAAGCAAATCCAGGCAAATTTGGCTGGAAAATTGCTATAAATATGCTTATGATCTATATTTTTTAAAACTTAAGATATTAAATAAAATTTTTTCTGATAATATTTGAAAATAAGAATTATATTATAGTAGTATTTAATTTTATATTATAAGAAAAAAGTTTAAGTTGCTAATAAGCTAAAAATAGACAAATTTTAAAAAATTTTTTATCCAAAAAAATTATCTACTTTTTCTTGGCAAACTTTATAAATATTAGCTCTAGCTTCCTGATTTAATAGAATGATATAGTTTATAAAATGGATTACAACTTTTATTATTTCAACTTTTGTGATTTACTTGTAAAATTAGAACTTGTATTAGAAGTGAAAATTTTTTTTAAGACGGGAACATATAAAATTTAAGGAAATCTAAAGAAAAATTTTATAGTAAAAATTTTAAAATAAAAACTTTAAACTTTTATTGCTTTAAAGTTTATTAATAATTTTAAAAAATTTTCATAATAAAGTTTATAAAATATATTTTAAAGAAAATATTCTATAAATAAAGTATACCCCATATGCTTAATAAATGTGACGGCTAATGCTGATTTTGGCTGATGTTGAATATCATGTGACAATTTGGTCCGGAAATTGCAGATCAGGAAGATTGGAAAATTTCAAAACAAACATTCGTTCTGCCATAAATCGGTTGTAATACAAAAATCTGCATAAGAAACAACCTTTAGTGTTCTAACAAAAAGCTTTCCTTGAACAATTTTGCTAATACGCCTACTAACATTTGACCATATTGTAATCACTAACCCTAACTTAAACAAAGATAAGTTCAGTATCATCATCAAAAACCACGTGACCAATGAAAAATTCTTTAAGTTCATTTATGTTAGGGTTAGTGACTAGAATTTAGAAGGATAGAAGGTCATGTAGTAAAATTGTTTAGGGAAAATTTTTGTTAGTGCACGAAATTTGCAATTTTTGGCAAATGACTGTTTGTTTTGAAATTTCCCGATCTTCCTGATCTGCAATTTCTGGACCAAAAAGTTATGTGATCTTCAGCATCAGCCAAAATCAGCATCAGCTGTCACAATAAATTTTTATTTTATTTAAAAAAATGTAATATTTCTAAAAAAAAAATCCAGGCAAATTTGCCTGGATTACAGTTTAAGGGATAAGATAATGGGACCTATTGTTAGAAATGACCCTATTGTTAGAAATCTTTTATTTTTTGTTACAACACACTATAAAACACAAATTTTTTTAAACAATTCATGTGAAATACAAATCTATAAGTTAGAATATATCATATTGCATAAAATTGAATATTTGTATATCCATAAAACCATATTTACTACTCTAGTAACTTTTGAAACAATTGCAAAAGACAAATATGCTGATTTACAAATTTGATAATAAGTTGTGATCTACTAATCCGTTTTGGATGATTTTGCTACCAAAATGTTCATCTCAATAAGATGATTCTAACAAGCCCAAAATCGTTAAAATCCGATTACAGGATCCAAGATCATACAATTTTGTACTATTTTATTAGTAAATTTTAAATTACAATATAAATATTTTTGATACCGTATATTCCCGAAAATAAGCAACCCCCTAAAATAAGCAACCCCCTGTTTTTTTTCAAAAATCTCAAAAAACGCGTTAGCGTTGCTACATATAAAACTTTTTTTTACTAAGTAAACTTCAAAAGATCGATTAAGTAAAGTTGTTCAGCGCATAAAAATACACCTATAGTAAAAATTTGGTGTTATTTAAACAACTTTTTATTAGTACGTTTTTCAATTTTTTCAAAAACTCAATATTTCAAAAATAAGCAACACCTCTTTTTTTTGTGTAATTTTTTGGCCAAAAAAGGTTGCTTATTTTTGGGAATATATGGTACCAAATAACTTTTGTTAAAATTGTGATGATCTTGGGATTCTGTAATCAGATTTTAACGATTTTGGGCTTGTTAGAATCATCTTATTGAGACAAACATTTTGGTAGCAAAATTATCTAAAACAGATCAGTAGATTAAAACTTATTAGATTTCTAACAATAGGAGCCAATAGGACCCCGAAATATACATAGATAGGTCAGGTCAGAGAATGCGTAGCCAGCATAGACAAATTAAATGAAGTAAGATTTAAATTTGCGTATTTTTTTAAAAAATTATTAAAAAGGTTAGATTTTTAATTTGCNTTTTTAACAGGATATAATATATATGATAATATGCAAATATTATCAAAAAATGTATAAGATCTTAAAATAGAAAGAGTAGCTGATGAAAGTATATCTGAAGAATTATATTTAAGCTATATTAAAATATAAATATTAATAAGTAAAAAATTTAAATATTAGAAAATTTAAAAATATTAAATAATACTTTTAAAAATATAGACTACTTTAATAGAAATCAAATAGATTAAAATTTTTTAAAAAAATTATTCTTTAATTTTTATAATTTATATCTTAATGAATTTTAAAATTATAAATTAATATTTAAAGAATGGGTTTTTCTATATATCTCTGGCCAGAGATATATAACTTATATATCTCTGGCCCATTGGCCAATCAAAATAAGTGAAGGTCACGTGACCCACGTTTTTGAATCATCAATTGATCGGAAGGGTTTGTGTAACCTAGAATCTGACCACACTTTACTAACTTGGTCGATTAAAAAACTTTAATTTTAAAATTACACAAGTCAAACGATTTTACCGGTATATATTTATTACTTACATTTATTTTATATTTATTTCATATTATTTATTATGATAATTTACAAATAGTATTCTAAATCTCTACTATCTAACTTAACACTAAACCCGGATTACTATCTCTTACACTAATCCCGTGCTACTACTAACTCTAACCTTAACTCTAAATCTAGGCCCATTCTATTTTCTAATATTAAACTCTAACCCTAAAGACCTCTAATCCTAAAGACCTTTAGTGGAATACGGCATGATACGGCACGCAGCATGAATACGGTGATACGAAACAACCATCAGCAAAATACAGCAAAATAACACAACAAGGCACCACCGAAATAACATGACACGGCACTACCGAAATCAACTCGCACGATATCAGTAAACGAAGTGGAACCATCGGCAAGTGATAAAAAGGTGCACCAGCACGGCGACGAAAAAAGGCACCAAACTAGTAACAAAAAAAGGTACCAAAGAATGACACACCAACAACAAAAAAGCTTAAAAAATGACACACCAAAGACGAAAAGAGCACCAACGACTAACGGCGATGATTCTATATCCTGGTAAACCTAAAAAAAAACCTAAACAGGTTAAAAAAAATAAGAAAAAGAAGGAAAGAGAGGAGCCTTTACCAGAACCACTTTACTGCCTGATTCCACGTCCTAAACATAACACCGCCCTCACAAAAGCATTGGAGAAAACGAAAGACAACGCGCAAGAATGTCAGAGAAACACGAAAGACCACCAAAAGACCATCTACACGAACACCTGTAAGACGCCAAACCCATGGAAAATCTAACGACGACACCAACGATGACACCAACTACGACATCAACTGCAACGACAACAACGGCACGACAAAAGATAACGAAAGACCACCTGTAAAACGCCAAACCCGTGGAAAATCTAACGAAAACACCAACGACGACACCAACAACGACACCAACTACAACGACAGCGACAGCATGACAAAAGATAACAAGCTAACGGATAAAAAAAAATTAATTAGTAAGGAAAGCGAAGAAACTGAAAGAAAAAAAACAAATAAAAAAAACCAGATCAAAGATGATCTATACTTATCTAACCGGATCTGGCGATGCGCGTCCGATTTTGCATCAGCAATCGGATCAACACATAAACTTTTAATCATGTGATTTTACCACTTTTTGATTAGCCAAAAAGGCCAGAGATATATAGAAAAGCCCTTTTTGTTTATTTTATTTAATTAATTTATTTTATTTATTTTATAAAGCACGGTTTTATTCCCACCATATTATTGTTTTTTATTCTTTTTTAATTTAAATGTTTTATTTATTTATTTTATTAACGTAGCATTTTATTTCTGTATTTAACGTAACATTTTTTTTTGTTTTTACTTTATCGTTTAATTTTTTTTTTTACTTTATCGTTTAATGTTTTTTTTTTACTTTATCGTTTAATTTTTTTTTACTTTATCATTTATTTTTTTATTTTTTTTTTGTTTTTACTTTATCGTTTAAATTTTTTTTTTACTTTATCGTTTAATGTTTTTTTTTTACTTTATCGTTTAATTTTTTTTTACTTTATCTTTTATTTTTTTATTTTTTTTTTGTTTTTACTTTATCGTTTAA
>QKWP01000205.1:50286-115502 GCA_003550325.1 Gigaspora rosea | reverse complement strand
GTTTAATTTTTTTTATTTTAAAATTAAATTTTTTTTTTATTTATTTTTTTAAATTTTTATTGTTTTTTTTATTTATTTTTTTTATACTTAAATTTTTTTTAAATTTTTAATTTAATTATTTAATTATTATTTATTTATACAGTATTTAAATTTTATTTATTTATTTTATTTAAATTTTATTTATTTAAATTTTTTATTGTTTTTCGCTAATACAGTATTTTTATTTATAAATATAAACCAAGTTACACAGATTTAAAACTACATTAGATAAGTAAAATTTTTTTATTGCTTTTTCTCTTTTTTTTATTATAGCACTACAATACTAACCAGTTTTTTTTCGTATTTGGAGTTGCAGGTACCAACCTACATTCTTGAACTGGAAAACTCTGCGAAAATAAGTTATTTGCTCTCCTTGAACTCGCTTATAAAATGCTTCTCATTAGGAATATGGGAACATACAACAAATGTGCATTAGTGGTATGTTTAGTGGTATGTTTTCCATACTTTTGGAATCGATTGAGATAAGTATAGCCTTTTTTTTTGTTATTTTATTTGTTGGTTGCTGGTGCCACATTATTATAGGGTTGCTATACGATTGTAGTGCAGTAATTAGAACGGACAAAGCATGAGTATGGTATTCTTTAATACGAACAGACGGAGCATGAGTATGTGGTTTTTTTTTTTTTATAAATATAAGTATTAATGTTTTTTTAAATGAACGTAGTACAATTTTTAGTACATAGCGTGATATTGCAAACAAATAGAGCACGAGTATTTTTTTTTTATATATATAAGTAATAACGTTTTTTGTTCTTTGGAATGAACGTAATACAATTTTTAGTACAAAACATAGCGCGATAATATGAACGGAGCACAAGTATTGGTATTCTTTTCTTTTTTTTCTTTTTTTATATAAGTACTAACATTTTTTTCTTTAAAATGAACATAGTACGATTTTAGTATAGAACGTAGTGCAAGAATACGATAGATGTAGCATTATAGTTCAGAACGTAGCAAGATAGTTAGTATGGGTAGGATATAGCACGATTGGGATGTAGACGATAGTTGAAATCGGGTTTATGCTATAATTTGTATTTATTTTTTTTATTTTATTTTTTTTTTAATTTTTAGGTTTTTTTTGGTGTAATAAAAAAGGACACACATAACCAATTTTATAAAAACTGTGGTTTAAAAAAATTATATAATTGTAATCGTGTAATAAATTAAGAAATCGGGATTACAGTATCTTGTTGATTCTGCATGTGATCGGAAACTGACACTGGTGATTACTTTGTGCTGATTTGTATAAGATCTATAAGATCTAATAATTTGTACAGACCTGCAAAAAATTTTTCTTTATAAAATTTTATATTGTAATTAAGGTTAGAATTTATTTTGTGTATTTTTTTAATTTTTTTTATTGTAAGGGATAAATTTTGCGTACTGATCTTATAAAAAAGTCATGCGTACAGCAATTAATAAAAAATTTAAAAGTCACCTTACCTATCTATGTATATTTCGGGGTCCTGAGCCAATGGTCAAATTTAACCAAATTTTACAAAGTTTTAAGCTTATTAGAGAAAAAATTTTTTATATATGAATATAATACAATTTATATATTATTAAATAAAAAATAGATAATAAACTTTATATAAAATTTTATAAAAATATATTAACATTTAAAAAATTTTTAGATATAACAAAAAAAAGTTTTTTTTTTTTTTTTTAAATGTTAAGATGAGACCTTGCTTTTATCTTTATTAAATTTAATAGAAACTTTTTACAATACTAAAAGAAATTTCATTTTTTTAAATCTAATGCTAAGAATAAAAACTCAAACATATATCTAAGTAAACCTAAATATAGTGATCCTGGTCGATCAAAATTTTTCGACCAACCAAGCCGATAAAATTTTATCAGCTTAGTCGGCTTAGCCGGCTTAGCCAAAAAAATATCTGCAATATCGTATCATTTCCTAATCAGGCTTAAACTATTATGCAAAAGTTGTGATAAAAGTGAAATTTGGTAATACAAATCTACTCTTAATAAAAAATTCTCACGACTATAAAAAAAAGTAACGGTTTTAAACTTTTAAATACTGCGGTGGTTAAGTAAATTTGTGATTCCAATTTTTTTCGCAAAGCCCTGTATTAATTTTGAAACCCCTCATTAATTGCATTTAACATAATGAAGGGTTTCGGAATTAAAAAAAAAAATAGCGTATTTCTGAAAAACCATCTCTACTTCCACGAAGAAGTAATTTAAACTCGTAAGATTATTTGCAGCTGAATAATCAGTTCTTTTATCAATCCAAGATGCAATTTCAGTTGCATGTGCTTCATTAATGACTGTTGAAAATGGTTCAGTTATTCGTGATGGCAATGTTGTGTTAAGATAGTGCGAGGTGGAGGAAGTTTTGATAGTATCGGTTGATTCTGAGAGGCTAATCGTTCCTTTACATCTTTCCAAAGGTTTTTATCAAGTATTTGCTTATGAGGATATACTTGATTATAAATATTGTCGCCAGACATTTGAAAGTATCTAATAGGAGGTAAACAGTTTTGTAAAGTGGTCTTTAAGGCTAAAAAATTTTCATGAGACCAATCTTTAGGATTGGATGGTAAGTCTGGATTTTGAGCAATTCCCCATTTAATAACATAATTCCAAATTGTTATTTCTTCCATTTGTAAGTCATCTCGTTCAATAAGTATTACTAATGCATTTTCAGGAAGTGAAGTAAAATAATCGGAATCAAAATTTTGACTTGGATATTTTACTGTAATGTCATTACACCATTTTTGTAATTCTTGAAGAATATCATTATTGAAACCTTTGTTTCAATCAAATAAGTCTCAAGATGTTTGGCTAATTCATAAAGAAGAAACCCGCAAGCAATAAGCATTAGTTCAAAAATAAATGATACATCAAGGTTTTCTAACAAAATTACACCTCCGTAGATATATCTTTAAATAAAGTTGATAACGTTAAATAATATTATAATACAAATTAAAACATTTAATAATAACTTACTGAATAATGATATCAAATTGCTGAATAGAGATTAATTGGTTTAATATAATTTTTATCTTTGTTAATTCTTGCTAGCTCACTATGAAAGTATAGAGATCAATATCTTAAAATAGAATGCGTTTTAAATATCTTGATATCTGGAGATTTTTCGATGTTAATAATTACATTAAAATCTTTTAAAAATTACATTTGTATATCAAAATTTTGAAATCGGAAATGGATGTTTAAAGACTCCCATTTAACGAAATAAATAACTTTTTAACGACAAGTATTATTATAAGAAAATGAAAGTTAATACTGTGCATCGCTCATTTGAAAATGAATAAGTCATCTATATCCTAAAAAAAAATCAATAGTGTTTTAACCCTTATCCCGATTTAAAGTAACATTTTCGAAAAATTTTTAAAATAAATTCTTATGCGAAGAGTTTGTTAAAAGTATTATAAACGAAATAAAATACTCTGATAATAAAGTTCTAATAAAAAAATTTTTTACTTATAAAATCGGCTAGCCGATTTTAGAAAAAATCGACCGACCGGGTCAAAAAATCGGCTTAGCCGATTTTTTTAATTTCGGCCAGGATCACTACCTAAATACTTATCTGCAGCCTAAACCTGTAACAAAAAAAGTTTCTAAAAATAGGAGCTATTACCTTATATCATATCGATCGTAAAATTTTCGTAATATTACAGACCGTAATATCTTATATAAATTTATATATATATAATTCGCTAATGAAAGTTCTAATGCTTCAAGTATTAACTAGAAAACTAATAACAATACTTTTGCAACTATCAAGCTAGCCAGAACCAAAACCAACTAATTTGCTATACAATTATCACTGATTATATATCCAATCAATAATATTTTATACTCTGTATGCACTTTAAAAGCATATGCTCATATCCATACTCAACTAATATATACCAACAACAGCAATATGCTCTTCGTAAAAGAGAACAACACCTGGGCCAATAAATGATAGTTCATAGCTAAATTAAAACAACTACTCTCAAATAAAAATGCTACTAGTTATAGCTTTTGAACAGGCAGAACCACCAAACTAATAATACATGGTATTTAACTAATTATAATTCTAAAAATTAACAAATAGGACTCTAAGTTCTTCTATCGATACATTTGCAGCCATTGGGCAATGATTTCTTCTATTTTCATAAAAGCATATACTGATTAATCTGTATAATATACTTGGAACAAAAACAGACCAATTAGTATCACCAAAAAAAATAATAGTAATAATAATAATAGGGAAAATAAATTTGTCGCACCCGCAACATGTTGCACCCTGCTTCGACCAATCAAATCGCACGATTTTATAGACAAAAAATTTTATTTTTTAAAAATTTAAAATTTTACTTAATAAAGTATAAAAATATATATATAATAGCATGTCATATAACGTAAAATTTTATTCTGAACAACTTTTTCTAAGTCGCAAAGATAGGTTGTCTTAGTAAAAAAACGTTTTATAAGAAAAATCAAAATTTCCCAAAGTTAGCACATATAAAACTTTTTTTTTACTAAAACAATCTACTTTATAACTTAGAAAGAAGTTATTTAGCGTAAAATTTTACATCTAATGCTTGAATATAAATATAGATTATATTAGTAAAAAAAAGTTTTATATGTGCTAACGATTGAAATTTTTGATTTTTCTTATATAAGGGGAGTAACAAAAATCAGGTGATTTTTTAGGGGGGGAGGGGGTAAAAAAAGTTAAAATTATATATAAGAACCTGACTATTTATATATTAAGGAAGAGGGAGGGGGGTAGGCCTCTGATAAAAAATAATCAGGTGATTAATGACACTGCCCTAACAGTATTTTTTTACTAAAAGAATCTATCTTTATGACTTAGAAAAAGTTGTTCAGAATAAAATTTTACATTAAATGCTTTGATATCGCTTATTTATTTTTACATTTTACTAGTAAAAATTTTAATTTTTAAAACTTAAAATTTTTTGTCTACAAAATCGTGCGATTTGATTGGTCGGAATCAGGGGGTGCGACAAATTTCTATTCCCATAATAATATATATATATATGGTCCAGTGCATAAAGATTTGTACCTCAAAAAGTTTCGTAATTTTAACTCTTAGTAAAAGTTTTTATATTTTTGATTAATTATTAAAAATTTTTTAATATCAAATAAAATCATTTTGTGCCAACTCTTTCTGACGATCATCTGGACCAAATTTTCCAATAGAAGAAAAACAAAAAGTTTTTTGTTGGAGCGTTGCCTATACTTAATGTATAGTAGGATAACACAGGAAACAGTTTTTACAAAGGTCAACTACCTAAACAGGGGACTCCTTTGTATATTCGGCATACAAGCCAAAAGCATCGGCCTACAAGATAACTGGCAGAAGGTGGTGCCCTTGTATGTGAAATTTTGGTGGAGATACAAACATTTTTTTCTTCGTCGACGAAGGGACCTGTGGAAAAATAGTGGGGAACAACAAAAAAATGAGTTTTACCTTGGATGTACACTCTTTAAACTTTGGATACAAGTATCGTCTCTCGCCCTTTGGACTTTTCAAAATTTTACCAAAAAGTGGGCGATTGAGTTTACCCTCTTCAAAAAATCAGCAATGTTTACGTCGTCCATATTGGGAATGCGCCTACCATATTGGAAACAAGTCACGAGTAAAATCGGGTCCTTTGAGATAAACAATGAGTGACACGTGAGATGTTTTGGAGTAATCCACATGAAATTTCTTTCTAGAAAGTTCTATTAGGCGTAGTCTTTTTATCTTTCTTTTATGTACATATAGTACTTAGGTGAGGCGATTCCTTACGCAGTGCTATATAATTTTTAAATATAGTATTTGTCAGTTTTATTCTTTTTTTCTTTGTTTTCTTTCTTTTTTCTTCCCAGGTCAGGATTGGCCTCTTTTCTTATGTTTTTTCTTTTTTGTATCAGTCATGTGTTTTTAGCTTTTCGTTTTCTTGGTAGTTCGTTGGTACTTTCCACCTTTTTCATTTTGTCCTGTATGAAGAAGGAAAAATTTTAAAGAAAAGGGGGCGATCCTGACAAAGCTAGCAAGAGCCTGTCAGTGATAATTAGAAGTGTTCTATGTGTTAGAAGACCAAAATTTGAGACTATTCTTGACTGCGGCAAATTGCGTTTAGGTACTTCAGTAACTGAACGAGTCTTTATTGTGAAAGAGAGGGAATGTAGGCTGTAGTCTAAAAATCCTAGAGTGATATACTCGTATCCCAAATAATAAAGGCAGGATTGCCCTTAAAAAAAAATATATATATATATATCAAATAAAATAGGTTTTAATCTAACTTATTATATTATTTTTAGGTGGCTACTATACATACCCCCAAATTTGCTATTCATACCCTCTATCAAAATTAAAAATTTTTAAAACTTTGAGCGAAGATATTTTGACAACCATTTGACTAAATTCAATGAACTTTTTTTTATTTGAATTATATGAATATGTAGAATTAAAATAAAAAAAGTTCATTGAATTTAGTCAGATGGTTGTCAAGATACCTTCGCTCAAAATTAGAGAAAAATCAAAACGCATATCAAAATAAAAGCTACGCCAAAGTTTTTTAAAACTTTGAGCAAAGATATCTTAGCAAATATCTGACCAAATTCGATGAACTTTTTTTTATTTAGATTCTATGAATTTATTGAATTAAGATAAAAAAAAGTTTATCGAATTTGGTCAGATGGCTGTCAAGATATCTTCGTTCAAAGTTTTTAAAAACTTTGGCGCGGCTTTTATTTTGATAGGAGTTTTGATTTTTTTATAAGTTTGAGTGAAGGTATCTTGACAACTATCTGATTAAATTCAATAACTTTTTTTATTTTAATTCTATAAATTCATATAATTCAAATAAAAAAAAGTTCATTGAATTTAGTCAGATGTGTGTCAAGATACCTTCGCTCAAAGTTAGAAAAAAATCAAACCGTCTATCAAAATAAAAGCTGTACCAAAGTTTTTTTAAAACTTTGAGCAAAGATATCTTGACAACTATCTGACCAAAGTCGATAAACTTTTTTTTATTTGAATTCTATAATTTTATTCAATTAAAATAAAAAAAGTTTACCGAATTTAGTCAGATGGCTGTCAAGATATCTTTGTTCAAAGTTTTAAAAAACTTTGGTGCAGCTTTTATTTTGATAGGCGTTTTGATTTTCTCTAACTTTGAGTGAAGGTATCTTGACAACCATCTGACTAAATTCAATGAACTTTTTTTTATTTTAATTCTATAAATTAATATAATTCAAATAAAAAAAAGTTCATTGAATTTAGTCAGATATGTGTCAAGATACCTTCGCTCAAAGTTGGAGAAAAATCAAAACATCTATCAAAATAAAAGCTGTGCCAAAGTTTTTTAAAACTTTGAACAAAGATATCTTGACAACCATCTGACCAAATTCGATGAACTTTTTTTTATTTGAATTCTATAATTGATATAATTCAAATAAAAAAAGTTCATCGAATTTGGTCAGATGGTTGTCAAGATATCTTCGCTCAAAGTTTTAAAAAACATTGGTACAGCTTTTATTTTGATGAATGTTTTGATTTTTATCTAACTTTGAGCGAAGGTATCTTGACAACCATCTGACTAAATTCAATGAACTTTTTTTTATTTTAATTCTACATATTCATATAATTCAAATAAAAAAAGTTTATTGAATTTAGTCAAATGGTTGTCAAAATATCTTTGCTCAAAGTTTTAAAATTTTTTAATTTTGATAGAGATATGAATAGCAAATTTAGGGGGTATGTATAGTAGCTGCCTATTTTTATTGTTTCAATATTGT
The DNA here is from genome assembly GCA_003550325.1 of Gigaspora rosea. NCBI lineage: Eukaryota > Fungi > Glomeromycota > Glomeromycetes > Diversisporales > Gigasporaceae > Gigaspora > Gigaspora rosea. The sequence continues at coordinate 107,660 of QKWP01000205.1, read as the reverse complement.
TTTATTTTAATAATTTTGCATATACAATTTGCTGTATTCAAAAAAAAATTGAAAAATTTTTTTAAAAAAAAAGATATTTTAAATATTTTCGCAACCAATATGCAGTTCTATAAGTTTGTACTATGCAAGTTCATTAATGTGCATATGATATGGTTAAAATTTGAGCAAAATTGAATCACTAGTTGTGAAGAAATTAAGCTTTAAAGTGAGGTAATTTGATTTTTTTACTATAAATGCATATATATAAATTGGGAATTGCTATTTCCACTATGGTATTTTGCTATTTCTACTATAGTTACACAAGATTTTCTATTTTTATAAGAAGGTTGCTATTTATTACCACCGATGTTCAATTATCAATTAAAATTCAGGATCAGGTGTAACATATAGATCAATTTTTGTGTAACAAAAACAAAATTTTTTAAAAAATTCCTAAAATTGCTTCTAATCTAAAATTTTGCCTATGAAACTACTTTTTTTATCCAAAAAAAAAATTTCTCGCTAAATTTTACTATAACAAAGCCCTATTCTAATTTCTAATCTTACCCTTACCCTAATATTAAAGAGATTTAATTTTTATTTAGTTTGTTTTGTTTATTTTTGTTTTATGCATTGTAGATTACTGGTAATGATCACCAGTGGTGATTTGTAGTAATTTTCTTTTTAGAATTCAAAATAATATATGCACTTAAGGTAGATATGGGTATTATGGCAGGTCCCCAAAGAACTCTAATACAACTCAGATGATTCTAAAAAAGGAAATTTTGCATAGAAATTCATCAAACATTGCATTTTTATATAGTAAATTTTCAAATTTTGCTTTATTTTATACATCTATTTGGCTAAAATATTACTAAAATTATACAAACTCAGATCTGAGTTGTATCAGAGTTCTTCAGGGTCCTATTATAGCACACTACCAATTATGGCGCACTGCCAATATCTTATGATCTACTGATTGGAATCAAGTGATTTTAGTACCAATCGATTCATCTCAGTAAGAAGAATTGATTAGTACCAAAATCGTCGAATTCTGATCAGTGTATCACAAGATATTACAATTAAAGTAATATTTAAAATCATTATAGGTATTATAGCGATATAAATATTGCAGTGTACAGAAACATTTTGTGAACCATCAATCAGAATCATGTGATTTTGGTACTATTCGATTCGTCTCATTGAGACAAATCGAATGGTACCAAAATTATGTGATTCTGACCGATACTTCTTGATATATCATAATTTAACCAAAATAAGCTGCGCAAGACAAATTTTAAAATTAATATGAAATCATGATAACTTCTGATGGACCAGTCCGATTTTATAATTTTACTACCAAAATGACTGCCTTAAAGAGGCGATTCCAACAAGCCCAAAATCGCTAAAATCTGATCACGGGATCACAGGATCGTTAAAATTTTATTATTATTTGATAAAAATAGATTAATCTAATGTTCATTAAAACAATAAAAAAACTTAGCGATCTCGTGATTCCGTGATCGGATTATAGCGATTCTGGGCTTGTTGGAATCGCCTCTTCAAGGCGGTCATTTTGGTAGTAAAATTATAAAAATCGGATTGGTCCATCAGAAGTTATTCATGATTTCATAATAATATTAAAATTTGTCTTGCGCAGCTTATTTTGGTTAAATTATAATATATCGAGAAGTATTGGTCAAAATCACATGATTTTGGTACCATTCGATTCGTCTCAATGAGACGAATCGATTGGTAACAAAATCATTCGATTCTGATCAATAGATCTCAATAGATCATAAAAAATCGTATGTGTGCCATAATTGGTATATGTGTTATAATTTATCTTTTTTAATTTGCATATTGTAATTAATGATATCTTATTAGGGTTCCGACAGACCCGAACTGAGGCCGGACTTTAAGCAAGTCCGAGTCCAGTTCGAATTTCGAACCGGACTCAGACTCAAACTATTTTACAACTTAGTCCAGTCCGAGTCCAAATATCAAACTTTTGGTTTGGTTCGAGTCCAGTTTGAGTCCGGTCCGAAAAGTTTGAGTCTGGTCCGAAAGTCCGATACCCAATCCAACGTGCATAAAGATGGTGTTGATACCATGAACAAAGTTATAGGCATCCATACCAGGAACGTAAGTGTATGTATAGTTTTACTGGCATCTAAATCGAAGGCAAAATCTTAAAGCTGATTGGCGTACATTTTTTCTTATGATCAATTACTTGTTTTATGCAACATAAAATTTCTAATTTTAGAGGGAGGTTAAAGCGAAGTGAAATTTAGTTAGGAGGTTTATATATTTATATATCAAGAATGCGGTGGTTTATGCTGCATGTAGATTATGTATTAACTTCCACTCTAACAAATTTCATGTATAAAACTTATTATAATTGGTCATAAGATGATTATATATTGCAAAAATTCGTTCTTCTTTAGTAAATGATAATCAGATGTCATTTGTAATACAGTACTTCATTATTACAATCAATGGCTTGCCATTTAAAGTAAAATCAGGTTTAAACTTTTATTAAAAAATGATTCATAAACCAGTACGATCACATGAAATATGAGAGAGATGGTTTTGTTCAACTTTTTTGATGCACTACATGAAATCTAAAAGAAAAAGAACTCCTTTTGGGACTATAATGGTCCTGAAAGCAAGAATTCCAATATGATGATCATGTGTTACGATATCTACATTATAATCCGAAAGTTGCTAAAAATATTTAAAAAATTGGTATACTAAAATCAAGATATACTATAGATAACTAAGGGTTGAAAACATTTAATCGCATAAAATTTGCTTCTGTTTAGGTAGAATAATGATTTTATGCTACATGACTTAATTTTGATTTGACCAGATAGTGAAAATTTTTCAAGGGTGATGCTATAATGTTTGAATGACTTTGATTTTTTCGGAATGGTATTAAAACCAGTTAGGTTAAACCGTTAAACGAACAGATAATTTTTTTAGGCAATTACAAATAAACTATAGTTGAAGTTAAATAAGTATAAATAAGGTAGCTACATTACTATGTCACACAAAATCAGAAACGTATATCAATTATGATGTCAAGAAAAGTTTATTACAAGATTTTAATTTAATCTATTACTCGCCAATTAATTTAAAAGATGGACTTGAAAGTCCGCAACCTCATTTTCTCTTTGCAGCACTCAACTTATTTTTATACATTTTAAGTTTATATAGTATATTTAATTTTATTATTTCAATCTTTCACTTCTAATTATTCTAAATAAAAAAGATGACATATTACCTTTTCTTATTCATTTTATTTTTATTCCAATTAACTATTTATCAATATCGTCATTGATAATTTTACAATCATTTTGCCATGTGTTCATGACATATCAAATTACTACGGAGATGAAACAATTTGGCCCATATATTTAAGAAATATTATAGATAAGCAGTTTGTCGATAAGAGCTAAAATTATTTAGCAGCACAAAATTTTCTTTATATTGTTAGTTTAAGCTAAATAGTATTAAATCCAAGTGGGTTAAACTGTTAGGCGCATTAAACGATTAATTGTTAAAAAAAAAAAACTTTTTTCTAGACAGTTTTTGTAATATATATATATATAATTAAAATTAAATAAAACTTTTAATAAAATAATCTAAAAAAAAATACGAATAAAAAAAATTAATTTAAACACGGACATTTGGACGTGCCTACTACTAGTATTTTAATGGCCTCAAGTCAGCATCAACTGCAATACTTAATAAAATTAAAAATACATTAATTTTCAAAAACGATATGTAATATAACCCGTGTTAAACTTAATTGCGATAAAATCACGTAAAACGGGAGGGGTTTTTTTCTTTTTTTTTTTTTTTAAGTCTTTTTTTATATTTTGTACTGCATATATTTATGATCTATGCCAGATTACGGATCAAATTGGCATAAGAAATTTTTTATCTTTTTTTTTTTGTTTTTTTTTTTAACTGCTAATCCTGGACCTGGACAGGTTCTCAAACTTCGAACCGGACCCAGACTGAACCTATAATCATGTTTGAGTCCGGTTCGGGTTCGGTACTTTAGGTTCGGGTCCGAGTCTGGGTTCGAAATTTTCAAAATTTATGGTTTGAGTCCAGGTTCAAGTCCGGGTTTGGCAAGACCCGGACCGGACCCAAACCGGACTTCAGAACCCTATATCTTATAATCTAGTGATTAGAATTAAATGATTTTGGTACTATTTGATTAGTCTTGATGAGACGAATCAAATGGTACCAAATCATTCGATTCTGATCGATATATCAAGTATTATTAGCTAAAATACTTAACTGCGCCATTATACCCATGTCTACCTATGTTACACAAAGGCTCAGTGCATTGTTTTTGCAAAAATAATTTATGATTACACACCGCTAATGTCATATAACATTACACAAGTCTTATTTTGGTAATCTAACTCCAGATTGACCAGTATTAAGCTTAATGCTGGTGGGCACTATAATGATAATGCCCTGGCAGGTTAAATATAATTCCGGCCCACTACTGGCTCACCCTAACCCTAAATTTAGGAACCCTAAAAACTAAATGTTCGAAGCAACATCCAATCACAGTACATATACTTACTGGTTACACAGCATATGAATCTAGTATATATACTGTGATTGGCTAGATTTAGGGTTAGGGTGGGCCAGAATTATGTCTAACTCCGCTGGGGGCATTATCATGATAGTGCCTACTAGCATTAAGCTTAATACGGCCGATCCAGGGTTAGGTTACCAAAATTAGACTTGTGTAATGTTATACAACATTAGCAGTGTGTAACTAAAATTATTTTTGCAAACACAATGCACCGGGCCTTTGTGTAACTCAAGTGCATAAATTCTAAAAATAGAAAATCTTGTGTAACTATGATTGAAATAGCAAAATACCATGGTGGAAATAGCAATTCCCTATAAATTACTATAAATTACTATAGTAAATTATATAGTAAATATTGTTAAAAAAAGTTACTATTAATAAATTTTTTATTTTATCTTTATTTTTATTAATCTGGTAATCTAATAAGTATATTAAATTAAAAAAATCAAAAATTAATTTGTACAAAAAATATTTGAATCAGAGCTATTTGAGGTACAAATCTTTTTTGTACTAGACTATATATATAAAACATTGATAAAGCATACTACTGGTATTCAATACTACATGTGTTTTGGTCAATTAAAATTCATGAAATTTGTGTTAATTTTTTAAAAAAATGTGTTTTTTTTAAAAAATTGTTTATATAAGTCACACAATAGTTACAACAAAATTTTTTACATATAATATTTATAAAAAAACATATAAAATTACTATAAGCTTTAAATCTTTGATGTTTCTTCCTCTACATATTAACTTAAAATTAAATTTTTCAAGAATATAGAGCAAGGAATGAAGAAAAAATTGAGCTTAAAAATCAAATTAAAATTTTGTTGTTTTTTTTTAACTCTTCAGCTCTATGGCTGTTGGGCCGCGTATAGTGCTCATTTATTAAGGTCCTTGTTATTTTGTACATTAAGGTTGTACAATTTTCAAATTATATTTCTATATTGTTACATATTTTGTGACTAGTTATACCACCTAATTCTGTACTTAGTTCCCAAATATCACTCATTTTGGTTACTCAATCTGCCAGCGGTGTCTTCGGATTACTAGTTTATTCTGGAACCTCGGGTCGTCCGTACTGACCAGGGCGTAGAAAAGATAGATTATCTCAGTACTTCCTTATTTTAGCCTTCTGAAGTTTCAGCTTTCAACTTCAACCAAGACCTCTAGTCATTCGTACCAACTGGGGCAGGAGGATAGGTCCTCGGTACCTTCTTTTTTCGGCCTTCCAAAGTTTTTGTTCTCCTTCTGTTTCGGGTTAGGACTGAGCCCATCCTGAGTTCATCTGAGATCTTTTTTCTTATTTGGTTAGTGCAACTTGCCACTTATTTTATCATATTATCATTTAACCAGAATCCCATCGGGAGTATACATTTTATCTTTATTCAACTAGTAGTATCCAATATTTTCGAAATTTGGTAGTACAAACATACCAATATAGTTAAATTAACCAACTGCGGTCCTAGCATCCTAGTTCAGTTCTTCCTCTCGTGATCGCATATAGTTTTCCATGTCCACTAGTAGGGGTTGAACCGGCGACCTTACATTTGGTGACCTGGGAGCATAACCACTTACGCTATTGGTTCGCAGGTCTAATTTTGTTGTTTTTGTACAAAATGAAAATGCAACTATGCCAAAAACAAATATTTAAGATTTTAAGACAATAAATATATGTAAAATCATGCCCTGAACAAGTTTACTTAGGCGATCGAAGAAAGTTACTTTGTAAGAAAAATGGATTATCTATGTACTAAAGTAAAATTTTTTGAGTTTTAAATATAAAATCTCTTTTTTATCAAGATAAACCTACTTTGTGCACTTAAGCAATGTTGTTTAGTATACAATTTTACTTGTATTTAAAGTCAAACCGCGTTTTTTTAGCTATTTACTAGATAAAAAATGAGGTCGAAGTTAGAAAAAAAATTTTTTTAGAAAATAATTTTTTTTCTAACTATGACCCTATTTTTTACCTAGTAAATAGCTGAAAAAACGTGTTTTAATTTTAAACAACTTTGTTTAAGCACCAAAATAGGTTAGGTTATCTTGATAAAAAAAGGGTTTTATATTTAAAACTTAAAAAGTCCTATTTTTTTCGGTTGCCTAAATAAAGTTGTTCAGAGCATGATTTTACACATATTCATTGTCTTAAAATCATTAAATATTTGTTTTTGGCAAAGTTATATTTTCGTTTTATACAAAAACAGCGAAATTTTAATTCAATTTTTAAGCTCAATTTTTTTTTTTCTCTTTGTTTTATATTTCCAAAAAATTTAATTTTAAGTTAATATGTAGGAGATGAAACATTAAAGATTCAAAGTTTATAGTAATTTTATATATTTTTTTATAAATTTATATATAACTAAAAACTCACTCATAAATAGTATAACAAGTTGGTTGACTGATATTGAAAATTCTGTTTAAGAAACCTATCTTCACATTCTAACAAAAAAAATTTTTGCAAAATTTTGTATATACTAATTTTAACCCAAACTCTAACATGAACTTTAACCCTAACTCTAATAGCAAAAAAATTTTTTGCATATTATCCCTTACTTTGTAAAAGTTCGCAGACAAATTTGCCTGTATAATTACTATAAATATACATCTGATCTAGTTTTTTAATCATTTAAGATATTTAAATAAAATTTGGTATTATAATATTTAAGAACAAGGATTATATTTTTGAATTATTTAAACTTATATTATAAAACAAAAAGTTTATGTTGCTTATAAGCTAAAAATATTAAATTTTAAAAAAATTCTTTAACCAAAAAAATATTTTACAATATCTTGGCGAATTCTTTAAATATTGGTTTTAAAAATATAGTTTCTTATACAACTTTGTAGTTTATATAAAGGATGCCAACTTTCATTATTTGACTTTAAATGATTTACTTGTAAAAATTAGGACTTGTATTAGAAGTGAAAATTTTTTTTATAGATGGGAACATATAAAATTTGAAAAAAACCTAAAGAAAAAATTCTATAGTAAAAGTTCCAAAACAAAACTTTAAACTTTTATTACACCTAAGTTTATTAATAATTTTAAAAAAATTTTATAATAAAGTTGATAAAACAGAACTAATATTATATATTTTATTTAGAAAGTATATAGCTAAAATTAATATTTAAGGTGTTATTTAAAAAATTTAAAATTTTAAAATTTTCGCAAGCAAATATACCTGCATAACAAATTAAGGGATAATTTGTATTTACAAGTGTTAAACACTACTAGTATAATATATACATACTGTATATATATATATATAGGACCCCGAAATATACATAAATAGGTCAGGTATGAGTTTGCTTATTTTTGAGGTTTTTTATGCAGATCTTTTTTATTTATAGTAATTTTTTGCTTATTTTTGAAGTTTTTTATGCAAATCTTTCTTTTTTTAGTAACTTTATAATTAATCTGACCTATTTATGTATATTTTGGGGTCCTATATATATAATAAAATAAAAACATACAAAAAAAAAAGGAGAAGGCAAAGTAAAATATTAATAATAATACAGCAAGAACACACCCATATCACTGTTAGAAAAAATATCAAATTAACAAACAATAAGTAAAAAAAAACAACAAAACAAGCACACAAACAAACTAACACATTAACAGTTAAAAACAAAAGTTACTATTTAAAAAAACAAGCAAACAAATTAGTATGAAGGATACATAAGCACTTATAGTAAAGTTTTTTAGCCAATTCAGATACTTGCTTGTTTTTACTTACTATCTTACAGGAAGAAACCAATTTCTTTACAAATTCACAATACATTAGAATCAATACAACATCCTTGGACAACCACTTGATTCTGACATTTCTATAGCCAGCCTGCTTCAACAAGTAGAAAACCACTAGCTAACAATTATCTTGATTTTACTCAAACAATTTTCAATCTGGTCTGTTATAGTGACTCTCAGTGCAATAACTATTGCTATTTTTTAGAAAATTCACTATTTTAGTATCTACAAATATATATACAAAATTACCTCTATATACTTGTACTACTGCTCATATATACAATACTTAATATTGTCCGGTGCGAAAATAATAACACACCAAAACTAAAAGTTATTTTGTCAATATATAAAAGTTCTTCAATTTTAAGTATTTATTTATAATTTTTTATGTCAAATAAAGGAAGATCTAAGCTACATTTTGATATAATTTTTATTATTATTTTATAGTAAATTTATTTTATTATAAATTTTTTTATAAATCCAATTTTTTAAAAAAAAAATTGAAAAAAATTTTTATTTTTAAAAAAATTATATTTTCGCCATCAATATGCATCTTTATAAGCTTGTACTACGCAAGTGCATTGCCATGCATATGCTAAATATAAAGTTAAAATTTTAGCTTAATTGAATTAGTAGTTGTTAAAATATAAATAAAAACTAATTTACTATAACAAAGTTATACAAATTGCTATATATAGTAATTTTATATACAGTCAACCCTCCATAAATGCAACTTCCATAAATGCAATACCTCTCTAAATGCACGTTTTTTTCTATTCCGTAAAATGTTATTAGTGCTAAATGCATGTTCTATATTCTGTAAATGCACGTTCTCTTGAATAACATTTTATATCACACTAACCTCCCTAAATGCACGTGGCCAATCAAATTTTAGTATTTAAGATAGGTTATACAGTTTTGGTAGAAGTTACACAAACTTGATTGTCTAATTTTTAAAAGCTGCAATTTAATTGGCTCTCTCTAAATGCAAATCTCCCTAAATGCACGTTGTAGGCTTGTCCCTACGAGTTGCATTTATGGAGGGTTGACTGTAGTAATTATCATTAAATTTTTAAAAATTTATATTTTAACAATTACTAATTCAATTAAGCTAAAATTTTAACCACATGTTTAGCATATATTTAACAATGTACTTGTACAATATAAAAACTTATAATATTGTAAATTGGCAACAAAAATATTTTTTTTTTAAAAGGAACTTTTTTGTATTTTTTTAAAAAAATACTAAATTTTAAACAAATTATTTTACAACAAAATGTCTATTAAAATATAATAGATATTATATTAAAAGATAGTTTAGAACTTGTTTTATTTAGTATAAAAAAACTATAGATAGATAATAATTAAATTAAAAAACTTTAATATATCGATAAAATTAAATTTTTAATTTTAGTATATATATATTTTAGCATTAAACAAATTGAAAAAATAAGTAATTAACAAAATTTTTTATAGGAATAAAATTTTTNAAATTAAATTTTTAATTTTAGTATATATATATTTTAGCATTAAACAAATTGAAAAAATAAGTAATTAACAAAATTTTTTATAGGAATAAAATTTTTTAATAAAATTTACATAAAAATATTTCTCAAAACATATATTATAAATAAATTATTTAAATATTTATATTAAATTTTAAAAAAAAATTTTTTTTATTATGAATAGGTTGGTGTATCTATCTTTTTGTACCGGACAATAAAAGCTAATAAAATCATTGCCAGCTTCTTAGTTAGCTGGCTTCCAGCCATAAATAAAGCGTGTGCCAATGTTTTTTGTGCATTTATATAAACTAAGTTCAAAAAATTGGTTTTTATTTAAATATGCTTTGAACAGAGTTTTAATCAGTTTTAAGCACAAGCTAACCGGTTGGAGTAGAATAACATCCTTATATCAGATATTAACTATAGTATAACTCGATATAATCAAGCTTTGGAGTGAAATTTTTTTTGTTATATCAAAACCTTATTATATTGGGGCTAATTTAAATATAAAATTTTGAAATAATCTTTATTATACAATTAGTGCTCATTTATCATAGTTTATTATATCGATTTTATACTATATTGATTTAAAATCTAATCTTTTCTGAATTAACTCTATGTTTAGCATGAAGTTTATAAAACTAAACTTATATGAATACTAATAATTATATCTAGAGTTCAGAACTGATTTATTTTTTTTAATTAATAATCTTTGAATCTGAATTTGAATTGTTAAATAGAAAATTCAGATTTATTTAAAATTAAAAAATAACAATAGAAAAGTAAAATACAGTAGCATTATTCCTTAAACCATCCGAGTTAAGTGGGCAAATTTGCTGCTAAAATAATTGCAAGAAAAGTAAACGTATGGTAAATTTTTTTTTATTGAAAGACTAACTATAATTGACTAGAGTAGCTTCTAGGAACACAGGGCATGTGACAATACAATAGTACGTCATTGCACATGCTATATAACACAAGCAAAGATCGCAAGCAAAATTTCATAAAATATTTTGCATTTTTGTTAAGGAATTTTTATTGGGTCAAAGCTTTTCAATCGCTCTGAAAATTCAGCTATGAATATTACATATATAGATGAAATATCATTGAATGAAATGTGGGGACTTATTCATAATAAATTTTTTTTTGATTTTTTTTTCTTTTTTTTTTAATAGTAAAATAATAGTGATCGATAGATAATTGCTGTACTACTAGCACGCATATTCCTTGTAATATACCACTACCACATGATATAAAATCACAAGTTGATCTGCAAAATAGTATACTTTAATTCTAGCTTATAAAAAGGGGTACAATTGCTTAGAAAAATCTGGCACAATCATTTAAAATCAAAAAAAAGAGATTTTAGCAACTAAATTCGTCCGCTGGACGGTTTAAAGGATAGTATATACATATAATAATAAAAAATATTTAATTATCTAAGAGCAAATTTTTACAAAAATATTATAGGTGATCAAATAACTATTGCAATTCTGTAAATTCGAGTTTATATCCAAATTTAAATCAAATCCGAAAGTTGAATTGGTTCTATTTTTGTTTTTAATTGATTGCCAAGAGTAGTAATATACAACAGATATATTGTGAAATTAGAGGCCCTGTATAGCTATAAATAGAAATTGGACCATCTAAAATTTTTCTTAATCATTTAACCATTTAATTTGGCTAGCATTAAAACAATTACAGCCCATGACCAATGTAATTCTGCTCAGAACTATAGAGCAGTTTTTAAATGGTTAAACAGTTCCAATCCTTAGCTATAAGTTTTATTATAATGATTTGCATAAAACCCAATAAAATATTTTAATATTTTATAATACAAATGCATAAATGCATTTAATATTGCATAGCAACAGTAGTGATTATAGTCGATAAAAAATTTATAGACTTAGTCGAGTTGATGTTCTAAATATGACTTAGTCGACTAAGTCGATTAAAATGAATATTGCTATAATATTCATTTATTTTTCTACATACTGCATATAATATAAATTTATTGAGATATATTGCCTCTTAAATATCTTTCTTACCGTATTTTGGCATATTTTATATAATTCCGAAACTACCCACGGACCATGCTCGTATTTTATGTTGAATTATTGTCTACCTTCCAAAAAACTCCGATAGTTTTTATATAATAGTACCTATTTATATTCATAGTCGACTAAGTCGACTTTTTAAAAGATCGACTAATTTAGCCGACTAAGTCAACTAAGTCGACTAATGACATATCGACTTGAAACACTAAGCAACAGTATTCAATTCAAAACAATTCCTAATTCAGACTGTAAGTCTTTAACAAAAATCCAACAACATATTAACAGTCTAATAAGTACATATTATCCTTTTTTTGGCTTATTCTTGCAGTTTTATAACTGTGCTAAGCGTGACCAGACCAAATTCAGAGAAGAAATTTTCGCAAACAGAATTCAGAAGAATATGAAAAATATTAGAAAATTAAAAAAATAATTTATTATATGATAAACAAAATGGTCGAATATATGTGTGTATGAAGTCATTGTTCATATTATTGTATTATAATAAGGGAAAATAAATTTGTCACACCTGTGACATGTCGCACTCCTGGTTCAGCCAATCAAATCGCACGATTTTATAGTCAAAAAAATTTTTTTTAAAAATTAAAAATTTTACATAATAAAGTGTAAAATTTATATAAAATAGCATATCAAATAATGTAAAATTTTATTTTGAACAACTTTTTCTAAGTCATAAAGATAGATTAGATTGTCTTAGTAAAAAAAACGGTTTATAAGAAAATCAAAAATTTCCAAAGTTAGCACATATAAAACTTTTTTTTACTAAACATCTACCTTTTTAACTTAGAAAAAGTTGTTTAGCATAAAATTTTACATATAATTCTTAAATGCAAAGATAGATTTATATTAGTAAAAAAAAGTTTTATATGTGCTAACGATCAAAATTTTTGATTTTTCTTATAGAATGTTTTTTTTTACTATGATAATCTATCTTTATGACTTAGAAAAAGTTGTTTAGAATAAAATTTTACATTATATACTTTGATATCACTTATTTATTTTTACATGTTACTAGTAAAATTTTGAATTTTTAAAAAATAAAATTTTTTGTCTACAAAATCGTGCAATTTGATTGGCTGAATCGGGGGTGCGACATGTTGCAGGTGCGACAAATTTCTATTCTTTTATAATAAAATCACATTTTGAAATATATTGTATTATATAAGACCATCTATTACTTTATGACACTCTGTGCTATTGTACATGAATTACTTAAAGATTTAAGCCAATAACTATCCTTATATGTTTTATAATACTTCTTGTGTAGCCTATCTTTGCTATGAAAGATAAACAAGTGTATGGTCCGGTGCATAAAGATTTGCACCTCAAAAAGTTGCATAATTTTAACTTTTAGTAAAAGTTTTTATATTTTTAATTAAGAATTAATTGATTTTTGACCGTAGGTTACAGAATAAATTTTATAACTGTAAATACTAAAATCAGGTGTAACGTGACTATCAAACCAAATTTTCTATAAAAATAAAACTATGCAATTAAGGTTACAGTTAGAGTGAGGCTTGGTGTAAGGCTTTTAGATTAGAGAAGGCTTTAGTTACATTAAAATTTAGCAAGAAATTTTTTTTTGTTAGAAACCGAAAGGTAGTTTCATATATAAAATTTTGATTTAGAAGCAATTTTTGGCAAAACGAATGTTTGTTTTGACTTTTTCAAATGTGTAATATTACACCTGATCTTAGAATTTGATTGGCTTGTTGGGATGAGTTATAGTATCCGTGGTTACAAATAATTAATCCTTTAATTAATTATTAAAAATTTTTTAATATCAAATAAAATAGGTTTTAATCTAATTTATTATATTATTTTTATTGTTTTAATATTGTTTTATTTTAAAAATTTTGTATATACAATTTGCTGTATTCAAAAAAAAAGAAAATTATTTAAAAATAAAAGATATTTTAAATATTTTCGCAACTAATATGCAGTTCTATAAGCTTGTACTATGCAAGTGCATTAATACAGTCAAACCCCGCAATAGTCATATGCCAAAATCAGACTTTCTATATGCCTATTGTGAGATTGTGACTAAACAAGCTAAAATTTATATATAGTATATATAATTAAATATAAAAATTAAGGTAACTATAGCGAGATTGTGACTAATGTGAATGTAACTATTGCGGGTTTGACTGTATGCATATAATAAAGATATAGTTAAAATTTAAGCAAAATTGAATCACTAATTGTGAAGAATTAAGTTTTAAAGTGAGATAATTTGATATTTTTACTATATATGAGGGATGTCTAAAGCGGAGTCAACTTATATTTCTTAATAATTTTCTCAATTAACTTTAGGGTTAGGGTCATTCTATATTAGGGTTGGTTTAGATTTTAGGTAGTTATATATAGGCAAAATTATCTTTTATATAGACAAAATTATTTTCCTACATTTTTTATTAACCTACTTGAGGTAGGTTAGACTGCCGTTTTTTGTATATTTCAGGTTTTTGTTTTTATTTCTTGTTTTGTTTCACCAGCGATCGTCAAAATTCTATAATTTGATTGGCGGTTGATCATGTGATTTAACTCCGCTTTAGACAACCCATATATGCATATATTCCTATTTCTGGTTACACAAGATTTTTTATTTTTAGAATAGTTACACAAATATGCATGTATGTTACACTAAGGCCCGGTGCATTGTTTTCGCAAAAATAATTTTTGGTTACACACTGTTAGTATCATGTAATATTACACAAGTCTTGTTTTGGTAATCTAAATCAAGTCGAACCAATTAAAGATAATTAATTAAAATTATAATATACAATATTACAAGTCACTCTCGTTATAGTGAACTCTTGATATAGTGAAGATTGGTCTATAGTGAAGAATTTTTTTAGAACAAAACCAAGCATATTAAAATATACTCGTTATAATGAAGTTACATAGCAAACTCTTGATATAAGGTATAGTGAAGATTTCTTTCGAATAGATATAACAAAATGTCACTTGATATAGTGAAGTCGATAATATATTGACCAATCATATGAAGCGATAAATCATCGTTTTCATGCATAATAATAAAGACTTGGGATAAATAAAACTAACTAACACTACATACATATTAGCAGTGTTTCTTGCATATGAAAGTAGATTCTACAGAAACATGTGCTATAAAAAATACATTGTTGGTAATTTTAACTACAATAGACTGTAATAAACCCTACCGCTACTACTATCATTTACTTGCAAAGACTAATAAATTCTGCTGCTACTATAGTTTTACACTTAACATTATGTGAACATACTCTAAAACTTACTTTTTTAAATTAAAATTTTTTTTACTTAAATGCTATTCAATTCTTTATCATACCTTTTTTGTCGTAGAATCTCTTCGTGGTTGATCTCTTTTACTTACTTGTTTCTATTTGAAGCAAACAACCAAGATAACGGTAACCTAGTATTATATAAAAGATAATAACAACTTATGCTATTTGATTTTTTTTTAAGTAGATTAAATTCCTCTCGATATAGTGAAGATTTATACAGCTAATATATAATTTTCACTATATCAAGAGACTCTTGATATAGTGAATCTCTCGATATAGTGAAGAAAATCTCTCAGCCTGATGACTTCACTATAACGAGAGTAACTTGTATATTAAAATCTAAAAATAGTAACTTGTTGTATAACTATAGTGGAATAGCAAAATTCCATGGTGGAAATAGGCAGTTCCTATATAAACTCATTATTTGATATTCATCATATTATATCAAACGCGTTAATATGCATATGTTGGTAATATTAAAGCACAAATATAGATACACGTGCGGGCAAACAAAAAATTTCCAAATTCCATTTCTGATAAGATTTATATCATATATGCAAGTATATCAAAAAAGTAAAATTTGTTAAAATTTTTACAATTGAAGCATATCAGGAAGGTAATTTTTGTAACACTTTGCATAGAAATTAAAGGTCCGTCGTTACACTCTGGCCAATTAATCCGGTAATCTAATAAGTATATTAAATTAAAAAAATCAAAAATTAATTTGTACAAAAAATATTTGAATCAGAGCTATTTGGGGTACAAATCTTTTTGTACTAGACTATTCTAAATAAAATTGAGGTTTTGTTAATATATTTTAATAATATTAGTCAAATCCACTTGAATTTACGCTGAATAAATGTATAAATATACTATTACTAGACTGTCAAAATTTAGTTTGTTGCAAAAAAAAACTATGAATAAACTAAAAATAACGATTTCATGAAGTAAGATAAGTAGTAAACTTTGATAAACATTGGTATATAACAGATAAACTTTTCTATGTTTAATATATTTATTTTATTAGAATCTTTTTTTTTTTTGTATTCAGCGATCTTGCCTTTTTTTATTAATGAACTACGCAGTCTCTGCTGCCTTGTACGAATACAAAATGTGACTACAAACATTCTAGTGTAAAAAAGACTCTCCAAGCGATAACTAAGTTACCTGCCCAAAGCGATCCGCTATACCAAACCTTTGTCTCAATCCGGTCTCAGAATCTAGCTTCCAAGTTATTTTCTATCAATCACCGAATAGTGTTGGATGCCATATCAAGATCACCTTTCTTTTCTTAAAATTTTAGCTTTTTCACAACGAGCACATAAAGAAAAAATATAGGAAAAGATAAAAACAAAGACTAAAAGAAAACGACAAAATATAAAGGAGAGAAAAAGAGGGAAAAATGAAAAATGAAAGAAAAGAAAAAAACAAAAAAACAAAACAGAAAAAGAAAAAAGTAAAACAAAACAAAACAAATCTAAATAGGTATAGTCAGAGTGTATACTACACTCGTAAAAATTATGCAGTACAGTTTAAATGATCTCAGTACTGTATTACAAAAAGAATGTAACTACGTAACCCTACATCTTTTAAGAGGCCGAGATCCACCAATCCTAATTTTAATTTAATCCCGTCTATCAGACATAAGTCATTCACTGACACCACATGGTCATTTGGCAGCATTCTGAGCACGTGACTTCTCGTGACTTCGTTTATATTCTTGGATATAAACAATGTTGATCTTCTGGAGATGGTATGCCAAAATTGCCACTTTTGGAAAAATTACGGAAAAAACTGAGTAGCGGGCAGAAAGGAACCAACGTAAAGAGAGTGTAGTAGTTTGCATTATATAGAATAGTAAAGTTGACCAAGTTTCTGCTTCTACTCTGCCACAGCTCCACAAATACTTGACAAACTCTTCTGGTTTTCACCAACTACTTTTTCTATAGTTCTGCAGTCTTCCACCGGGGGAGTCTCGAACCCAAAGGGAACCTCTATTTTAGCTCTATTTCAATTATTCCGTACAATCCAAGGACTCATCAAGCTCTAAACTTCTTATTCCAGTTGCTACAGCTGAATTTTGTGTAAAGTAAACGTTACTAACTATAAGTGTTGTTGCAGGTCCGTTCGGTGGTTGTTGGTTCGAGGGATCATTGGGAAGAGTTGTGAATGTTTTATTAGAATCTTTTTAAGTTTAAATAAAATAGTTTAAAACCCATTTATTAACTACATACTAACTGTATATTTTTTTTTTATTATTGAGATGTAATTTTTTAGAATGTAATAAAGAATCTATACCTAATATATGTGAGCATATACATATTAGAATTTTAAAAGTTTAATAAAGCAATCAATATTACAAACAAGATGTTTTGGTTTTGTTATATATAATCAAATATATAAAAGTATGCTTGTTTATCTTATGATAAAATCGAATTAAGCTTTAAAATAAAAATTTTAATTTTATTGCAATTTTATTTCTTCATATTTTTTTATCGCATGATTGGTTGATCAGTATGTAACATATAAGCAGATTTATTTCTGATCAACAAAAAATATAATTATTGTAAAATTAATGTTGATTGGTTGATTTATTAAATACAATAGTAAATATTTAGAGCTTTGTAAAAATAGAATTAACATTTTTTTCTAAATATATGATAGTTGGAAATTTCATATTTATATTTAACAAAACTTTAGTTTGGGAAATCCTGCAGTAGTTTTTAAAATCTCAGACATAAAAACTTACAGTGGCCTACCATATTATTGTGGACACTTTTTAAAAATTTATAAATCGGGTTCGGGTAAGTAAATATAGCGCAAAATTTATATTACGGTTTAAGCAGTTCTTGAAGTGCAATATACTAAAATTTTACAATTTCATTAGGACATGCAGAAGTTATGCAGAAAATTCGATGAACTTTCATTTTTGGATTGACCAAAAATCGATTTTTGGATTTTTCCAGATTTTTTTGCTTTTACTAAAAAATTCACTAAAGATCATACTCGTTTTGGATTAACTTAAAATTTCGCCTATATGTAATATGACATCGTGCCAATATTATGCCATATAAAAAAGGCTAGGTTTGTATGACAAATCGGTATAAAAAATACATATCCTTTTTTTTCTCGCAAAACAATAGGTAGTCGTAAAGACTTAACAGAAGACCAAAGGAGCGCAATAATTTATGGCCACCAGCGAAGTAATTTGGTTCGTACTATCGCAGTAGCTGTTAGGTGCAGCAAATCCATTGTACAAAATATTATTCAAGAGTACTGTCAAGTAGGAGCAGAGGCAAAAAAAAAAAAGACCTAGACGTCCTAGGCTTCTTTCACTTACTGACCATGAAAACCTAAAAAACTTAGTAACTGATGGCAATCGACGTCTCAACCTTACCCAAATTACTAACCTTTTTAACTACAAAAATAAGCAAAAAAAATTTCTAGAAGTACTGTGCGTCATGCTTTGCATAGTGAAAAACTAAAATCATGTATTGCCACTCAGAAACTGTTGATTTTTGAAGAAAACAGACAAAAAAAGGCTTAACAGGGCTTATGCACATAAAAATTGGACTGTCCGGCACTTCAAAGTGTATTGTGGTCAGACGAAATCATATGTCATCTCTTTTAGGGCTTTCGTGGTCTTGTTTGGCGTGAGTCTTATGAAAAATGAGATTTGGATTGCTTAAATGGAACCGTAGATCGTATTAAAGGTTGCATGTATTGGGGCTCCTTCTCCTGGTATGGGCTTGGGCCTATTGTTGCACTTAAATCCTCAGTTACTAGTAATTCTTACATTAAAATTCTCTGTGGGTATGTTCTTCCTGGCTTAAAAAAATTTCTATCAAGTAATGATCGTGGTCATCCCATCTTTCAGCAAGACAATGCCAGACCTCATACTGCAGACATTGAAAGGCATTTATGACAAAAAATTGAATTAGATGGATGGATTGGCCCCCTCAGAGCCTAACCTTAACCCAATAGAAAACATGTAGTTCATGGTTAAAAGGTCTCTGTATCGCAAGCCAAATCCAGGTAATCTGAAAGAGCTGGATGCTCTTGTCAAAAAGGCATAGATTAATGTACCACCTGAGTACTACCATAGGCTTATTACAAGTATACCCGATCAGGTTGTTGCTTGTATTAATGCAAGAAGGGACCTATAAAGCATTAAACCATAAGGGGGCTTCCAGAAATTATGTGATTTTTTAGTGGGTGGGTGGGGTCCCGAAAATATCAGGTTATAATTATAATTCTGGTCAAATTTTTATAATTTTGATCAAAAGTATAAAATTATAAAATTATTAATAAGTATTGTTCTACTGAACCAATTTAGATGATTTAACACCAAAATGTTCGTTTCACTGAGACGATTCTAACAAGCTCAAAATTGTTAAAATCTAATCACAGGGGCCCAAGATCGTTCAACTTTTGTGTAATCTTAATAGTAATTTTTAGAATCACTAAGTAAATTTCTTTAATATTGAATAACTTTTGATCCACTGGCCCGTTTTGGCTGATTTAACTACCAAAATGTTCGTCTCAGTGAGACGATTCTAACAAGCCCAAAATCGCTAAATTCCAATCACAAAATTCCAAAATCGATAAAGATTTGTATTGTTAAACAAACAAAAAAATCTTCATTGATCTTGGAATCCTGTGATTAGAATTTAGTGATTTTGGTCTTGTTAGAATCGTCTTACTGAGATGAATATTTTGGCAGTTAAATTATCCAAAACGGGCCAGTAGATCAAAAGTTATTCAATATTAAAGAAATTTACTTAGTGATTCTAAAAAATCACTATTAAGATTACACAAAAGTTGAACGATCTTGAGACCCTGTGATTAGATTTTAACGATTTTGAGCTTTTAGAATCATCTCACTGAGATGAACATTTTAGTAGTTAAATTATCCAAAATGGGCTAGTGGATCAAAAGTTATTCAATATTAAAGAAATTTACTTAGTAATTCTAAAAAATCACTATTAAAATTACACTAAAGTTGAATGATCTTGGGATCCTGTGATTATATTTTAACAATTTTGGGCCTGTTAGAATCATCTCAGTAAGACAAACATTTTGGTAGTTAAATCATCTAAATTGGTCCAGTAGAGCAATAGTTATTATCAATTTCATAAATTAAAACTTATGAATAAATTTTAAAAAATATAAAATTTGATTGGCTAATAGAGTATCAGGTGTGGGTAGGTAGGGTAAAATTTTGAAATTTATTAGTAAAAAAATATTACATAATTTCTGGAAGCCCCCTAATTAGTTTTTTGTTTTTGTAAAAAAAAAAAATTTAAATAAAAAAAAAATTCGAATTTTGATTTTTGGTCAAATGAAAAAAACCATGTTTATGGTTTTTTTTGCATAAATTCTGTGCAATCTAATAAAATTACATGAAAATTTAATATATTATATTTTGAGATTTGCTTAGCATATGATATAAATTTCGTGCTATATTTACTTACCCAAACCCAATTTATAAATTTTTAAAAAGTGTCCACAATAATATGGTAGGCCACTGTATTAGTGACAATGCCAAAGAAATTACAATATAAAAATACAGGACCTATGTATAGGAATAGTCAGATTGTTTAGGTTCAGTTTTTGGTTTGGAACCTTTAGGTTCTATTTCAAAAACCTAAAAACCTGGTTTTTAAAAGGTTTCAAAACTGGTTCCAATATCTGGTTCTTGAACCTGGTTTCTTTAAAATATAATTATAAATATAAAATTAATTTATATTTTTGTATTAATACAATAAGTTATTCAGAACACAACTCTTTCTTTTCAACGATCCCTCTTACCAAATTTTTCAAGAACACCGACCTACGAAAACTCTATAGTTAACATGTCTATACACAACAAAACTTCACCAAGCTGCTGTTGGGTACAAAGTCCATTCACTGGATATTCTGCACCTGAAATAGAGTTGAAAAAGATTTGCAGACTTTTAGGTGAAGCACCTTGGCGGGCTTTGGTACTATTGAACAAAGACGTAGTAGAGAAACTCTGGAGCTTTGTCAAGTTCTATGGATATGAAAGTAGAAGTAGAGGCTTGGTAAGATATGTTATTCTATACAGTGTAACTCTTTCAAACTCCTTTAAGTTTGGTACTTTTTCCCGAGCCCTTTTGGTTTTTTCAAAATTTCAAAAAGTGGGCATTTCGGTTTACCCAACAAAAGATCGGCAGTGTTTACTCCTACCAATTAGGATAGCGCCTTCCGAATTGGAATCGACGTCACGAGTAAGGTCCGTTTCTGCGTCGAGATAAACAAAAAGGACGTGTCAGAGGTCGGGAGGGATGACATAATGAAATTTCTTTCTAGAACATCCCATTAGGCGTATAGATTTTTTCTTTTTCTTTCTCTTGATGTACATATAGTATATGGTATGAGGCGTTTCCTTGTACAATACTATATAATTTTTATTGTTTTGCACAGGTATTGATAGTGNTCTAGAACATCCCATTAGGCGTATAGATTTTTTCTTTTTCTTTCTCTTGATGTACATATAGTATATGGTATGAGGCGTTTCCTTGTACAATACTATATAATTTTTATTGTTTTGCACAGGTATTGATAGTGCTATCATGTATTTCTTTCTTTTTGCTTTTTTCTTCTTTCTTTTCATTTTTATCTTTTTTGTCGAATTTGGTTTGTCGTTTAGATAGTAGTTAGTTAGTATTTCCCCATTTTATTTTTCCTTTTATTTTTTCTTCTTTTTTGTTATAGTTTTTCTTATAGTAGGTTCTTTCTACTAGAAAGGTTAGAGGAAAAAAGTCTAAAAAGAAGGCAATCTTGATATGGTTGGTATGTGCCAGCCGGTGATAGGAGGCAACACATTCTCAGTAAGTTGAGAATCTGAATTGAGCCAAAACTTTGCTAGGCGGGTCGCACTTGAATAAAATCGGGTGAGCTTTCTGTTAGAGTAGAATGTATGTATATACAAATGCAGTCGTATAATAAAGTCTACAGACACAGAAGGCAGGATTGCCAAATTTAAAAAAATACAATAAGTTATTAATTGGTTCTTTAGTTAATTATTTTTATTTATTATATTATTATATTATGATGGAGTAAAAGCTGTGATAGAGATAGTTACGTTATTGATGCAAATCTTACTTAATTAGACTTAGAGTTAAATTGTTTACTATTTTAAATAGTGATTTATATTAATAAGAGAAGTGCCAGAAATCACCTGATTTCCATTTGCTATAAAGCCTACCCTCTCCTCCCACTTGACTGGTTTAATAGACAATCAAATTTCACGTATATTAAATTATTATTAAAAATATTTATAAACTTTTATATATAATAACTTTTGATCTACTGGTCCAATTCAGATGATTTAACTGCCAAAATGATCCTCTCAAAAAGAGGATTCTAACAAGCTCAAAACTTCAAAATCTAATCACAGGATTATAAGATCATTATAGATTTGTATATTATTTATTAAATAAATACTATATAGTAATAATACACAAATCTATAATGATTTTATGATCCTGTAATTAGATTTTTGTGGCTTTGGGCTTGTTAGAATCCTCTCTTCAAAAGGATCATTCTGGTAGTTAAATCATCTAAATTGGACCAGTAGATCAAAAGTTATTTACTATTAAATATTATATAAAATATAATAAATAATTTTTGACCTACTAGTCCGATTTGGATGATTTAACTACCAAAATGATCTTCTCAAAGAGAGGGTTCTAATAAGCCCAAAACTACAAGAATCTAATCATAGAATCATAAGATTGATATAGATTTGTGCATTATTACTATGTCATATATAGTATTTATTAAATAAATACTATATAGTATATAGTAATAATGCACAAATTTATGTCAATTTTATGATCCTGTGATTAGATTATTGTGATTTGGGCTTGTTAGAATTCTCTCTTTGAGAGGATTATTTTGGTAGTTAAATCATCCAAATTGGACTAGTGGATCAAAAGTTATTAACTAATAAAATTTTTATATATAATATTTTTAAATATAAGGGAGATAGGGGTATTGTGGACAGGGGGGTATTGTGGACAGGGCGGGTATCTTATGATCTAGTGATCAGAGTTGTATGATTTTTATACCATTCGAATCGTCTCAAAGAGACGAATCGGATGGTATAAAAATCATCCAATTCTGATCACTATATCACAAGATATTATTATTTATACAAAATATAAGATTTTGTATATATTTAAAAATCTGCAAATTTTTACATAATATACCTTTAACGATCTTGGGATCCCGTAATTGGATTTTAACGATTTTGTGCTTGTTAGAATCGTCTCACTGAGACGGTCATTTTGGTGGTAAAATCATCCAAAACGGACCAGTAGATCAAATTTTATCACGGTGTCCACAATACCCCCCTTTCTTCTAAAATTTAATTTTTATATTCTATTTTGTGTACCAATTATTTATATCTAAAACAATATATGATATAAAGATTTTTTTGCAGTAATTTATTTTTTATTAAGCATAGTTCAAATAATAAAAATTGTATAAAAATCTATTTGATTTTTAAAAAGTTTTATTAGTAGAAACTTTAACATGTCCATAATACTCCCGTCTCCCTTATATTATATAAATATTTTGCTGTAAGGGTGTGGTGACTTAGAGAAGTTGGTAAGTTGTCACCCCCAAGTGGCAGGTCTAGGGTTCAAATCCCACTGACAATGCTTTGAAAAAATAGACCTGTGTTCCGGTAACTGTTTTCTGTCAATCGGTTGGTACATTACCTGTAGTTCTTGGTTACCATCTCAAATGGGAGCTTTCGGGCGAAGTTGTGTTTTGTGACACAGACAAATCCAAGGAACCGGAGAAACAGAAACCCATTTGGCAAGACCCGAGTAAGGAGATAGCAAAGATCTTTGACGGTGCTACCAAAACCGAAATATTGGACCGGAGCTGAAATACCGGACATTGTCCTTAGGGACAAGGTTTACCAACCTGGCCGCTAGAGTCGCACCAGAGAAAAAGGACCCATGTTGAGGAATTGGAGACCAAGGGGAGAAAAACCATGATGGCACCTAATGCCAGGTAGATCAACCCTTCCGGGCCAACTGGATTGGAAGTATGAGAAAATCGGTTAAGGACAGGTAGGAAAGTGATGGTGGGTACCGGGGTTAGAGCGAACTTTACAAGGGCAGAAGTAGTTATTGGTAAAAGGACAGAGGTAACCCTGTCTCGCAAGTGTTGGCCTCAGTCATAGCAATAAGTACCCAAGTGTAGGTGAATACCTGATATGAGACAGGTACTGCTCTATCAAGTCTTCCATTGAGGATAACAGGACTGGGAATACTCAGCTGGGTTCTAAGACAATGGATAAGTATCCAGAACTTGCTGACTGACTTATGTAACGGGCATGTTCTGGTGATACAAGATGGGTTGGCAGGCGGAACATGGATCAGAGGGTTTAAATAAGCAATTCTCATAATTGGGTTGCAGGTATGGCAGTTAGTGTGGAACCCTTGGGCAGACCACTAAATTAGACACTAAAAGTGTACATGTGGCTAGATGTATCCTCGTCTGTGGATCAAAGGGTTTAAATAGGCAATTCCTGTAGTTGGATTGCAGGTATGGCAGCTAGTGTGGAACCCTTGGGTGGACTACTTAAATTAGACACCAAAAGTGTACGTGTAGCTAAATGTATTCTTGTCTATGTAACAAATGCCGGTATTTTCTCTAGAGGATACCGATGGCCCTAATATCTTGAATAAAATTCCTAAATCCCAAGATGGGCACTTTAATTAAAAAAAATAAAAATAAAAAAAATAAATAAATAATATGTTGTATTAGCCAATTAGAATAAAAGATATATAATAACCTGACTAGGCCAAAGACCCCCTCCCTCAAGAAATCAGCTAATTTCTAGCGCATTTTTAACATAACCACTTTCGCAGGTTTTTCTTAGCTTTCACTCTGTCATATTATATTTATTATTAATTGATTTTAAAAATGAATCTAAGAATCTAAGAACTTGTCATGAACCTAAAAATCTATTATAACCCCAAAAATCTAGAATCCAAAATTGAAATTTAGTTTTTAAAAACTAGGTTTTAAAACTAGTTTTTTTGGGATCTGAATCTAGAAGCTTTACTATCCCTACCTGTACAGTATATAGCAAGGACATCTTAAAGAAAAGTTTTGTTACTTAAAGCTATGCAAAACCCTGCTACTTAGAATTTAAAGCTAAACTTGGTTTGTATAATCAAATTTGTTATAAAAATTATACTGAATTGGTTGTATTTGATGAAATTTAAACATAAATAAAATCAATAATATAAACAATATAAAAATATGGAGTTATGTACAATATTCTTTAAACAAGTACAAAAATAATTATTTCCAGACGAACTCTTTTTGACGATCACCTGGACCAAATTTTCCGACAGAAAAAAAACAAAAAGTTTTTTGTTGGAGCGTTGCCTATACTTAATGTATAGTAGGATAACACAGGAAACGGTTTTTACAGAGGTCAACTACCTAAACAGGGGACTCCTTTGTATATTCGGCATGCAAGCCAAAAGTGTCAGCCTACAAGATAACTGGCAGAAAGTGGTGCCCTTGTATAAGAAATTTTGGTGGAGATACAAACATTTTTTTCTTCGTCGACAAAGGGACCTGTGGAAAAACAGTGGGGAACAACAAAAAAATGAGTTTTATCTTGAATGTATACTCCTTAAACTTTGGATACAAGTATCGTTTCTCGCCCTTTGGACTTTTCGAAATTTTACCAAAAAGTGGGCGATTGAGTTTACCCCCTCCAAAAGATCGCCAATGTTTACTTTGTCCATATTGTGAATGCGCCTTCCATATTGGAATCAAGTCACGAGTGAAATCGGGTCCTTTGAGATAAACAATGAATGACACGTGAGATGTTTTGGAGTAATCCATATGAAATTTCTTTCTAGAAAGTTCTATTAGGCATAGTCTTTTTTCTTTTATGTACATATAGTACTTAGATGAGACGATTCCTTATGCAGTACTATATAATTTTTAAATGTAGCATTTGTCAGTTCTATCCTTTTTTCTTTGTTTTCTTTCTTTTTTTTTCCCTGGTCAGGATTGGCCTCTTTTCTTATGTTTTTTCTTTTTTGTATCGGTCACGTGTTTTTAGCTTTTCGTTTTCTTGGTAGTTTATTGGTACTTTCCACCTTTTTCATTTTGTCCTGTATGAAGAAGGAAAAATTTTAAGGAAAGGGAGGTGATTCTGACAAAGTTAGCAAGAGCCTGTCGGTGATAATTTGAAGTGTTCTATGCATTAGAAGACCAAAATTTGAGACTATTCTTGACTGCGGCTGATCGTATTTGGGTACCTCGGTAACCGGACGAGTCTTTATTGTGGAAGGGAGGGAATGTAGGCAGTAGTCTAAAAATCCTAGAGTGTTATACTCATTCCCAAATAATAAAGACAGGATTGCCCTTTTAAAAAAAAACAAAAATAGTTATTTCAGAATACAAGAATAGTTTTAGTATTGTGATATAAATTCTGTATTTATATTTATTCAATAAGATCTTACAAAATTGATCATTTTTTTACTTCATATTAATATTTACTAATTTCAAAACTAAAATATTAGTTTACTAAATATATAGTAACTAAAAAAGGGAATTGCTATTCGCACTATGGATTTTTGCTATTCGCACTATGGTACATGTAGACCACCTCGATTTTGTTAAATATTTTAACTTTTAAAAACTTTTATTAATATTATCTCTATTAGTTCTTGATCAAATTTAATAAATTTTTTTTATTTGAATTCTATGGATTCATAGAATTAAAATAAAAAAATTTTCATCAAATTTGGTCAAAAACTCATGGAGATATCTTTGATGAAATTTTCTATAAACAATTTCAACACAGCTTCTTTGTAATATATTTTTTTGCTTTTTCAAAATAACCCACAGTTCGGCAATGATTTACAAGAAATTTTACTATGCTAACTAAATAAAATTTTATAACAAGACTAGTAGTGCATATCATGAACTAATAGAATCTCAAATTTCATGAAAAAATATTAAAAACTTATGAAGATATTAATGTTTTTGTAAATTTTGACACATACGTTTTCACAAGTTTTCTCCTAAATTCAAATGCTTCCAAAAGCACTTTTTCAAAATAAAACCTTCAAAACATGACTTAGTAAGTTGATAGAATAGGTATTCGAGAGTCTTTAGTTAAACTTTCATCAAAAACGGACTAATATTGACGAAGTCATAATGATTTTTCAATTTGCTTCCAGATTTAGAATTTTCTAAAATTTTCAATTTTGATGAAAATAGAAAAATCACCATCACAGGCTAGATTTTTACAAGTTCAAATAAAAGTTACTGTGCACTAATATAATCAATAGATAATATACTAAAAATTTTGCTTTCTAAAATTTCAAGTTATTTGGTTAAATATTCATTCTATAATAGCTTTTTTTCATTTGGTGCAGCTTCTTTATAATATACTTTTTGGAAATAGAAAAATCTTTCATCAAAAATATCTCTACAAGTTCTTGACCAAATTCGATGAAAATATTATTATTTGAATCTTATAAATCCATGGAATTTAAATAAAAAAATTTTCATCAAATTTGATCAAATAGTTGCAAAGATATCTTTGATCAAAGTTTTAGAGAATTTCAAACGCATATTATATCACAGATATGTTTAAATTTTTGACAAAAGTTTGATCAAGGATATCTGCAATCACATAATCAAATTTGATGAAAATTTTTTTACTTATTCTATGAATCCATAAAATTTAAATAAAAAAATTTTCATCAAATTTTATCAGGATCAGGTGGTTGCAGAGATATCCTTGATAAACATATCTGTCATGTAATATATGTTTTGAAATTCTCTAAAACTTTGATTAAAGATATCTCTGCAACCACCTAATCAAATTTGATAAATTTTTTTTCTTTGAATTGTATGGATTTATAGAATTCAAATAAAAAAATTTTCATCGAATTTGATAAATGGTTGCAGAGATATCTTTGATCAAAGTTTTAGAAAATTTCAAAACACATATCACATAACAGATATGTTTAAATTTTTGACAAAACTTTGATCAAGGATATCTTTGCAACTACCTAATAAAATTTGATAAAAATTTTTTACTTATTCTATGGATCTATAAAATTTAAATATAAAATTTTCATCAAATTTTATCAGGTGGTTGCAGAGATATCCTTAATCAAAGTTTTGTTAAAAATTTAAACGTATTTGTCATGTAATACGCATTTTGAAATTTTCTAAAACTTTGATCAAAGATATCTCTGCAACCACCTAATCAAATTTAATAAAATTTTTTTTATTTGAATTGTATGGATTCATAGAATTCAAATAAAAAAATTTCATCAAATTTGATTAGGTGGTTGCAGAGACATCTTTGATCAAAGTTTTAGAGAATTTCAAAATGTATATCATATAATAGATACGTTTAAATTTGTTAACAAAACTTTGATCAAGAATATCTCTGCAACCATCTGATCAAATTTGATGAAAATTTTTTTTACTTATTCTACAGATCCTTAAAATTTAAATAAAAAACTTTCATCAAATTTGATCAGGTGGTTATAGAGATATCCTTTATCAAAGTTTTGTCAACAAATTTAAATATATCTGTTATATGATACATGTTTTGAAATTCTTTAAAACTTTGATCAAAGATATTTTTGCAACTATTTGATCAAATTCAATAAAAAATTTTTATTTGAACTCTATGAATCTATAAGATTCAAATAAAAATATTTTTATCGAATTTGGTCAAGAACTTGTAGAGAATCTTTAATGAAATATTCTTCTATTTCCAAAAAGTATATTATAAAGAAGCTGCGCCAAATAAAAATAAGCTATTATGGAATGAATATTTAACCAAATAACTTGAAATTTTAGAAAGCAAAATTTTAGCATATTATCTATTGATTATATTAGTGCGCAGTAACTGTTTCATTTGAACTTGTAAAAATCTAGCCTGTGATAGTGATTTTTCTGTTTTCATCAAAATTGAAAATTTTAGAAAATTCTGAATCTGGAAGCAAATTAAAAAATCATTATAACTTCGTCAATATTAATTTGTTTTTGATGAAAATTTAACTAAAAATTCTTGAATCCTATTCTATCAACTTACTAAGTCACGTTTTGGAGGTTTCAT
This sequence comes from Gigaspora rosea, assembly GCA_003550325.1. NCBI lineage: Eukaryota > Fungi > Glomeromycota > Glomeromycetes > Diversisporales > Gigasporaceae > Gigaspora > Gigaspora rosea. The sequence goes on along the minus strand of QKWP01000205.1, from coordinate 78,278 downwards.
TTTGAGAAAGTGCTTCTGGAAGCATTTGAATTTAGGTGAAAACTTGTGAAAATGTATGTGTCAAAATTTACAAAAATGTTAATATTTTCACGTGTTTTTAATAATTTTTCATGAAATTTAGATTCTATTAGTTTATAATATGCGCTACAAGTCTTGTTATAAATTTTTTTTTAGTTAGCATAATAAAATTTCTTGTAAATCATCGCCGAACAGTGGGTTATTTTAAAAAAGCAAAAAAATATATTACAAAGAAGCTGCATTGAAATTGTTTACAGTAACTTTTATCAAAGATATCTCTATAAGTTCTTGACCAAATTTGATAAAAATTTTTTTATTTTAATTCTAAGAATTCATAGAATTCAAATAAAAAAAAATTTATTAAATTTGATCAAGAACTCATAGAGATAATATTAATAAAAGTTTTTAAAAGTTAAAATATTTAAGTGACAAAATTGAGGTAATCTACATGTACCATAGTGCGAATAGCAACAATCGATGGTGGAATAGCAATTTCCCTAAAAAAATACTAAATGTTTTAGATAATCTTCAATTATTTTAATTAATAACAAGATCTGATATTAAAGAGATCCAAATTATGCATGCCAAATGCAGATATATATAAAGCTACTATATTGATCTAAAAAACCAGCAAGTTAAACAATTTGCCAATAAAGAATTAAAAAAATTTTGATTTATTATAATAAATAAGATTCATCTAAGCTCACAAATTATATATATTAAAGCAATAAATAAATATAATAAAAACTATAAAAAAATATATAAACAAGCAAATATAAGTATATAGAATATTAAAAGTAAAAACTACTAATATTGTTTTTAGTAAGTTTTTTAAAAAATTTTAATTAAAATATCTTGACAACTATTAAACCAAACCTAATAAATTTTTTTATTTTAATTCTATAACTATATAGAATTAAATAAAAAAAATTTTATCAAATTTGGTTTAATAGTCTAAAAAAATTTATTTAGAACCAATTTGAGTGGTTTCTACTTTTGACCTTCTATATAGTAAAATAGACTCTCTAAAATATAACTTCTAAATATAACAACTTTTTTAATATAGACAAAAACTTCTGACTTAACCTATTTTTAACTTTTTTTATTCTCTAAATATAGCTTATATTGTCAAATTTTGACTATTATGGGCTGCATTAAGTGTTTGACTTAAAAAAATATTATTGCAAGATTAAAAAAAACAATTATTATAAAAACGCACTTATGGTATTTTATCATAGATAAATTAGATTTGCAAATCTGTATACAAAACAAAAAAATAAATTTTTATAAAACAAAAAAATAAATTTAATTTCTTTAGAGTTAGAGTAAAATCTAGAATTTTATTAGGACTTTAGTATATACAAAATTTAGCAAAAAATTTTTTTTATTAGAGCCCCAAAGGTGGTTTTATAAGCAAAATTTTGAGATGAATAGTTTTTAAAAAATAAACAAAAAAAAACAAAATTTATATTACACCTAATCTTAAATTATGATTGGCTATTCTAATAGTTTGTATAACATAGTGTAAAACACTATAGATGCATTTTAGTAAAAGTAAAAAAAATTATAATAAATAAATTCAAATTATTACCAGAGTCTTAAAATTGAAATTAATTGGGAATTCACCAGTCAGCTGAAGAATGATCATAGTGTAATGTGATGCAAATTACTATGTAAATCACATATATAGTAAATATGGCGTTCGTCCAAGAAAAACTTTTTTATACTAAGCTAATCGTCCTTGTCAACTAATTGAAAATTGTAGAGCTCGTCTTTGCAGTCCTAACAGTAGTTAAATCATCAAAATCGGCCCGGTGAATGCCGAGATATCCTTAAAAAATGCATCAACGACTATAGAAAATCTCTATATAAACAATATATTGTTTATATAGAGATTTTCTATAGTCGTTGATGCGTTTTTTAAGTATATCTCGGCATCCACAAGACCGATTTTGATGATTTAACTACCGTTAGGACCACAAAAACAAGCTCTACAATTTTCAATTAGTCGACAAGGACGATTATCTTAGTATAAAAAAAGTTTTCCTTAGACGAACTTTAGAAATTTTTCATATTCACTATACAGTCAACCCTCCATAAATGCAACCTCCATAAATGCAATACCTCTCTAAATGCACATTTTTTTCTATTCCGTAAAATGTTATTAGTGCTAAATGCACGTTCTATATTCTGTAAATGCACATTCTCTTAAATAACATTTTATATCACACTAACCTCCCTAAATGCACGTGGCCAATCAAATTTTAGTATTTAAAATAGGTTATACAGTTTTGGTAGAAGTTACACAAACTTGATGGTCTAATTTTTAAAAGCTGCAATTTAATTGGCTCTCTCTAAATGCAAACCTCCCTAAATGCACGTTGTAGGCTTGTTCCTACGAGTTGCATTTATGGAGGGTTGACTGTATATGTGATTTACATAGTGATTTGCATCACATTACACTATGATCATTCATCAGCTGACTGGCGAATCACCAATTAATATATAAATTTAGAAATAATTGTTGCAGATCATAATTTAAACTGAAATCTATACTCTATACTTAACCTGCTAGCCTTCTAAAACCCATTAATACTTGTTTATTATAATTTTTTTTAAAACTACCGTAGGTTTTCGAAAATAAGCTACCTCCAAAAAAAGCTACCCCCAGATTTTCAGAAAAATTTTTTAAGAAATCGTTAACAGTTGCTACATATAAAACTTTTTTCTACTATGTAAACTTCAAAAGATCGATTAAGTAAAGTTGTTCAGCGCAACAAAATACATCTATAGTAAAAATTTTATGGCATTTGGACAACTTTATTAGTACGTTTTTCAATTTTTCAAAAAATTTAACAGTCTGAAAATAAGCTACCACAGGATTTTTTGTATAACTTTTTGGCCAAAAAGGGTAGCTTATTTTCAGACAAATACGGTAACCCTACTCCTAAACCCCTAACCCTAAAAAATACACCCCAAAAACATTTAGTTTCGAGATTTTATACTATCATTTCATTTTAATCTGGATTTCATTATGATCTGTCACAATAATTAACAATTTTTACTAGTATAATTATTAATAAAAATTTTTTATAAAAGGTTAACTATTGCTTAATCAATAACTTCATTATTTTTCTTAATAGTAAAAAGCATACCAGTATGTTATTAAGATCTCTAGTATATGCTATATCCCAGAAATTGGTTCCTTTTTCAGATAAGACAAGAAATATATTAAGTTTAGAATATGAGTATATAAACCTATCAAAATCTATAAAGTAATGTTCAGAATTTTTGTTAGTGAAGACAAAATTGAATATTCTATCAATAGAAAAAACTAATTTATCAATTTGTTCAATTATAATACTGCTATAAAGTTTTTTTAATTTGGCTATAGTGCTTTTACTATTAGTATAATAAACAGGAGTTGCATATAAATTAGGGTTGGGGCACGGTGTCCCAGGGCATGCCCTCCTGGGCATGCCTAGAGGCATGCCTTTGAGCCAAATGGCATGCCTCTATTATATAATTATAAATCTGAATCATGTGAATTGGTATGCATTGATTGCCAATTTTTGTAAATCATTTGGTGATACAAAATCTGGTTGGCTAATAGAAATAAATTCAAACAAAATTTTATTAATTCTGATAACTATTATCATTGTATATTTGGTTAAAAAAAAACTTGAATTTATTTATCAATCAATATATATTTAATAACAAAATAAATAATGAATAACATAAATGAATTAAAAAATTGTTAACTATCAATAAAGTAATATATGTGTATAGAGTATAAAAGGTATAGAACATAGAATATAATTATATAAATCCTATATATCTGATATACTCTATATCTAATATATTGTAGCTTTTAAAAATTTTTGTTAAATAATCTATAATTATATGGAATGTTTAATCTATAAGACAAAAAGTGTATTTCATCGCTAACTTTTAATTTATTTCTCTATTTTCTGAATTATTTTTACTATAGATAGAATAAAAGTAGTTTCAGAATTTATTTATTTAAAATCAAATAATATATATAGTACAATAATTTAGTAATTGACCAATTAGAATTAAAGCTTGCTATACTATATAACATATGATTTATATATAGAGGCATGCCCAGAGCACAATAAGAGAGGGCATGCCTCAGCCCAAGGTATGCCCCCTAGGGCAGTGTTGTCTTGGGACACGGACATGGACAGCAAACAGTCTGAGACGGGACGTCCAGGACATGTCCGCCCAGAATTTTTTTTGTCCCGGACATTCGGCGAATCAACACGTAATCATTACCAATAAAATTCGGTGTATCCCTCGTAAATATTATTATTATTTTTTACATAACCCAAACCAAGGTCTGTATAATTCCGCAATTTGATTGGTTTTACCCAGCGGACATGTTCCAGACATAGTAGAGACAAAGTTAAAAATTAGTAGGACATTGTCCGTGTACAATATCGTGTTGGGACATTATTGCGGACATGTCCCGGACGTCCCGTCCCGGACTGTCCATGTCCCTGTAAAATTGGCAGGACAATGTCCGCGTACAACACTGCCCTAGGAGCATGCCCAAAACCTTTTCTGTGCTCCTAACCCTAATGTAAATATATAATATGAATAAAAAAAGCAATAAAGATAGCAATAATTCTAGTTTTTAACATTTGAATAATTTTTATTTTAATACAGAAATTGATTGATTTTTTGAAAGAATTTTTTTTTTATTTTAATTTTTTTTGTTTGTTTTTGTTTTTTTTTTGTAGTAGCAAAAACTTGCTCTTTTTATATTTAGTTAGCTATTTGAAAAGTTATACCAAGTATATGTTCTTAACTTTTTGATCTATATACAATATTTAATTAATATTAATTTTTTTTTTTTTTTTAAGGTGAGGCCTTGCTTGTATCTTTATTGGGTAATTTATATAAATAATTACATATAATATATAAAAACTTAAATTGTACAAGGACAAATACATATAAATTACATGCAATAATAGAAGCTCAGACTAATTTATCTGCGACCTAAACCTACTAGAGTGGTCAATACTCACTTATATTTGGATGGTTAAAATATTGTTTGTAGGTATACTGTATTTGATCCACATTATAGACCAAATGCTAATTTTTCGAAGGGCTTGGCCTATTGGTGGGCAATTGTTAGAGTCAGAGTGTAATTGGTCAGGAAGGCCGCAAAGGCACTGAATATATAGGTTCTGTGCTAGTGTAACTTTTTGTGAGATGGATATTGTTGTTGTATTTGGGTGCATTTGTATTTAGAGGGGATGTTGTTTATTCTTTTTTATTGGGCAAGAGAGGTACAGTATGGCTTTCATATCTGTTCGTATGTCTCTTCTGATAGTCTTAGAAGAATTTTGATAATAACTTGGGATGCTTGTTTATAAAATAGATCAAAGGGCTGTATTTCTTCAATTAGAGGTTTTGGAATAAGACCTTTGAGCGTAGAGTTTAGCAAGTACGGGTATAAAAAGGATAAGTTAAGGTTGAATGCTGGATAAGTAAGGATCAATTGTACTAGTTTGTCTAGTTTGGGTGGTTGCGAGTTCTAAGCTCTTAGTAACCTCTTGTATGACTGAGTGAATGATTTCATTAAGAAGAGAGGAGTTATAGTAGCTGAGCCAGTGTAGAGGTAAATCAGGAAGATTGCAGTGGAAGCAGTTGGGTGACATGAATTTTTCTGAATATATTGTATGGAATTTAATTAATATTAATACTTTTTTTAATTCTTATAATTATTTAATTAATTTAATTGATGATTCGGATAAGATCGGCACTATTACCATATTGGGACAATAGTAAATTTTGGGGATAAGTACAATATAAATTTTTATTATATGCAGAAATCTGAAGTCGGTCCAATGAAACGTATTTTTTTTATTAAGTTAACAGTTCATGTCAATTAATTGAAAGTTGTAGAGCACAATGAGACGCATCTAATAGTGGTTAGATCATCCAAATCGGCCCACTGTATGCTGAGATATCGTTAAAAAACGATTGGCCGACTATATAAAATTTCTAGTTTGTTTACATAGAATTTTATATAGTCGGCCAATCGTTTTTTGGCGATATCTCGTCGTACACTGGGTCGAATTGAATGCTCTAACTACCATTGGATGCGTCTCAGTGAGCTCTACAACTTTCAATTAATTGACATAAACTGTTAACTTAATAAAAAAAATACTTTTCATTGGACCAACGTCAGATTTCAGCATATAGTAAAAAACATAGTAATTTCCCCAAATTCTAATATAAAAATAGTGCCGATCTTATCCGGATTAGCAATTAAACTAATTTTTATGATATTGCTATCATTTTATTAGCTGTGCAATTGGCAAAGTAACAACTTTACCTTTTTCAAAATTGAAGGTTTCAATATATTTGGTAGAATTTCCAGATATCAATATTGTATACAAGTATAGTTAAATAGTAAATTTATAAATATGTTGAATGAAATAAAATGTAAAGCATTACTTAATAATAAATATTTATAAGCTTGAATAATTTATTTCAAATAATTTTGTTTATAATTATTCATTGTGTTTGTTTGTATATGTTATGCATCAAATTAAAATCATTATAATTTACTAATATCAACTTTAAGTACTTATTCTAATATTGAATTTAAATTTAATCTGCTGCAAATTTTAATCTAATTCATAATATATATGGGCCCTCAAAAGTAGAAACCAAGGAATTTGACTATTTTTTGAAAATTGACCTGTTTGATTGATTAGGTGTAAAATTTTAGGCCCAATCTTTTTTACTTAATAATGAAAGTCTGATCACTTAATAAATTTTTGCGATACAACGGTTAAAAGCTTTTGACGCTATAATCTAAAAATAGATTTACCGAGATTTACCGATAGTAATACGGATTTTTTTTATTTATTATTTCTGTTTAAACAGGTTTTTTAATCATGAATAACCTAATTTTAGATTGTTTTGATTTTGTGTAACAAAGTAGTTTTTTGCCGATTTTCTCAAAACCCGTGATCGGCCAAATTCCTTGGTTTCTAATTTGAGGGCCCATATATATATGAGATTTGCTATATCCTGTTATTTAATGCCAGAAACAGGATTGGCATTGGACAATGTTCAAACAAATTTTATTGAACAATTGGACATTTGGATATTTGAACATAGTCCAAATATTCAAATAATTTTTTGGACCTTCTTCTGGCATTGGACAATATTCAAATAAATTGTAAAATTATTAAACATATGCCCAAATTGTCAATTAAACATATGTTCAAATGTCCAATAATTTTATTAAATAATTTTAATAATATAATAACAAAAGCTTTATTATATATGTTTGAAAATAGGCTACTACTTAAAATAAGCTACTCCTCTTATGGTCAAAAAACATAAAAATATTTTTGATCTAAAAATAAGTTACTTCATAATCAACAATAGTTACTATATAGTAAAGTCCAAATTCTACTATATAAATTGATTATTATTGCTTAAGTAAACTTATTCAGAAATTCAAAATATACATATTATATAAATTTTAACAAGATTGAAAAACATTCTATTATTTATTTTTTAATTTTTATGTTCGACAAAAAAATAAAATTTGTTAAAAAAATAAAAGATTTTGTAATTTACCGCTATAGTGATATATTGCTAGTCTCTATTTTTATTATAATTATGTGATTTCTGATCAAATAATTTTATTATACTATATATAAATATCTAAATATATAATAAATATAAAGTAAACTTAAGGGTAGGGTGTACAAATTTTCAATTTCATATAAAATCGATTGTAGATCAACTTTGTATAACCAATTTATATGATATCATATGATTTACATGTAAACATCATATGATCTGACCAATCAATTCTTTGTACAACCTACAAAAATCATATAGTGTCCTACAAAAATTTAATTATATGTAAAGTTGATTTTTTTAAAGCAATAGATATTGCGCAACTTTATTATTATAAACAAACTATTTAAAACTACCTATTATATAAATTTATACAAATTGGTCAAGATCTTAAAAAAATTTATCAGAAGTATTTTTTTATTTACTATATAAAATTCCAATATACCACGTAGATCATATGAAAAATGATCTACATTTACCCTACCCTTAAAAGAAAATTTTTATACTATAAACTGTAAAATAAATTAACAAACTAGTTCCAAATGCAAACTTGTATATATGTTGTGCCTCAGATCGCTTCTTGCGTCAGATCTAATCCGATGTGCGTCAGATACCGATTTTCAGATGACGCACATCATCTGTCAATTGGTCGTCTGACGTGCATGGGTTGTAATCTGACGCAAGATCATCAAAATCTAAAAAAAAATTTTTTTCGAGCCTTTTTGAAAAGATTTTTTTTTAAGTTTTCATCGTTGTTCTCTGTGCCATCGCCGTCGGGTAAGTTTTCATTCGTTTTTTTTTTTCGTTCGTTTTTTGGTCGTTACTTTACTCTTTTTTTTCTTGTCATACTTTTTTTCTTTCTACTATATATTACTAATGTTTCGCCGCTGGAGTCGCCGCTATTGGAGTTCTCTGTGCCATCTCAATCAGGTAAGTTTTTCGTTCGTTTTTTGGTTGTTACTTACTCTTTTTTTTTTTATCAATATATTACTAACATTTTCTCTCTTCAGGTGTAATTTGCCGCTGGAATCATCGCTATTAGAGTCCTTTGTACCATCGCCGTCGGGTAAGTTTTTTGTTCATTTTTTGGTCGTTACTTTGCATGTGTTTTTTTCTTTTTGTCGCTTTTTTTTCTTTCTACTATATATTTTTAACATTTTTTCTCTTCCAGGTATGATTTCGCTGCTGGAGTCATCGTAATTGGAGTTGTTTGTACCATCGCTGAAGTTTTTCATTCGTTTTTTGTTTGTTTTTTTTTATCTTTCTTACTTTTTTTCTTTCTGCTATATATTTACTAATACTTCTTTTCTTCCAGGTGTGATTTCGCCGCTGAAGTCGGCGCTATTGAAGTAATTAGTGTCTCGTTGTCAGGTAAGTTTTTCGTTCGTTTTTTGGTCGTTACTTTGTTTTACCTTTTATTTATTTTTGATTCTAACTAACCTTCTCTTCTTCCAGGTATGTGATATTTCGCCATTGGAGTCGTCGCAATGGGAGTTATTAGTGCCGTTGTCCTTGTGTAAGTTTTTTTTTTTTGGTCGTTAGTTTGTCTCGTCTTTCTTTTTTTTTTTATAATTACTAATTCTTTCTTCCATGTGTGTTTTCGCCGTTGGAGTTGTCATGGAGTCTTTGTTAGAGTCTTCGTTGAAATCGTCATTGGAGTTCGTGTCGAATTTTATGTGTTTCTGGAACTTTAAATAAAGTGGGCAGGTGATTTTAAATAAAGTGGGTGGATGGATTGGTTCGCAGTTCATTGCGTAACAAAATTTATTTTGTTATGCAACGACATTTATAAATATAAATGTTCGCTTCGTTTTCGTTGTATTTTTTTTTTTTGTAATTTTTTTTTAAATAAAAAAACCTTTATTAATTAAAGAAACGCGCAATTGCATGATCGATTTAATTGGTTGATTACAAGGTTTCTATTGCTAAAAAATTATAATTAAACATGCGATTATAATAGTGCGTCGGTTTAAACCCTAGATTACAACCCATGCACGTCAGATGACCAATCGACAGATGACGTGCGTCATCTAAAAATCGGCATCTGATGTGCGTCGGATTAGATCTAATGCAAGAAGTGATCTGAGACACAACATATACATATGTACATGCTTTATTGTTTTTAAAAATTTTTAATATCAATATACTCACTATACATTTCGAACATATACTGGTACATACTATATATGTATGTATATACATAAATAAAAGTAGTATTCATATTTGATATCTTGTAAAGAATTGGGCTACTTTACTAACTTGAGCTATCTTAACTAAACTACTACACTGGAAAGCCACAAATGCCAAGTTCAGATTTAGATAACAGCTATAAGTATGTATAAATATAAAGTAAAAAATTAGAGTTAGAACACTAGCCTTTGATTTAAAAAAGTACATTTATTATTTATAAGTAGTATGTAAAATCTCATTACTATTATTTTTAATTAGTGCGCCAAGAACTATTATTTTTTTTTTCGCATGTATTCAGATTTTATATTGTGCTAATCTAGAATAGTCAAATACTTTTCTTTTAGAAGTTTGAATTACTCGCAAAAGTATAAAGATACTAAATTGTTGCTATGATTGTTAGATTAATAATAAAAAAAGAATCAGAAATAATCTAATAATAACACATTAATTAGTATCGTCTTATTTTTCTAAATATATACTCATTACAAACTATTTTGTTTATATAATTCATTTCCAATTTGTATATATATATAAAAATTAACAATCAGGTTGAACATTTGTTAAAATTGTTTTGCAAAATCAAGATCAATTATATTAAATTAATAACACAATATTGCTGTTGCTAACTTATATGTCTATCTTGAATTATAAAATAAATTATCAAACTATTAAACTTTAATTTTATCCAATTACTATTTATTCACTCTACTATGCATTTTTTTTGGTAATGACCTACACTTCTACTTTAAACACTGATTTTGATTCTTTGTTTTCTTTACAGTAGGAACTTCATGAGCCAATTTAAGTCTCTTTGTACCAATGGGCATCCTCTACCATGACGACATTTTGAATTTTGCAAATAAACTATTTTAGGTTCTGAATTTTCCTTATTATTATCAGTATCATCTAAAAATTCTTCCAAATCAATACATTCATCATCATTATTATCTCTCTCTCATTAATAAATTCTTGAAGAACATTAAAAAAATGCTGTGATTTACTTTTATTTTGTAATGCTGTCTGTAAAGCTTTTTTATAAATGCCATATATCTTTCTATAACTAATTTTTTGTTCAAGTATAGTTTGTCTTTTTTTACAAAAATCTTTACTTTGCTGATTAAAAAAATACAAATATGGTACTGCTACTTTCCCATATACAATTTCTTGAACTTGCATATATTTGGCAGCAACTAAAAACTGTTCTGAACTATCTTCTATTGTGCAATACTATTGTTTTGGAATAAGTTGAATGTGAAACTTCAAATTTTTAGTTGCCAACATTACCTGAAAATAATGTCTACACACAATACCATATCATATAATTGAAAAACAAAAACATATATGCTTCTTATTTCATAGTAATATAATATAATGCTTAACTTTTTGAGAATTTTCAATGTTCACTGCCCATATCTCCTTACAATTTGAAGAGCCAATAAATTCAATTATTTGTTTTTAAGATAGTATACAGTACATCAGTAGCCTAAGTTTTGCCAATTTGAACTATTCTTTTTTTTTTGTAAATAATATATGTTAAAACAAATATATAGTACTCAAGAAATAATTAAATTACCATTACCATGTTTAAAATCTCAGCATTTTTTTGTTTAACTAAACTTGTAATATAGTACAAAGATTGTTTTATTTTGTCCTGATACATTTTTAACATTGCAGGTATAAGATAATTTTGAGACATTGATCAACTTTAGTAAACAAGAAATTTGTATTGTTTTGATTTTGTACATTAGGAATTGCTAAATAATAATAATTATATTCATTTTTCTTATCTTGAATATCAAGGAGTCTATTAATTTCTTTTATAAGATTACTTAAGGATATATTAGAGTTATGTAATAAACACTTTAAACATGCATTTACAGACTTCATACGAGAAGTAGCTATCATGCCCCTGTAAATTTAAAACTTATATAACAATGAGCCCAATATAGTTTGCTTCTATAAAGAAATTACAATAAGATTGAGTATCAGAATAGTCCTTTAAAAGCATATCAAATTATTGCTAAAATTTATTTTTGGTCAAATTATTATGACAAGTATAGAATTTATCAAGAAACCTTTGATAATTAATATTCAAAGTACTATGAAAATTTTTATATAAATTTTGTGATATGGTAGGCGCAATAAATAGGGTATGTTAATAGAAAAACTTGATGAACAGCAGCATCAATAGCTGGGTTAGTATTAGTAAGTATAATAGCTGGAAATGTACTAGTTGATTTTAATAATTGATTAAATATCCATACATGAGATTCAAGACTCTTATCTGCTAAGAGAGCCTAAGCAGGTAAAATATTATACCGGTTATTGTCAAACCTGACAAATAATAACAATACTATTCCATATCTATTGGTTTTATTGGTAATGTTATTGAGAACATAGTTAGAATATCATATCCAATTTTCAACTTGGTCAGGTGTTATCCAAAACAAATGTGTTAAAGTATTATCTTCATCCCATCTATGTATAACAATCCAACAAGAATCAACTTCTTTTTGTTTATTGAGCCAGTTTGAAACTTGAGCTGTATTATTTAATAAAGATTTGAAAGTTGGTTAAAATTTTTAAATTGTAGCATAAAGATCTATCATGTAAACAGGATGTAAAGGAAACTTCTTCTCAAGAAATTTTCTTTGAAAAGTGGCACCAAATTTACAGTATATATTTATAAATTTAATATTTTTGATTATCTCTTCTGTAAATTTCGTCACTTCTTCAAATTTAATTAATAATAGACTTAATAAATGGTTATGCTTTTTCAACAATTTTATTAATAAACACTAGTGATTCTGGATTTTTGGCTTTTGGACATGAAGCATTAACTAAAAAACAGCACTTTATTTTTTTTGAGCTAGTATTTTTAGTTGAATTAAAGGTGTGATTGTAACTATGCTAATATATAAATACTCTTCATCAAATTATATTCTCTTCATGATTTATATGATCTTTAACTATCCGAAAGCCTTTTTTTGGCCCATGCATCAAGAAACAATTCCTATTGATTCTATGTAGAAAATATTTTTTCTTTATACAAAGACGCAGCATTAGGTTTTAAAGAATTGTTTAAATTATCAATTAATATTAGTTAAGTAATACTGTACAATTAACAAATAACTACTAAGCATATAATATTGATACTACTATAATATATAATTACCCATATTAGAGATTAAGCTCAAATTAGAAACAATACTATTTTCTATTTCTTTATTATTAGTAAACACAAAAAATCTAATAAATAGATGAATTACATAAGTGTTGTTGACTATATTTTTGTGAAATCCAAAAGGATATATAACACTATAAAGTATTATAACTGTATAATATGTAATTACCTGTGTTGGAAGTTAAGTTTGAACTAAAAATGACATTATATTCTACTTCTTCATTATTTATGAGTGCAAAATCCATAACTAAAATAGATAAAAAAATATATATAAGTACAGTATTATTGGCATATTATTATTAGTTAAATAATATTGCTCAAAGTTATATTCATATATGTCTTGAATTTCTTTGTTACTATCATATCACAAAAATAAAGTTGACTGTACATTTGTTAGAAACTTTAACTATCATGCCACAAAAAAAGTAAATTGATTATATTTTAGTTACTTTAGTTAAACCAAACTAGAGTTAATGCCTCTCTATTTGGATATATTTTTATATACAGATTAATCTGGTTTTATCATAGTATATACTAGATTTAAAGTTAAATCTGGATTTATTTATATTTGGATATAAAAACACTATATCATATTATATTACATGAGATAGTATATATCTGGATATATAAATCCAAATAGAGGTGTTAACTCTAAACCAAATACTACATTCACTTGTCTTTACAGTAGTTATATTACAAAAATACTGTTAAATATTCTTTAGTTGAAATTTTTGTCTGAACTATCCTACCATAAAAAAACAAGTAGGCGCACTTTAGACAATAATTTTCATGCCAAACACAACTAGACAAAGAACAATCAACAATATTTTATTTACCTTCTATATATTATTGTCCATGCTAAATACTTTAGTTAAAAATTTTTGTGCAAAATACTACTTTCACTATTGTCATGTCATGAAAAATACCATTGAATATTTTTCACTTGTCTCTAATTTTGTTATATCATGAAAAAATACTATTGAATATTCTTTAGTTAAGAACTTTTATGCTAAATATCATACTACAAAAAAAAATGATTAGTTGAATATTCTTTAGTTGAGAACTTTTGTACTAAATATCATACCATAAAAAAAAAGATTAGTTATACTTTAGTTGATAGTTTTCCTACCAAACACAACCAGTCCAAACTATTATCAATCACCTGCTATCAATATTTATCTAATAAACCCTAAACTACATAATTACAAAATGGTGATTAGTGATCAATGCCATAGCATTATATTACTAAATTCAAAAATAAATTCAATAAATGTAAAAATTAAAAGTTAAATAATAAAAAGTTCTTCAATTTGTATAAAAATTAAGGATAATATGCATTTAATTTCCTAAACATATTTACTTAAGTGCTTATAATCAATTTATATAGTAAAATTTGAACTTTACTATTTCAATTACTAGATCAAGATTAAATCAATTTTTTTTTTAATATCCAATAAAAAAAAGTTATTATGTTCAATAAATTATTTGGACAATTTAATATTGTCCAAATGTTCAAATATCCAATATTATAACATGCCATTCCTGACCAGAGATAGTAAATAATTTGGTCATTTGCCAATTTTTCAAATAATTTCAATGAACTTGAAATGACCAGTTATTTGAGATTATTCAAATTTTGAATTATTTGTAAATAACTTGTGGCCAAATAAATATAATTATTTTCAAATGACTAGGTCATTTCCAAATGACCAGGCCATTTCTAAATAACCAGATCATTTGGTCATTAGGACATTACAATCATATTAATTATTAATTAATATGCTATTTGTAAATTCAAAAATAATTTATATAATTTTGTAATTGGTAAATTATTATTTATAACTTTTTTTTTAAAAAAAAAGTAAATATATTATCTTTTGTTTGGTGTTTGTTTAATTACTTTATACCTGATATAATTCAATTGTATTGTTACTTTACAACAGATATAATAAATAACTTAGTTATTTAGCCAAAATACAAATGCCACTTATTTATCAAATAAAGATTGGTCATTTGAGGTTGTTAGCTATTTACTATGTATAATAATATTTATTGGATAGTATCTAACAATACTTTGTTCAATAATCAATTATAATAGCCTAAAGTTATTAGATAATTAATTAACCAGAGTTAAATAATCTTTTTAAGTTATTTGAGCTATAAAATATCCATGACTGGTTATTTGATATTTGAGTTATTTGAGTTATTTATTTACTATTTCTGTTTAATGTCTCTAATATATCCAACCAATTCAATAACTATTTTTTTAATATTGTAATAGTTGAATTAGGAGAATTATAAAGATATAAACAATAGTGCCAATTTAAAGCTATAACTGATTATAGAGAGAGAAAAACTAGGAAAACAAGAACTGTTAATGTCCAGAGCTAAAATTTTAAATTAATATTATTAAATAAATATATATAATTATATGTATAATATAAAATAACTACAAAACTTGTTAAAATTTTAATACGAATATATTTATTTTTTATATGTACATCAACGACCAATTATATATTTGGCAATTAGTGGACAAACAGATGGACATGGTCAGCTCTAGTATATGCACTAGATCATGTGATATAGATCACGTGCGTGCATAAAATGTAAGTTCTTCGCTATGCTCCGGACAATAAATATATAAATATGTAGGTCACAAGAGTATTATAAAGAATATTGATAAGATAAGTTAGCTTATATTGAAACTATCATTTTATTGTGAGTTAGGGTGGTGACAGATATTATGTAATATTTTAGGTGGGAAGGGGGTCTCTAAAATCTTATGTTAAATATAGAAGTTCATAATAGCCAATTAAATTTCTCTTATGTAGGGAGGAGAGGAGTAGGGGTATAGTAAAATTATATTACGTAATATATGTCACCACCCTTACTACAGAAAGTTCTGTTATAGAACTTGTTCATACTACAGTATGTGAATAAGACTAATTTAGATTGAATTTAAATTATCATGATTTTTGATATGTAGTTATTATAAAAAATTCTGGTATAGCCTTACTTGTCATTTCAATAGTCACAATATAAAGTTAATGTTGAGTTATATTTATATTAGAATTATTGTGATTTCTATTGTGAATTATTCTAAAATATTTTGATACAGACCTTATTTGTTACCCAATAACACACAGTATATAATTTAGTTTGTATTATAATTGTTGCAATTTTTATTATAAGTTACTGTAAAAATTATATTATAGATGCAGTTAAGGTTGCATTAGTATTTGGATTGTTGTGTTTTTTATTATAAGTTAACTGTAAAATTCTGCTACAGAATTTATTCACTATTTTGGTAATACATAGCATGTGGTTAAGCTTGAGTTAATATTGGAATTATCTCAAAAGTTACTATAAAAAATTATGCTATAAACTTATTATATTGGTAAAGTTAGATTGCATTGAACTATTATATTTTCTATTGTAAATTACTCTAAAAAAAGGTATAGAACTTACTTATAATTACAATGATATAGATAAAGAAAGTTGAAGAATTTAAAGGAATGATTAATGGTTTTATAATAAAAGAAAGACTACATGGCCCAAAATATCCTGAAAAAATTAAATTTGATAATATAGGAGTGCCAATAGAAAGTTGAAGACAAAGGTAAGCCAACTT
Source organism: Gigaspora rosea (assembly GCA_003550325.1). Classification (NCBI taxonomy): domain Eukaryota; kingdom Fungi; phylum Glomeromycota; class Glomeromycetes; order Diversisporales; family Gigasporaceae; genus Gigaspora; species Gigaspora rosea. The sequence continues at coordinate 61,617 of QKWP01000205.1, read as the reverse complement.
TAAAAGGCATGAGGTAGAATATCCCACAGTAAATGGTTAAGGTTGATTAGTTTATATTGGAATTATAATAATTTCTAATATGAATAACTATAAAAAATCCTTTTATATAACTTACTAATTTATAATTATACATAAAATTTAGTTTGTTTGAATTAGAATTAACATAATTTCCAATATAATTTACTATAAAAAATTGTTACAGAACTTACTCACTATTCCAGTAACACATAGTATGTTGTTAAGGTTTAGATAGTTTACATTGAAATTTCATGATTTTATTGTGAGCTACTATAAAAAGTCTGTTATAGAACTTACTCACTATTCCAGTAATATATAATATTTGGTAAAGTAGTTTGTATTAGAATTATAATATTTTTTTACAGTGACTATATAAAAAATTGTTTCAATTTTACTTCTATTCCAGACACATAGTAAGTGGTTAAAGTTGAGTTGATTTGTATTAGAATTATCACATAAATTACTATACAAAATTCTCTATATAACTTGCTATTCCAGTAGTATATAGCATGTAGTTGAGTTAGTTTGCATTAAAATTATCATGATTTCTATCATAAAGTTGCTGTTAAAAAAATTGTTACAGATTTACTATTTTAGTAACACACAGAATTGTTAATGTTTTGTTAGTTGCATTGGAATTATCACATTTTTTTCATAAATTGCTGCAAAAAATTCTGTTATCAAACTTTACTCACTATTTTAGTAACACTCAGTATGTGGTAAGTTAGTTTGTATTGGAAATATAGTAATTTCTTTCATGAGCTATTATAAAAAAAATTTTTACAGAATTATTCTCTATTCTGTTGATGCATAATATGCAATAGAATTATCATTATTTATATTATAAGCTATTATAAAAAATCCTGTTACAGAACTTCCAATAACATACAGTATAAAGTTGAGTTAGTTAGTATCAGAATTATTATGATTTCTACAATAAAAAATTGATACAAAACTTCATTATTATAGTGATTTACAAAGTGTGTGATTAAGATTTAGTTGGTTTGCATTGGAATTACTGTGAGATTTATTATAAGTAGCTGTAAAAAATTCTGCTCAGAACTCAGTTTGCATTAGAATCATCATGATTTCTATCATGAGGTAAGTGCCATAAAAAACTCTGTTATATAACTTACTTTCTATTTTGACAATACACAGTATTAATTTAGGTTGTGTTAGTTTTCATTGGAATTATCATAATTTTTATTGTGAGTACTATAAAAAATTCTGTTACAGAACTTATTTCATTGTAAATACTGCATGTGGTTATGTTTAATTTGTAATGAGATTACATGATTTCTATTGCAAGTTACTATTAAAAAATTCTTTGTAGTCAATATTAATTTGTATTGAAATTATCATGATGAGTTACTGTAAAAAAATTGGTACTCACTATTTTAGGCAAATGATATCAGAAAAAAATTGTTAAAAAAATGAAATGATATGGACCCATAGGTATGTACACTCCCCTGATATTGATCACCGGAATTTTGTAATTACAAAATGACGATCATTTTTTTACAGGTTTTTACAACTGCAATTTATCGACAACCCACTTAATAATCCGTGTTGAATTTTTTTTATTTAATAATTATAATAATAAATTTTTATTTACAATTATTAATACTGTGTCGGTTATCCTTTAGCATCAATTACAGCACGAAAACGACGAGGCATGCTTTCAACAAGATTTTTAAAAATCGAACCATCAATCTTAAACCACTCCTCCTGCAGGAATCTGAATAGTTCTGACTCACTGCTTGGCAGAGGATTATGCTTACGAATTCGGCGCTCCAATTCATCCCAAAGATGTTCGATAGGATTGAGATCGGGGCTCGTTGCAGGCCAAGGAAGTTCGTCGATATCATTTTCTTCAAGCCAATCCGTGGTGAAAGTTGAAGTGTGGATTGTCGCATTGTCGCTTTGGAATAGATAGTTTTTTTCTCCAACAATACTATCTAGACCGCCTAAAAAAGGTACCAAACAATCTTGAAGAACCTCGGTATAGTCCTGCGAATTCATATTACCAAAAACCTGAACCAAAGGTCCGGGACCATAGTAACTAAAGCAACCCAAAACCATTATTCCCCTTCTTCCTGACCTAAACGTAGGAACCAAACAATCTATATCATATTTTTCTTTTGGTTTCCTCCAAACATACATACGACCATCCCCTCCAAACACTTCAAACCGTGATTCGTCACTCCAAACAATATTTTTCCACTTTCTATTCCAGTGTTCTCGATCTTCAGCCCACTTCAAACGAAGCTTAACATTGTCTTCATTTATGAACGGTTTTCTCTTTCCAACCAGCTAAAAAAACCTTCTTCATGAAGGTGATATTGTACGGTACGTGTAGACACCTCAACGGAGGTTGATTCCACAAAATTATTTGTCAAAATGTTCAAACCAGCCTTTCTATCACTTTTCAAAAGGCGTATAAGGTGGCGGGTACCACGTTCAGTTATTTTAGGTGCTGCCCCGGGGTGAGGAAAAGGTTTTATCTCCCCATTTTTTTTGTAATAGTTAACTACGTCATAGACGGAGCTTTTCGGTAAATTTAAGGTTTGTACGATTTTTGCCGGCCTCACACCATTTCGCCAAGCACCAACAATTTGAGCCCGTTTTTCCTCGGTTAGTTGCTTCCTTTGTTTCATGATAAAAAAAAAAAAAATTCAAAAAATATATATATATATATAGTCGAACAGAATGACGTCTAGTGTAACTGTAAAAAAAAATTTATGTATTAATACTAAGAGGTTTGTTTCACAAAAAACTATTGTGCAACATGAGTCATAATCATCGATCATCTAAAATTTTGAAAATTCCGGTGATCAATGTCAGGGGAGTGTATAGTATGTACATACATACATGCATATGTGTAGTTTATAAGAATAGATTTTGACTAATTACACAGTTTTTCAAAAATGGTCATTAAGGAAATTTACCAAGTACACAGTATTACATAAGGTAGCTGCGCAAAACCAGGAACAGAAACTTAGTTTTATATTTAACATTAATATCCAGAAAATTTTTTATAAAGATATGCTAATAAAAATCTGCTTTTTTATTGTCTAAGTTAGAATGTGATTTAAAATAAATTTTAAAATGGTAGTTAGCAGTATTAGAAAAGAACTGAAAAAGCTAGTGTGGATAAACTTGATATAGTTTATCGACTCATTAGCATAAACTTTATTAGTTATTTATCAAAATCATATCTGATATATAGTATAATATTAAAGTTTAATATTTAAAATTTATATATAGATCTCAGTTTTTATTTATGTACTATAATTTATCGTGGATTTCAAATAGATGTACTATACAGCCTTAATGGCTCGGTAAAGATCAATATGATGTCTTTATAAACCAAGTTATAAAACTATTTCTTAAAAAATTTTTTTTAAACTATTATTTTAAAAAGGAATTGAGTCAGTTTTTTTTTTAATTTAAACGAAAAAAATAGTTCTATAACTTTGTCTGTAAAGACATAATATTAGTCCTTACAACATTTTTTTCTAAACCGAGCCATTAAGGCTGTCATCTATTTGAAATCCGCAAAGGATTATGGTCAAAAATAACAATTGAAATCTATATAAAAATTTAAATAATAAACTTTTATATTTACATAGGATATCGACCACCCCAATGTAACGTGCCGTTACGTATTATTCAAATGATTATTGCGGTTGTGGACCAACAATAATGGTGGTAAGTGGCTCATTACGAACCAAGCTATACATAAATCGATATTCGTACTGGTAACATGCATGCGCATAATCCGAAAACGATCTAATTATTGCCCAGATGCAAATTAGGAAATAATCGACCCACATAGGTGGAAGCCCCATGTGCAAATCAAGAAAAAATCGACCCACGTATACGTACTGTACGTAGTAGAAAAGCCCACATAGCAATTAGTTACGTTCGCCCTATGTAAAAAATTTGTCTATAGAATTAGTCTGCCAATAAATACATAAATAAAGTAAACACATGACGTATTTAAAAAAGAAATATCCAATCAAAAGCACGGATTTGTACAAAAACCATGAACTCCGTTCCTGATAGAAAAAATGATAGATTTCTAGATGATCAATGCAAGAAATGAAGGCAGTGCTAAATTTGCAAGTTGACGAATGACGGAATGATCTATGGGTTGATGAGTTGAACAGAAAAATAAAAATTTTATGTGTATATATTATGTTATAGATAAAATAAATGCAAAAATGAATGTGGCGGTGTGTTGATGAATAACAAAATTGATCTACGGTTGAAGGATAAATGAAAAATTGTAGTATTAGATTCTGATTTTCCAAGTTCGGATTTACTCTACTAAATTTAGCAGCATCAATAACATAGTACGCTAATACATATTAAATATTCACGAACACATACCTTTAAAAGGTTAAATTCATATACACACTCATGCTTTCCAAACAAGCAATACAGCTCGTACATCGTACGTATAAATATTCTCACAGCCTGTAATTTGGAAATAGCGACGATTAAAAAAAGTATACAACATTTTCTCATCACATGAACAAAATGATTGGTAAAAATGTACAGGACACTTTTGACTGATGATAATTTTATAATAATATAAATATAAAATAATAATATAAAAAAATAATATATAAAAATATATAATTATTATACACGTGTATAAATAAATAAATATATATACGAGATTCAAAATGGAGTCAATTTGGAAAGAAGCGTTCAGTTATTATCGAAAATCACCTGGCATGATCCATATGAATGGAATGGTTATAATATATCATTGCCAAAATGGAATCGTAATTGAAATGGTTTGGACGTATATTTATTGATGAATTAAAAATGCATATATCAGATAATAACTATTAATAATGAATATTTTAACATTTGATCAATTTCACCATTTCACCGTTTCACCATAAATATTAATACAGATTATCTATAGATAATTATCTGAAATTAAAGTAATTATCCGGATAAATTATCTGTTGAACAAAATCATTATCCGTTATCTATATTATCCGGATTATCAGGATTAGTGTTGGCAATATGGACATTTGGACTTATTAAAAATAATATGGACAAAATATGGACATAGTAATTTATGGACATGGACATATAGGTTTGGACATAGTCAAAAAAATATGGACATATACCAAATGCCAACACTGATTCGGATAATCCGGATAAAAAATCTAGCAGATCCGAGCATTAAAGAGATCCAAATTAGATGTAAGTGCATACAGAGCTATTATATTGACTTAGAAAACTAGCAAGTTATGCAATTTGCTAATAAAGAATTAAGAAAATTTTTATTTAATATAATAAATTAGATTCATCTAAACTTGCAAATGATATATATTAAAGCAATAAATAAATATTATGAAGACCATTGAAAAATGTATGAACGATACAGTGAAATAGACTTCCTAAAATGTAACTCCTAAATATAACTTTTCAATTTAGACACAAACTTTTGTCCTAAATATATATTTGTTTTTTTTCCTTTATTCTCTAAATATAAACTTATATTGTCAAATTTTGGTTACTAGAGCTGCATTGAGTGTACTAAAAAGACATTATTTGCAAGATTGAAAAAAAATTTATAATAAAAAATTCAAATTATTATCAGAACATTAAAATTGAAAGTTATCAATATAAAAATTTTAGAAATAATTAACCCATTTTTGCTCTAATCTTTTACGATCGTCGCTTGATCAATAACCTTATTATTTTTCTTAACGGTAAAAAACTGATCAATTGTATCACTAACTTTTCCAGTGTATATTGTTGTACTCCAGGAATCGGTTCCAGGTGGGGAAGTAGTTATATTAAGGTCGGAGAATGCATATATAGACCCATCAAATTGTACAAAGTAATGATCAGGATTTTTGTCATTGATGCCTTTATTGAACTTTCCTTTAACTAAGAGAGTTGATTCATCAAATTGTTCGATTGTAACTTTGCCGTCAAGTTTTTTCAATACAGCTACAGCGCTTTGACTATCATCACGACGAACAGGAGTTGCATGTAAATAGGTAATGAGGAATGCAAAAAGAGCAATAAGGGTAGCAATAATTCTAGTTTTCAACATTTTGAATAATTTTTATTTTAAATGCGGAAATTGTTTGATTTTTTGAAAGAAATTCGTTTTTTTTGTTTTTTTTGTTTTTTGTTTTTCTTTTGCAGCGTGAAAACATTGCTCTTTTTATATTCAATTTGTCATTAGGAAGAGTATATGTTCTCAACTTTTCAATCCATATAACACATAATTAATATTGATACTTTTTTTAATTCTTATTCTAATTATTTAATTAATTCAAGCTAATCTTTATATGTCGGTGACTTGGCAAGGTAATCAAATTTACTTTTTTTAAAATCGAAGATATATCGAGAAGACCAACATTGCATATGAGTGTAGTCAAATAGTAAGTGATGTCCAAAAATTTTTGCCTTTTTGTAACCCGGGCTTTTTGGACTAGATAATAATGCTGGTGACAGCAAAATTCCAATCTGAGCAATTTTACATAGTGGATTATTAGTAAATTACACGAAAAGTCGAAAATTTTTGGACATTATATAGTAGCTGAGTGAAAACATGCAATTCTAAAAATAGATTATTATGAATTTCATAATAATCTATTTTTAGAATTGCATGTTTGACACTCTCGCCACATGCAAAGATAACATTTATCAAAATATGTTTTCGATATCTGTAGGTTATTTGATTTACCGCTGATTCATAATAAAAGTGAGATTCAATCACGTTTAATTGTCTGTACATAATTCTAAAAACTTATCTAATAGGCGGTTATTTTAAAAAAGTGTTGCACTAAATTTCATTTAGACGGTTCGTGTTTTATAATCGTTAGAAAAACGTTTGTTGTTATGTCACAAACTACTGCTATAGCTTTGTTTTCTTTATTATATGAGTGTCGCCAAGTGAAAACTAGCAATTCTAAAAATATGAAATTCATAATGATCTATTTTTAGAATTGCTGGTTTTCACTTGGCGACAATCACATTAAATATTTTATAACTTTTCAGGTATTTCACAGACCAGTATAGTATAGGTGAGCAAATCCATATAGGCCGAATTTTTAAATCTATACTATACTGATTCGTACTGTATTAAATAAGCTACAATAACAAGCGACTAAATTGCGCAGATCTGATATGATCAGATATAAAGAATGGCGCCATAATTAGCAATTATATTTATTACATATATTATTACATGGGGTTTTTTAAAACCTTAATTGTAATAATATTTATTACATGTAATAATGTATTACATGTTAAGTTATCGTGCAAACTCATATGATCATATGATCATGAAAAAATTTCTTATTGTTATTTTTTGTATGTTATTACGTAAGCACAACAATCCCAAATTAAAACTCAGTTAGCCAATCGCAACTTTTAAATCATGATCATAATTGCACGATAACATCGATATTGGATCATGCGATGATAAATATCACAAAATTTGTTCTGTCAGAACAAACGATTGGTCGAAACGTGCCGCTACGCGGCACATGTCAGCCAATCATTTGCTCCGACAAAACAAATTTCATGATATTAATCGTTGCATGACCAATATCTTATAAATATAATATAGGATAATATAGGGTAAAATACAATTATAATAAAAATTTTAATTTGCGTATTATTTATATACTAGCATCACTCGGTGTAAAACTTGTCTACATCATAAATTTAATGTATTTTAAATAAGAACATGATTTTAATTTAATAGGTGATATAAATAAATTACACTTTAAACTTAGACTGGCTTTCAGTTTTTTGTAAGTATAATAATAATTATTATATTATATATATGAATACTATATGAATACAGTAAGTACTTACTTTATGTTTTTATTACATACTTTACACAGTACAGAATACTATTATTGTTCCATTCTGAATTGACGTGTGTTCTTTCTGATTTTCATCTTGTATGCAGATCATGTAATAAATTACTGATAATAATAATTACTTATTGTTCCACATCATTTTTGAATTGACATGTGTTCTTTCTCGATTTTCATCTTGTATGCAGATCATGTAATAAATTTTACTGATAATAATTAGGGTAGCTGCGCGACGCAGTCGCGCTAAAACCAGGAACGTACTAAATGTACGTATCATAGTTAAGATGTCACAATGGTGTAACGTCTCAATTTTTCGCATATTGATTATTAATTCACTTACGAATTTATTACGATACTCTAAAGATGATAATCTGTAATTACAGATTTGATAATTGTATGATCAATATTAACTATCTTGACTAATACAACGATTCCCACTCTATACCCGATTTAGATACAATACTTTATTAATCAAAAATGTAGTAATAATCTATGACGAACAAACTGGCCATATATATCCCCAATCATGTAGACGATCAAAAATGTTACAGATTTCTAGAATATCGTGTAGTAACTACTATTATAAATGTTTTGAATGATCTAAAATGTCGTAATGCGCAGGTAATCAATTAAAACATTTAAACTATAAATTTAGATTAAAATTTTATAATCAATAACGTCAAGTTTGCATAATATTGCATAATCGACTTATGACGTTACAGTATATGTTAAAAATGTTGACTCCTTCCAAAAATGAATAAATGAAAACCATTACTTCTACTAAAAAAGGATTCTGCGAAAATCAGCATAGGCCACGCCCAAAACATTAATTACACCATCCCTCACACATTTCATTTGTAATACTTCATTATTATGATCAATGGCTTGCCATTTAAAGTAAAATCGGGTTTAAATTTTAGCATGAAATGTGAGAGGGATTGTGTTCTTTCTCGGTTTTCATCTTGTATGATAAATTACTGATAATAATTACTTATTGTTCGTGTTCTTTCTCGATATGCAGATCATGTGTAATAAATTACTGAATGAACATGCGTTCTTTCTCGATTTCAACGATTGTGAAATGCACAGCAATGTAATAAATTACTGGTAATAATTACTTATTAATAATTACATTGATTTTGTTTTTCATTAATATATATAAAGATTATTCTTTTATTGTTTCGTCATTATTTTTTTGTATTGGCGTAACAGAAGAACTTCTCATGCCTAAACCAAATAGGAATAACTTGGGGATGCAAGTTTTTTATGTCGAAAAAGATAAATTTTATGTTTGTTTAAAAAAAATTTAGTAATTATCTTCTAGACATGACACCCGACCAGATTCCTGCCGTTGCCGAAAAACAAATGTGGATGTGTTCTACGCAGGGAATGTAAAAATTATTAATTACATTGTTAAATATATATGAATATTAGAACTATTCTTTTAATGTATGAAAAGTTAGCATTTAATATTTAGACGAGCGTATAGTGATTCATTTTTATTCGTTTTGATTTATTTATTTATTTATTTTTCTAATTCTTTTTACTTTATTATTATAGAGTTACTTTAGTTGATTTATGCATTAATACTGTATATACAGTATAAATCAACCATATAAATATCTTATCCGGATATACCGTAGAGCGCTGCATACAGTATCCGGTGTGACACGATTTTTTAAATAGTAAAAAATTAAAACTCACATGAATCTTATATCGCATAGTCGTATAAATAATATTTTAAAAAATTTATCTAAATTGATCTAAATTATTTGTCACGCATGGTACTGTATGCAGCGCTCTACGGTAACCGTTATCCTTTTATTTGAATAGGATATAAAACCGGTTATTAAATTTTGTTAAAGGTTACAACCTTTCGGATAAGTTATCCGGGTACGAGCACTATACACTGGCCGTCATATGTTTTGCATCACCTGATAAAAAATTTCAAATTCATATATCACCCCAAAGTTGAGTTATTTCGTGACGAATTTTTTTTATTTAAATTATCAATATCATGAGTGATTATCAATGAAATTATATCGCAGTTGAATTACATGATCCTGCACTACCTCCGTAAATCCTGATGCAAACCATGTAAATAAAACTTACTATAAATAAGTAGCTGCGCAACGCAGTTGCGCGAAACCAGGAGCGGGGAAATTAGTACACTATGATGCTAGATATTATGCATAGATAGAATTATCTAACATAATTTTTCCTAAACGCCTATTAGATACTGATAATAATTATTGCATCCATCCGGATATTCTAGTTGGCTATTTGGGTTGTTGACTAGGAAAACCCGCCTTTGACACTTTTTCAACAATTTTGAGACTTTGATTCAAATTAAAGTGCTGGTTTCTATCTACATGTATTTACTTTTTACCCTATGCTGATATAATAAATTATCGTGATTTTTTAACTTGAATGTTAAACCAATTTTTTAACGATCGTGTTCTAAAAATAGATTTCCAACCAAGATTGACGACTCAATTAAATTAAATTAGATTGGCCAATCAGTGTTTCATAATCATATGACATTGTTTATTCAGTAATCGCATATCGGCGGATTTGATTTTTTGGGCCTTTTTTTGTATAGTTATAATTATTTTTGGGCCTTTTTTCATAATATGTATACAAATTTTTGTTATTGATAAAAATTTTAACACCAAAATAAAATAATCTAATATCAAGTTCGCGACCAACCCATCTAACTTTTTTGAAAGGTAAATAGAACTATGCCATTTTAATATTGGCTTTTGTAATTAGCTATTTTGTTTAAATAAAAAACTTTTAATTATATTTTATAAGCTACTAACTCAAAATATGATTTTTTATAGTATTTATATGGTTATAGTTTGTGATTCTACTAGATTTTATTGTACTATATGTACACGATCTTCTAAAGGATTTAAAAATCATGCAGGCTTACAACGACACGAAACATTAAAGTTGAATCAGTATCGAATTTAAGAATTAACCTTTCAAAATCTTTGGATTCACACTAGTAAGTAGTTCAAATATTAATAAAATAATTAATAATCCTTAATCAGTATCAAGTTTAAGAGTACCTTTCCAAACCTCCGAAGACAATCTTTGTAAAATCTGTAAATTTACAATATTATATGATAAGTAGTTTAAATACATTAATAATTTTTAATTTAAGGGTAGAGAGTATGTAAATCATTTCTATTAATAAACGAGTTACTAAAAATTTTATTTTTAATAATAAAGAAAATTTTTATTAAGTAACTATATTAAATTTTTAAATAAACTTGTAGAAGAGGTTTTTCTGATTCTAACAGTGGTCGAATCATTAAAATTGGCCCAGTAGAACATAAGATATAGTTGTTTTTATCTTCGCGACCCTATTTTACTTATTGTTTACACGTGATTTGATTGGCCAATTTGTGATCACCCCCGCAGAATAGACCCC
>QKWP01000205.1:21540-48322 GCA_003550325.1 Gigaspora rosea | reverse complement strand
GCTTCTTTCCCAGATTGCCTAAATCCGAATTTCTAAATGCTTTACTTTCTGCATTCTAACCATACCAACGAAGAAACACTTGCAAAGGAAAGAATTATTAGCTCCTGTTTTAACAAAACACAGAATGTGAAAATAGAAACTAGTATTTACCATTTATTCCAGTTTTACAGTTTCTCGTGCTGATCCTAAATCTCTCAAATGCCCAATTTATATTTCGATCATTCCAATTAAGCAAGCTTTAAAAAAACACCATACAATAGCTAGAATAGTTAGAGCTGTGCTATATATATATATATTTTTAAATGTCGATTATTTTTAATTATTTTTTATTATTTGGGCTGATCCGGAAAAATAAACTAAATTCAGAAATTAGGGCCCTGTTTTAATTTTAGGGTTTGAACCAAACACGCCAATATGCGATATTTAAAAATAAACAAAAAATCAAGGGGTAAAATTTAGGTTTCACAACAAATAACTCAAATGGAAAAACCCCTTCAAAGACAGGTTTTCCCATTCACGGTAGTCAAAATTTGATTCGCAATTGAGTTAAAGTGCATATGTTCAATGTCAAATTCACATTATTAATTTCATAAAAAAAAATTAATATATGCAATTTCATAATTAGTATAGCAATTGTTCTTTCATATGAAAAATCTGAGTCGGGATATCACTTAATTTGATCTGATTAATTATGCGATCAATTTAAGAGCCAGTTTACGAAAAACAATGTAGGGGGGCGTTAATAAGGCATTAATTTAAGGTTATGTAATGTGTGAACAATAATAATATATTTAAGGGGCAATGACGAGGTAGATACCTGATATCTGCAAAAAATAATAATCGAATATGCAACAATCGTAAATGTTAAAATGATTACGTAAATCTGCACAATATTATATAGTTGGCAAACAATATAAACAATTTCTTAAGTGACTCAATACATAAATCGATAATCCAAACAGAATCCTGAGTAAACAAGCTATAATATTAACACATAAGCACAATAAGTCAAGATAGCATGAGATAAATAGTCAAGTCAATGTATATATAAAGAAAATCAATATTGTAAACACATAAGGTAATATTATAAATAATGATTCCTGCCGCAAATTCAAAAGCACGGAACATCATCACACATACAAAATCAAGGAATGAACATCCAAATCAGAAGCCTAGAATTGTGAACTTTACTTAACTTGCCTGTAAACCATACTCTATGTACTTCGTATTCTGTTTCTGGGAGTCGTCTAAAGCCAGGTGCGTTCACGTGATATAAAGCCAATCAAATAGTAAAATTTGATCTTTACAGATTAGCCCGACGAGACAAAAACAAAGAAAAAAGTGAAAAACACCAAAATACAAAAAACGAGTGTCTAAACCTGTATAGGAGCATTAATAAAAAATGTCGGGAAGACAATTTTACTTATAAGTCAAGCCCTAACCCTAACCCTTAACTAACCCTTACCTAATTTTAATTAAATAATCAAAAACATATAAACGCACCTGGCTTTAGCCATCCCCTATTTCTGGTATACTTTACGTACAACGTACTACATTCCTGGTATATATCCATAAAACAAATAAGGAAAACAGGATAACTATAGTTAGGGGATCGCTAAAGTCTTGTACCCACGTGACTTTTGAAAGTTTAGTTATAATTAGGGTTAGGGTTAGTTTACTGTTAGGAGAGGGTATAAATATAGGTAAAATTGCCTTCTCTACATTTTTTATTAATGCACCAAAACGGGTTTAGACTATTGTTTTTATATTTTTGCGGGTTTTTTGATTTTTGACTTCTCTGTGTAAACAAAATTTCATAATTCTGATTGGCTGATCTACATATAAAAAGTCACGTGGGTACAAGGCTTTAGCGGACCCCTATAGTTAGTAATAAGATCGGAAGTATGATCAATTTAATAATAATATAAGGAAAAATGATGATCATAAGGCAGGAGTAGAATAAATTAATATCGTGATATTGGGGCGCAGAAACATTACGATAGTATCACCGGACTCAAGGGCTTGATATGTAGTTTGTTATTCATATTACACTATATAGCTGAAAAGAACTAATCAAAGACATAGTATGCTCGGCAAGGTCCAGAGTGGATCAATCTACCAGTTTCTTTGGACATTAATTCTAGGCGCCTCTCAAAAGTGCTGGTCACACACAATATTTTTTCAATCAGATACTGAGAATCACACTCCCATACAGCACATAAGAAAACTATTAATAATACCAACAAAGATTATATTGTTGTATCATTTACTTTTTTGTGTTTAATCAATGACCAGTCAAAAAAATTAAACCCATTGCACTATAGAAACATAACCGAAACTTACGTATGTACAGTACATACGCAGACACATGAACTAATATAGAAACCATATACTTCGTACTTCATACTACGTTCCTGGTGCAACATCAATATTACGGTTAAGAATTTTTTTTTACCAATTAAATTTGCAATTTCTTTTGATAACTTTTTTAGTATTGTTTGAGGTGTTACAAAAAGTCACAAGGATTTTTTAACCAACCAGATGCCCAGAATTGTGGACATCAACTAACTTGCCCGTAAACTATACACTTCGTATTTCATACTCCACTCTTGGTACTGCCAGATACAGGATCCTCTTATATATCAGATCACCCTCATTTTTTACTTTTTTTTATGAATTAATTTTTTTGGTAGAATAAAAGAGATCCAGGTCTTTTATCTGGCAGTTTATGGTAAATAGTAATTTTAACTTTGAGCGAAGATATAATTAGCAGTAACCAAGAAAAGTTTATTTTAAGGGCATAGGATTATTCCTAAGATTTTTGATTCTAAAATGTTCTTAATAGTAATTTACTATTAAAAATGATATTGTAATTTTTTTTGCCTAAAAATGTGGACTCAGCCAAATTTGATTCCCAAGGACATTTTAAAATTCCAAAATCCTAGAGAATAATTTTACACCCTTAAAATAAACTTTCTTGGTTACTACTAATTATATTTTTACTCAAAGTTAAAATTACTATTTAATTTTTATTAGAATGATCACATGTTTTGTATTGGGATTTATGGACAAATAATATAGCGGGCTTTACTTGATTAGATGATCAATACAATATGTTACACAATATGTTCCACATAGTAGTGTAATGTTTTGCAGTTACAAAAATGGGTTGGCAGCCATAAAAATGAATTTGCCAAACTTGATACCAAAAAAAAGTGAAAGAGTACCTTCTGGTTTATAAACTGTAAAGTAATTTGGTAATCTGCAAAGTAATTCAGAAGTTAGATGAGATAATGATAGTACCCGGGTTGAATATTAACTGGGTTATCTGCAGATAATCGGATATCCGGGTTGTAAACTCAGCTACTCGGATAAATATACTCGGGTAATACCCAAGTAGGCATACCCGGATAATCTTCGGGTAACAAAAGTTTAAATATTCATATAGGCTATCCAAGCTAAGTAAATATAAATAAATTAATAATAAACTTAATACTTCAATATACTTTACAAAAAGTTATTTTTAAAATACTATATTTTTCTTGAAAGTTATGTGTAGAATTTTTAAGCCTAAAAGGGTTAAACGATCAACCAAAATAAAGTAGTGCTTCGATAAAAGACAACCCATATGTTGTTTAATCGAATTATTCAAAGATAAGCTAACAAACATTTAATTTTTTTATATTCAATTTTTTGAATTGATTTAATCGATATTTTAATTGGTTATTCGGAGACAAGTACACTAACTTAGTTTTTTATATGAATTATACTAAAATGATCAATGTTCAGATTTTTCTTCACACGTTGACGTAGGTTAATATAGTTTACAAGTGTAATGTTATTATTTTTATTACTTGAGAAATTCCGGTCAGACGGTTAGATTTTTTTTATTAATCTAAACTAATAGACTGAATTTCATGAAGCTGAAGTCTTTTAATTTCTAAGGTTTTCTTGAAAGGCATTCTACTTGTTCAGGTACTATAACCATGATTTCAAGTTCTTTAATTAATTTTCGAATCAGTTAAATTGTAAGACATTATAAAACTATGTTGAGTTTAAACCTATCGGTAACTTAACAAGTACAAGAGTAATTTGCAGCTGTAATATATGTACAGTACTAATCCGTTATCCAGTTTAAATTCGGAAATTAGTGTGTTTTAGTGAATAGACTTACAAAACCTGCATTTCTTTCTGAATAATACAAAATTTTTAATTTATCAAAATTGGAATACTATTAGAATGATTTATCTTTATATCAGAGGTTGTTATCAATATGAAGCTAGAAATGACAGCCTTAGATAGACCCAGGTTTACATATTTATCGTAGACTTAATTGTACTTTAAAAAAATTACATGGTATTCACACTAAATTTAGGTTTCGACTCGAATAATTTTTGTAGGTCTTTATATTTTAATTAAATATTAACTTTTTTTTAGATAATTACTTGATAGATATATCGCATATTGATAAAAATTAGCATAAATAAACACATCATGTAATCAGTTGAAGATAAAGTAATCAGTTAGGCACAAATTCTTACATTTTAGCTGTTTTCTTTTTTTAGGTTTTCTGTTCCGGTAACGTCGTGCAGCTATCTAGTAAAGTAAAAGTATTAACCTTACCCGGGTATATCGAGTAGGATTTTATACCTAGATAAATCTGTTGATCACCCGGGTAACCCGCCGGATATACCCGTCGGATAACCAGGTAGCATTTTTTTAATCGGGTACCATCACTAAGATGAGAGGTATATTTGAACATTCAAGTTTAACTTATAGGTACAATAAAATTAATTAAACTTGGCAATTTAAGACATCTTTTACATATTTTATGAATTTATGAAATATATTCTTTGTAATTACAACTAATATAAAACTTGACTATAATATAGGCTAAAAATATAAAGTTGAGAGTTATAAGATTAATAGATTTGTGAGAAGAGTTAAAGCAAAGTAGTAGTACTATAACTATATAACAATTATTACATTATATAAAATTAAAGATTAGTTTGATATTGGAGCTGTACTAAAAGTTGTTTTTGATTATTTTTTTATTAGCTATTAGTCTTTTAGAATAAGTTCAAATATTTATTTCTTGTACTTTTCAATTTTAGTTTGTTTTTGAATCTTTTTTTTCTTAATATGTTAGAATTATTTCTTTAATAAAATTTTGGTTTGTTGAAATTTTGTCTACACATATAGATATAAAAAACTTCTAACTCTTTCTGACGATCACCTGAACCAAAATTTTTACTAACGGAAAACCAAATTTTTTGTTGGAGAGTCGTGACCTGTATAGTGGTTTGTCTAGAGGTCAACGTTTTTTTTTTGCGGGACTCCTCTAAAAGGACGTTTGGCATGCAAGCCAAGAGCGTTATTATACAAGATAACTGGCAGGAGGTGCCCTTGTATAAAAAATCTTGGTGTGGTGTGGGCGGTAAAGCCCAACTTCGTCAACAAAGCTATCTGGTTGTTACTTCAAAGAAGAACACAGGGGAAACAACAAATCATACGTTTTTCTTAAGTCACATTCTCTTACCTGGGCAAGTGGTCTCCTCTTTTCCTTTTTTCCGCTTCCTTGCCATTCTTCCAAAATTTCTTGAAAAAAGTAGGGATTTGGCTTACCCCCTCCAAAAGATCGGCATTGTTTACTTTCCAAATTCGGACAGGCTAGTGGATTGCAACACGTGTTTTAGATACGGCGCTAGTAGATATGACCGGATGTTGATTGGAAGGCCGGAAAGAAATTGATTGTTAATTTAGTTTTACAATAGGGATATACAAATGTTGTATTTGTTATATAATGTTTACTTGTACCTGGCACAGGTTATAATAGTGTGTTTATCATAGATTGTTTTCTTTCTTTTTTCTTTCTGTCTTTTTTTCTTTTCTTTCTTTTTTGTTTTTTGTAGTATCTGCTTTTTTTTTGTGGTCTTCGTATAGGTATTTCCCTCTTTAAAACTTCCTTTTTTTTTTCTTTGATTGTAAAGTTTTTTTCATATAGTAGTTAGAAGTTTTTCTTTCTACTTGGGAAGTTAAGGGAAGAAGATTTAGAATTAAGAAAGGAGGAGCCAATCATGATAAGCAGGATGTAAAAGCCTTCTAGTAATATATTAAGTTTTTCGGTTGCAGGAAAATTTAGTATGGAGAAGTTTACTATAGCAGATCGAACATGGGTAATTTGGACTTTTGTCGCAAAGAGCCGGGTTAGCTAATACTTGTAGATTAGGTGTGATCAATTGATCACTTGTTATACCTGTATGAAATAGATATGAAATAGAATTAGTATAATAAACTAACAAAGTATTGGCATGATTGCCGAATGTTAAAAAAAAAAAAAAAAATTTTGTCTACAATAAGATTATAGTTTTAGATTTAAAATTATTGAGATTTCATTATAAAGACTTTTGCTAAAATTAAGTTTATTATTCATAGTTATTTTTATACATATCAGTTTTTTTTCTTTATGACAATTTACCTAATATTTAGAACTTTCATTAATTTTGATTAAATAATAAAATTTTTACTATATCATGGGTTGATCTACAAAAATTGGCCAATCAAAATAAAAGCCTGCTATGTTCAGACAAATCATAAGGTAGTGTAAGATTATGTAATTCAACTGCAATATAATTTCATTGATAATCACTCTTGATATTGATAATTTAAATAAAAAAAAATTCATTATGAAATAATTTAACTTTGGGATGATATATAAATTTGAAAAGTTTTTATCAGATAATGCAAAACATATAATAGTATATAATTTGTTATATCTAAACTTTTATCATATGATCTTTACAAATTACACAAAATGATAAATTTATATTTTTAAAATGTCTACTAAAACTCTTATCTAAATATACTATTTTTTAAAACAAAGTTGTTGCTGAAGCTTCTATGAATCCAAAGATATAAAAAATATAAAAAATGATTTTCTTTCTACAAAAATATGTACTTTTAAAGATAGTTAATTGTTTTATCTATATTTTATGATTTTTTTCAAGCATACAGACTTCTGATTTAAAAAGTAATCTATTAGGTATAAAAAAAAAGAGCTTTCATCAAAATGTATCTTTAAAGAGCTGGTACATTATAAATATAGTAGAGAAAATCAAAAAAATGGTTTTACAGTATGTAGATCACTTATTAATTAGTTTTTTTTACTTTATTTTACCACAAGAATTTTTTTTAAACAGTCTGGTATTTAACAGCTGTATTGTACAAGTCATTTTTGCTATTATAAAGTAATTGGGCTATAAGATTTTTATTACTATGTTATGAAAGTCAATTAGTAAGTTCATTATAATAAGAGGTTGGAAAGGTTCACTTTAACAAGAATTCTATAACAAAATGACTTGTATTTAAGCTTTCAAGTTCATTAATACTTACTATTATGTTATTTTTTTATTTAAATTATCTATTTATTCAATTTAGTTCATTAATACTTACTATTATGTTATTTTTTATTTAGTTTGTCTATTTATTTAATTTATTAAAATAAGTTATTTAATTGATAATCTGCTACAAATTAGTAGTGTGATCGTAGTATAATGTAACAGAAATTACTATATAAATCCTATAATATAGGAATGAAGCTGCCTACCCAAAGAAACAATTTTTTTACTAAGTTAATGAGTTATGTTTGTAAAAATTGCAGAGCTTATCGAAATAAGTCTAATAGTAGTTAAATTATTGAATTCAGTCTAGTAAATGATGAGATACCTTCAAAAAATAATTGGTAAACTATATAAAATTTTATAAACAAGCCTATTGTTTACATATAATTGGGCAATTGTTTTTTGAAGGTATCTTAGCTCCTACTAGACCGATTTCAATAATCTAACTACTATTAGACTCATCTCAATAAGCTCTACAATTTTCACTTAGTAAACATAACTTATTAATTTAGTAAAAAACTTTTCCTTAAATAGGCTAGCTTTATTCCTATATTTTAGAATTTATATATCAAAACATAGTAAGAATTTGCATTATGTTTCATTATAATCACACTACCAATTTGTAGTAGATTTTTAATTAAATTTATTTTGTTTGGTTTAACCTAGTTGGCATATAAGATTATTTATTAATTGATATATTTAAACTAAATTCATAGATATACTATAAATTCTTAAAATAATGAGCATGCTCGCTATTTTGAATTTTGGCCTAAATTAAGCTTAATTCAGGCCAAAATTCAAAATAATGTCCATGCCCATTATTTTGAGAATTTACAGTAATATTTTTTATTTAAAAAATTCTTATGCAGTTTTTTTAATATAGAATATGCTATGCTAATTATAATAAAGCTTTTTTTCTAAATATTATTTATTTTTATTGTTAATGGATTGGATTTACCCTTTTGTACGAAATATAGTACATTTTAAAAAATGCATTAAAAATTTAAAAAAATTAATAGCTTAATTTTTTTTATATACAAAAATCTAATAAGTATTCAAAAATAGTTTAGCAGTATTGTTTTTTAAATTAATAATAAAATTTTTATAAAAAAATTTTTTTTATATATTGTATTTTTTGTGATTTTTAATGTACTAGATTTCGTACATTTGTAAAGTCAGTTATAATTATAATTTATTAATATATTTGGCAAATTAAAAGTTTTAATAAATAAAAAATTGTATAGGCTTGTTATAAAAAAAATATTATTATTAGTTATATTATAAAAATTATTACTTATATTATAAGCTTTTTTTGAAAATTTTTACAAATTATTACTTTACATAGTAAGCCATATGAGTTTAGCTAGAGTTTAAAAAATTTTTTGCTAATTAAATTTTCTAAATTCTTAATCAAAATTATAAATATTTATTATCTAATTTCAATTACAAAATTTTTTTTAATCCTAAATTAGTATATCTCAAGTTATATTACTTTAAATTTTAAAAAAATTACATCTAATTTTTATATATAAATTGGATATTTTAGTTATATAGTATTTACTAGCAAAAATTTCAAATTTAGATTACTTCTTATATATTAATCTAATCTTAAATAAAATTTTAAAATTATAACTAACAAACTTATGTTTATAATTTTATTAATAGTTTAAATAAATTTATTTAGTAAAAAAATTTTTTATAATCAAAAATATTTTGTAAAATTACTAGTAAATGTGCTAAAAACTAGGTTAAACTAGCAAATGCGAATTTTAAAAAAAATGTACAAAATTTAAAAAGCTATGTAAAGCTATGAGTTTTTTAAAACAAGTAGCCCATAAGTTAAAATATTATTAAAAAATATTTAATTAAGTAGTTAATTTTAAAAATTAATAGATAATTAAGTTTAATTATGTACTAAATCTAGTACAATGTACTAGATCTAGTACAGGTAAATCCTATCCATTAAAAAAACAAATTTTATATTAAGACCAAATTGGAGGATATCTAAAGCAGGGGCAATTCATATTCTTAATAATTTGCTTGATTAACTTTAGAGTTTTGGTCACTTTTTTGCACTAAAATTAAAGCTAAATAACTTATTCATAAGATTTAAGATATGTAATTTGATTAATTTTAAGCATTGAAGATACAAATATATTAATATATGATAATATATATTGTGGCAGCTTATGTTGAAATTGGCTTATGCTGAAAATTTAAGTTATTTTATTATGAAATTATAAAATTTTAGAGGACTTTTTTAGGAGTATTGTTTTATATAGTTTGGTTAGAGTTATTAATAAAAGTGTATATGTGGATTTTAGTAGGTATTATAAATTTAAATAGAGACCCCAGATTTCAGCATAAGCCAATTTCAGTATAAGCCACTACATATATTTAAAAATCAAAAAAATACAAGATAATAAATAATCTTGTTGTATTATATGTAAAATATGTTGTTTTAAAGGTAATTTGATTATAATAATTTCTATAGTGATATTAATTATAGATTAAAATTAATAAAAAATATTTATTTAATAAATTTTTATTAGCAAATTTTTTTAGTTGTTATTGCTTTGTTACCAACAAAGAGTAATAATATATAGCTTAAGAAATTTTTACAATTTTTAAAAAAATTGTTGAAATATCAATTCAAACAAATTAATATATTAAGCATAGAGACAGATAGTAAAATTGCTGAATTTAATGTACAAATATTACTTATACAAAGCAATGATATACAAGAATTTCTTGTATATAGAAATATGGTTTACAATATGCATTTTCAAGCATTTATTTATTCTAAAAGCCTATAATTTGTATCCAAATATACTAAAAAAATAGTAAAAATGCAATTCATAGTAGAGCTCATTTTTTAGTTCTAGAGAATAATACTATGCGTTATAATCAAATTTATCAGCTTGTACAGAAAAAAATTTTGCTCTTTATATTCAAAATATTATAAATGTAGATAACAAGATAACAAAGCTACATATAGATTATTATTATTTTTTTTTTAATCTTTGACAGTCTCGTCTGTACCTTTATTAAATAGATACTTGATACATAATATAACTAAATTAATTATTTATATTTATTCTATCTATCTATCTTATACCAGGTCCGGCATCACCCGAATACTTCATGAGCACCTTGGTGCGACCTGGCGCACTGCCTCACTGATGAGACAGACAACTTTGTCAGCCCTGTCACAGGCCAAACCAGAATGGATAATTTCCATTCTTTATAAAGTCCTCGATCATGGTTTCCCACCTCTTTTCAACATTCATTTCCTTATTTCCTCTAGGTCTTGACTCTTCTATCTGAACCATTTTGCTTTCATTCGATGAGTCACGTGATCTTTTCCGTCCATTTCCATTATCAGGTTTCTTTCTCCTGATCTTTGGGCTAATACTTTCTTCTTTTTCCCGTATTGAAAGCATTTTACAACGCTCTGACCATATGAAGTCAAAAAAACCATTTCTTCATATATAAACGAAGCTTTTAAAACAGTTGTTCAACTCTTTTTTTGTTGCCATATATTCTCATAGAGCTCCACTAACTTTTGCTGTACACAGACCCTTTATATAACCTATACGCATCTCGTTACATTCATTTCCTGTAGCTGGTAGTAGAATTTCTCTAAAATCATACAGACTTAATCGCTTCTTCGTTTCCTCTGATAGCTTCTGCCATACTGCTTCTGTTGCTACCACTTCAATATTATGCCACAAAAAACTGTATGCATCACACTCCACCAAGTGCTCTAAAGTCTCCGGCACTTCTTTCATATATGCAATACAGTTGGATGATATATGGATATCGGGTCTTCTTTTTTTTAACACCTCTAGCACTGGCAACTTATTAAAAACACCTTGTACCAGAACGCCAATTTTTTGCTTTTCTTCAGAGTTGTGCATCTAATGCCCGTAAAACCTTTCAGAGTTGACCAAAATAAATGCCAATTATATTTCTCCTCACTTCCTTCTTGTTCGAAGTCTTGAACTATCTTCGATTCGCGCCATCTCGCGCTATTTTTGGCATCAAAAACTTTCTTTAGAAATGCTCTTGTTCCTAACTCAACCCTATAATGCTTCCATCGTAAAGGACATTTAATCCACTGATTGTATTCTGGTGTCCCTATACTTGTTTCTCTTTTCGTTCCTTTTTTTGCTAAAGCGTCCGCCTTGTCATTCCACCTATCTTTGCTATGACTCTTTAGCTTCTCTAGCTGTAGCTCTATACCTTTTGTCTTTACCATATCTTTGATTTTGATTAACCAATCAAAATACTTTTCTTTCATCTATTTTTTCCCTTCACGAAGTTCCAAATTTCTGCTCAGACCTGCTATTGCTCCTAAACTATCTGTTCTAATTACTACTTTTCTATTACTAGGCACTGTCAACAAAGCTAGCCAAATTGCTACCAATTCCGGCTTGGTTGAAGACGGCCATGCTTCTACTCTACACATGCCTTTTGTTAAGCAAAACTTCCCTTCATTATCCACCTGAACCCAACCAGCTCCTATTTTATTTCCACCTTCTACAGACCTTAACGACCCATCTGTATAAAAAACTACTACATTACTATCTCGTTCTCTATTACTTTGGAGCTGTTGTTCAAGTGTTTCCTCCATTTCACGTCCCACCTTTTGCTGCCTAATCATCCCTACATCAATATCTTCTATCACCACGTCTTCTGCAATATGTTCTTTCTCTTTTGATATTGGCGCTTCTGAACGTACCATTTCTTCTAACATATCTGTTGGTATCAGACACACACGCTTCCCTTCTTTAACTACTGGCCTTGGTAAGCATGATAAAATCCTAGACTTCGTTAACCATTTCGCACTCTCAGAGCTTCCACTTTCTTCTTGCCTTTCCAAATACTGTAAACTTTTACCAGGACTTTTTCCAAGCGAGTTTGTGTCTTCTACCATTCTCCAATTTTCTGTTAAGACCTTACACTTCCTTTTTTCTATGATTCTCTTTACTACTGGCTCGTTCTCTTTTCCTCTAAGCAAGATCCACTCCTTCTTTCTGTTATCACGTGACACTTCTTTTTTTGACATCTTTAGTGTGTACATACTGTTTGCGTCTCCTATCCATTCCTCTTTAACCATTCTTCTATCTTCGTTTTGCAAAAGTTTACTTTCAACTACTGTAAACCATTTGGGCCTTTTCCCTCTTCGGACCCTATCTCTTGCCAACATAACTTGTTGCCACGTTAACATGTTTTTACCACTCTGGTCTAGCAACTGCTCTACAAAGAATATACCCGTATCCTGTAGTCCACTTATCAAATTCCTACTTCCCTTTTCTTCCTGGAGCAAATTTCTGATCGGATATTTTCCTCTATATATACCCCACCAATTTTCATCAAAACCAAAACTGACTTTTAACTCTCTCGCTTTGACCAACACTCGGCATGCTAGATTGCCTTTCCATAACTGTTGGAGCTCCTTATCTTCCTCACTCTTCCACTCCATATCTACTAAACCCGCATTAAGCAAACCTTGCTTTATTCTAATGTGTGCTAGCTTCAACACTATCCCATCATTGTTCAGCCGATTTTGCAATGCCGAAATCTGCTTAATACACAACTCCTGCTCCAACAATTTACATCCCATCATTCCTCTGTGGGATATGATATAATTTCCAGCTGTTCTCGCCATTCCTATTTTGTTTTTGACTAATTGAAGGTACGGTTGCTGTATTTTTTGCAGTGCCGTCTTGCTTAGATTTGATACTTGTAAAATATAACATAATTTTGGTATCAAATATATATTATTCACATAAATCAGTTGACTAATCGTCATTTTCTTCCATCTTAAGGTTAGGGCTGTTTGTCTTATTATCTCTTTCGCTTTATCTTTAACTAGCGACTCTTTTAGTCTTCCATTCAACCAAATTCCTAACATTCTAACAACTGTATTCTTTTTTGCTGCCTTGATAACTATCTTATTAATTTGAATATCTTCGCTTTCCTCTTTCTTTCTTTTATTCATCACCAAAAGCTTGCATTTGCTCTCATTTAGCTGTATGTCATTGATTACAAAAAATTCATTTGCAATTGCTAGAATTGACTCCATTTCTTCTTTACTCTTCCCTAACCACGTTGTATCATCGGCATACGCTATCGCAGCTTGTCTTACTCTTTCTACGCACCATGTACCTCTTCTACTATCTACCGGAATTTTAACTTCTGCAATATACCCAAGTCCTTCTTCTTCTTGTACTTTACACAGTAACGGATCATAAAATACTCTCCACATCAACGGAGACAGAACCTCTCCCTGATCTATTCCGTCTTCCGCCACAAAAGGACTTGTTAAACCTTCCTTCGTTATCACTCGCATTTGTCGTTTATCGAACATACTTAATACAAAGCCAATTGTTTTTTCGGGGACCTTTATTCTTCTTAATGCTAATTGTAGCATTTCCAAAGATACCGAGTCGTATGCTTTCCGCATATCTTGAAATACTATCCACATTTCCTTGTTCTTTTCTTTCGCATCTTCCATCAATGCATTTATTATCTGCACCGGCTCTTCTGTCGAACAACCCGGAAGTGCAGCAAAATTTTGACCTTTCAGAATATCATTTTCCTTTATAATCTTTGTTAATCTATTCGTTATGATTTTTGTAATACACTTCCTGAAGGTCTCTAACAAGGCTATTGGTCTTACGTTGCTAAGGCTTAATCCCCAGTCTGTATCCTTTGGTATCGCATACAATTGCGCGATTTTCCATTTATCTGGTACATCTCCTTTACTCCAACATAAATTTGCAAACCGCCTGAAAATTTCTTGCGTCTCCTTACTCCCATTTTTGAGCAAAATGTAACTTATGTTGGACACTCCTGGTGCTGTCGCCGTTTTAATTCCTTTAAGCATCTGGTCCCATTCGCCTTCGGTAATTTCTTCTTCGAGCCCGATGTACCACTCCTCCTTGACATAATCTTGTGGCTTGTATACGTTTTTCCATTTCCCCTTTAATAATTCCTTATTTACATGCCTTTTCCTAAATTGCCTCTGAAAGTGTTCTTTTGTCTCCAATAATACTTCATCCACATCACTAACTAGTCTGCACTCTCTATCCTTTTCAATCAACAGCCTGTCAATTTGTACATTTTTAAAAGGTTTTTCTAACAGACTCGCCAACATTTTCCCTTGTTCATTGACGATCTTTGCACACCGTGCATCTACTGCCTCTTCGATCTTCAACCTTTTTTCTTGTTCCTGTTCTTCTATCCATCTTGCCTTGATTAGCTTCCACCACCCTTTCATATCTTCCACGTGTTCGTCCTTAACTATACTTCCTACGTGTGGAATTAAAGTTCCTAATCTCTCATTTATCCCTTGTATTGTCCAATTAATTTTTTCCTGCACATCTCTCTCTATATATGAATCTTTATATTTCCTCAGTATCCTTACAAGTTTGCTGATTTCTATTACTTCTTGGTGCAACTGTGATCGTAACTTCTTAGCACTTTTGCTTGCTACAGTATTGGATATCTTTTTATATGGGATGTTTTTATTTGCGGCATATATTATACTATCTGAAATTGCATCCCACACTTTATTTATTAGCTGTTTACTATCATGGGATGCTTCCTGCCCTTCTAAATATTTTATACTTGGTTTTTTCTCGATTGTTTGTTGCAGGTCTGATCTGAAACTTTCCCAATCTTCTCTTCTCGCCTTCCCATACTCGTACACCTTTCTCACGTACTTCTTCTTCCTGTTACGAGCCGCAGTGTTTACTTTTAAAAACTCACTTAGTTCTATCTCCGCTAATACGAATTCGTGATCACTGCCTGTTATACAATCAGCTTCTTGTATTTCTGCCTTCTTAAGCCCATTGAACAAATCGCCAGATGTCCATATCATATCAATTCTTGATTTACTTTCATTCCTTGACCAAGTATATGCTATCTTGTTTGGATTTAGCTCCCTAAATGTATCGTAAAAATTTTGATTCTCTAACCATCGGTATAATGGCAGCTGTTTTTTTCCTGCCCTTTCTTCCCCTCCAAACCGATCCAATACTTCATCTAATACGTGATTAAAATCCCCTAATATAATAAATTGTGTCACTGGTTTTCTCTGTATATATCGTTTCACTATATATTGCTGTATGTTTTTGGTTTGTTCTTTGTCGTTTGGAGGGATATATACAATAATGATCACTATCTCTAATTGCCTAAACAATAGCGATATTTCCATTATGTACTCTGTAATTGCTCGGGGCTTTGCAACGTGTACACCCCAATCTTTCCTTATTAATACTCCAATACCTGATCCCTTCTTTTTCTTAGCATCTGCATCTGCCCAAAAACTCAGATACTGTTTATCTTTTCCAACCAGCCACTTTGCCTCCTTATTTGAAATGTTTGTCTCTACAATCCCGACTACACTAATTTCCTCTTCTTCTGCCCAATCCAATAATGCTTCCATCCTATAACTATTCTGATTTTTCAGCCCATTAATGTTATGACATGCTATTCTAAATTCCATTTTACATTTATCTTTAACCATATTAATAATTTTCTTCTCATATTGTTCTTTACATCTTCTCTTTCCTTTACTCCTACCACCTTCCTCCTCCTCTGTCCTTCGTTTAGACAGCCCCACCGGCCTGTCTTCGTCCATTGGGATGCCCACGGCAACAATCTTAGGAGTGACATGGAGTCACCCCTATACTATCCCTTTCCTCGAGTCTTACTAATCTTTTAAGTATCTCTTCTAATAACTTTTGACTTGATAAAACTGTGTTCTCCTCTTCTGTTTCTTCTCTCGTCCTTTTTTTCCATTTTCCTATCAGTCTTCTCTGTAATGTGTTTATCTTTTCACTCTCTATTATCGTTTTTCTCCCCTGTTCTTCCCATCTTTTCCTGTCTTGTTTTCCAAATTTCTCCATGTTCTTGATTTCTTTATGTTGCCTTCTTGTTCTTTGGTCTGCTTCTGCTAGTACCTTTCCTTTTCCGTCTCTCATGTCTTCACTTCTTTGACCGGTACGGTACTTCTCCTCTTGCTTCCAATATAAATGCGTATTGAAATTCGATGCTCTACTCTCCATTGCTTTTTCCTTATCGACCCCATTTTCAAAATATACAATAGCCGACGTCTTTGGATTCCCATTACTATTAACAGGAATGAATACCGTCTTTGCATTAAATTTTCTTAACTGTCTCAATAGTAATACTTCTTGTGCATAATAGGTACGTTTGTTACTACTGCCTTCCACTGTGCTCTTTCTTTAACTGTTAGAAAACCATCTTCTTCTTTCGAAATTCTTATTAGTTTTCCTGCTACGATTGGAATTGACCAACTTGATTCTAACATCTTTTCTTCCTCTGGCCCGTGGAATTGTATCTTGACAATAGCTGACTTCACTTTTGCTCTTTTAACCCATTTTTTAATTTCAACTTTCCCAAATTTTTTGACTGCCAAATTTATATCTTTAGCTGTACAGTATTGTGGGATATCCCATAATACATAATCTTCGTAACATTCCCTGCTTGGTGCTTCTATTATTGGTCTTCTTTCCTCTTCTTCTTTATTTATATCTTTGGTTTCAGCTATCTCTTCTTGTATTGGTTTAGTTACAGTATTCTTTTTTCCTGACAGTTTTTTTTCCCCGTTGAAGTATGCTAAATGTTCATTATTTATCGAGCACTCCAATATTCCTGTAACTCGTTCCTCAATTTCTCTAATACCATAATCTGATGTTCCTTCCTCTTGAATTCCTATTGCAATTTTCTTACTCAACATAGCTATTATCTCTTCTTTCTGCTTTCCTTCTTCTACTAGACTATTTCTATTTTCTTTTTCCTCTTTCATCTTCCTATCTAGTGCCTTCCATTCTGCTATTTCTGATATTCTTCTAACTATCAGAACCACTTCTGGATATTCTATTCCCAAAAATTCTGCTACAAATTTATCTCTCTCCAATACGATATTTCTTTGTTCTGTTAAAGCCTTAACAATTTTTCTTTTTTCTTTTTTAAAGATATATTTATACTTTTCGAACTGCTCCATTCTGATCTGTACTTGCTTTGACACTTCTTATTTTGGTATATTGGCTTTTCCTTAATCTTGTTTATTGATTATCTAGTTTTTGTTAAATCTATTTCTATTATATCTTGTTTACTTATCACGTTTTACTTTTCCATGTGTTTGTTGTATTTATAACCCGTTTTGTACGTGTTCCGCCAAATTTGTTTGTTTACTTGGCACTTACTATTGTATTATTAATTGTTTGTTTATTTGTTTACGTGTTCACAAAGATCTGCAGTTCTGGGTCTAGACTGATTCCCCAATTAATGCAATGGAAAACAAAAATTTTATTTTCCGTTACAAAAAGTTTTAAAAGTCTTCTTTTTGTGACTTCCAGTTAGTCAGATAAATAAATGCTTTTAATAAACTCTATCTATCTTTTTGTTCTCTACAAATAATCTTATACGCCAAATAGCTATTTTCTATTGTCGTTATCGCTCTAGCTTGGATTTTTGTTTCCACTCGGAATTGGTTGTGAGGATCAGCGGAGAGAGTTTTTGGTGCATATAGATTATTTTGTTTAACTTTTTTGGCTTAATATCAAAATAATAGATGTTTAGATGATAATAAAACAGCTTTATTTGTATATCTTTTTATTTTTTTTAATTTTAATAGTGAGATCTTGCTCTTATTGTCCGAAGCGTAGCGAGGACTTACATGTACATGTAAAAGTTGAAAAATGTCCGTCTGTCCGGCATATGACTTGTTGGTGATTGGCTGCTATGGTCCACATTAGACCTTATATTTGAAAATGTCCATCTGTCCGGCACTTGACTTGTTGCTGATTAGCTACTACGGTCCACACTAGACCTTTGAGTTGAAAAATGACCGTCTGTCCGGCATGTGACTTGTTGGTGATTGGCTGTTACGGTCCATACTAGACCTTTGATTTGAAAGAAATGTCTGTCTGTTCAGCACGTGACTGGGTGGTGATTGGTTGTTAAGGTCCACACTAGACCTAGGGTGTTCAGGATTATGCGAAAGCATCATATGCGCATAATTTACCAAATTTTCGCATTGCATATGCTTCGCATAATTCGACCAAAAAAAGCACCCAGATCACGCGGCTGAAATATGATTGGTTAGGTTAAATTCATTTGGGACTTAATTTGAGAACAAAGTAATATATGTTCCGAAAAGTTTCGATGTGAATGAACCTAAATTATGAGGTAAAATTTTCAGTAAGTGGCCAAAAATCCTGAAGAATAGAAACAATTACTTATAGTGTACAATAATAAAAAATCGCATAATCGATCGCATAATTTTAAATTTATTTCATATCCATCGCATAATCAACCTCAGATCGCACGTATAATTTACTTCATCGCATCGCATAATCCTGGACACCCTAACTAGACCTTTGATTTGAAAAATGCGGAAAGTCTACGAACACATACAGATCACGTGATATTTCATCTTACGGACATGTACCGAAATAATAATTTTTTTTTGGTTTAAAAAATGATCAGTTAAGAAGATAGCACCCTTTATTATTCTAATAAAGCTTTGTTCTCTGGGTCTATTCGGTTCTAATTATGATGAGATTATTAAAATCTGATCAGTAGAACAGGAGATATAACCTTTCGAAATTTGGGCAACGTTCTAAAGATTATATAAAAATGTCACATAAATTTCATGAGATTATATATCCGGCTCTACTGAGTCAATTTTAATAATATCACCACAATTAGTATTAAAAAGACCAGGAGAATAAATTTACTTAGAGTAATAAAAGAGGTTAACTTAGTCTAAAAGTCTTTCAGGCTACCTTTTTCTTATTTTATTTCTTTTTTTAAAATTTCGACTGAGATTTTTAATAGGTTAATTCTTTACCGTCCTAAGAAAACTAATTCTCCTGGTTTTAATGGTGGTGAAATGTAAATATAAACTCAGAACCGGAATATAGTGTATGAAGTTTATGCGACGTTTTTATATAATATTTAAAATGGTAGATAAATTTCAAAAGGTTCTACAGATCAGATTTTAATAATCTCATCACTGTTGGCACCGGAAAGACCAGGAGAACAAGCTTAATTAAAATGATAAAAAATATTAACTTAGTACAAGAGCCTTAACGGATCATTTTTTAAATAAAAAAAATTCATTATTTTGGTATGTGTCCGTAAGATAAAATATATCATTATTTCAGTACGTGACCGTAAGATAAAATATCATATGACCTGTACGTGTCCGTAGACCAGGGACGGTGAATAATATTGATTTGTATCGATAATATATAAAACTAGGCCAAATCATGGGGAAATCGATATTTTTGCAAATGTTAATGCAGTGTAACAATATGCATTTGGGCAAAATTAAGTATAATTCAGGTCAGGCAATATAAATTTGCTAACTTGAACCGTTGATAGGCTTCGGTAAAAACAATCAACAAACACGAAAGAAATTTAGTTACTGATCATATTATATCACGTTATCTGTAATTGTTGTACAAAATTTTGCATTTTAATTGGCCAATCATGAGTATATCGATATAAAATGATATTTTTGACTATACCGATTGATATTTTTGCAAAATCAAATCGATATTATTCACCATCCTTGCCGTAGACTTTCCATGAAAAATGTTCCATCTGTCTGCCACGTGACTATACTGTGATTGGCCATTACAGACGACACTATTAAAAAAAGTCCTACATGATATTATTTATATACGTATCGATTTCATTAACAAATAATATATATATATATTGTAAAAATCTAGTTAGTTTATTTAACTAATTATTAAAATATGTTATGTTTCGGACTCACAACAGTTCCTGTTAACCTAGTCTTTATTAAATTTAATGAAAACTTTTTTACAGTTGAAAAAAATTTTATAATTTAAATCTAATACTAAGAAAAAGAACTTAGACATATAGCTAAATAAACAAAAGTAGATCTAGTACTTATTTGTGGTCTAAACAAACTAGAGTAGCCAAGGCTTATCAAGATTTGGCTATTAGTTAATTGATAATTTACAAATAAATGAAAATTTGTATTAATAAATCTATAGTAACACATATAAAATATTAAAATTAGTATTTTTGACTAAGTAAAGTTAATTTTTTATTAAGCTAATATTTTGTAAGCTTCTAATGAAAGTTGTAGAGCTATAGTTAACTCTCTGTAAATGCACTATGTAGAGATAGCAAAAAATTGTGCATTTAGGTAAGTAATAAATTTAGAGGAATAAAATCTATAAGTGCATATATAGCAGGAACACAACAAGACCGTGTATTTATAGGGGTATTGCATTTATAAAGGCTATATTTATGGAGGTCCGACTATCCCTTAAACTGTCCAGCAAGCAAATTTGCCTGCTAGAATTTTTTTTACATATTTTTTTAAAATTACTAAAAATTTTATTAAGGATATGTCCCCTTATTACTAAGCTAAAATAAAACTTTAGCATATTGTTAATTGATAACTATTAAAATTTTAATTATATATATATTCAAATATAAAAGAAAACTTGGCTCAAATATAGCCAATTCTTTACTTTTACTATAAAATTTTTCCAAAAATTTTTAAAAATTTTCAAATTTTTATATGTTCCCAAAGAGAAAAAATTTTTTCTCTATTAATTAAAGTTAAAATTTTAATTATAAAATTATAAAACCTCTTATAATAAAAGTTGTTTATAATAACTTAATCTATAATTTGTATCAAAATTATTGGGGACATATTTTTAGAATTTTAAAAAGTTTGTTAATAGTCAAAAATAAAATCTCTAAAAATCAAAAATTTTTAAAAATTTCAAATTTTTTTAGCTTTTAGTCGATTTAAATTTTTCTGTAGAAATATGAAAATTAAAATTATTAAAATATAATCTATATTTATAGTTATTATTTAAAAAAAAATTTTTAAAATAACTTGATTTTTAATAACAATAAATCAGAACCAAATTTTAAAAATTCATTAAAAATTCTAGCAGGCAATTTTGCCTGCTAAAACAGATAGTTTAAGGGATAGTTTTTATAATTCTAATAATAGTAAAATTAGTAAAATTAGTTAAATAAATAAAAAATTACAAGTAATTTAAATTAAAAATTTTTATAATACTATAGAAATCACAATTTCTGTATTAATATTTTTTACTATATTTTATTATAAAAATTCTCCCAGTATTAAGTTCTCATTTACTTTTAATTAATATACTTAAAGAATATATATCTTTTTATTTTTGGTAAATAATTTTTAATAATTTATATTAATTCTTTATTTAAATTTTAATATTAATTTTAAAGCTAAATTTAATAAATATAAACAAACGGTTTTACTAAATCACACCACTGGTGCTCAACACCACAATGATTTTCACCAATCAAATTTTTTAAATGCAGTGTAATGTAAAGATCAGGTGTAACATAAAATTTTTGTTGTTTTGTTATTTTTTTTTAAAAAATACCTTCTAACTCAAAATTTTATCTATGAAACTACCTTTTTTTTTTAAAAAAAAACCCCTTGCGAAATTTTACTATATACTATGCCTCACCCTAACCCTAACTATTAACTCTAACTCAACATTTATCAACTTTAACTTTTGTTTAATTTTTTTTGTTTATTTTTTTGATATTGATCTTCACGTTATACCGCATACTGGTGTTGGGCACCAGTGGTGTGATTTAGTACTACTGTAAACAAATTATTTAATTTATTTTTTAATTGAAACATTCTTCATAAAACTAGAATTATAATAGCAATGTATGTATATTTTTCCATATATGGAAGACATTAATAAAAAAAGAACAAAACATTTTAGTAACTTTTTTTAAAATTTTAAATTAAACTATTTTAATACCTACTAAATCAAATTTAATAAATTTTTTTTTTGCTTTAATTTTATAACTATAAAAAATTAAAATAAAAAAATTTTGATTAAATTTGGTTAAGTAGTTATTAAATTATTTTAACTTAAAGTTAAAAAAAACTTTTACTTAGAAAAAATTTGTTCCTTTTTTATTAATGTTCTCCTATATATAGAAGAATTATATTGATTAATGTGCTATTTTATATTTAGCAAAATGGTATAATATGAATAAAGCTATATTTTATTACAAAGTTTTAATATATTTTTTAGTCTAATAGAAACATTAGTCTTGCTTATTTTAGTTCATAAAAATTACTATCCAAATTATCTATTTTTTTTTGAATACATAGTACAAAAGCACTTGAACACTTATTTGAAATTGCAAACAATTAATACAGAACTTTTTTTATTATGAATTGTATAAGATATTAAATTTAGCACAGTATAGAAATAATATTTTATGCAGTAAAAATATCTTAAATATTCAAGAAAAAAGTCTGTATTAGTTTAATTAAATTTAAATTTTTAAAATTTTTATTATATTTTAACTACTTAAATATTTATATAATTTGTTTAATTTAGATTATATTTTTGACTTTAATACTTCTATTTCAAAATAGATATTGATAAGTTGTAAAATTGGCTATTAAATAATAAAATAAAATGCTATAAGGATTGCATATAAAAATGCAAATTTATTTTTAAATCTTCTTTATACAGTATATATAAAATATTAAAAAATAGTTATATAAAAATAAATTTTTTAATAATTAAAACTAATAATTAGCTAAAATATGAAGTATTTCAAATTAACACTATTGATTAAGTTTAGATAAACTAAAGGAAATTTTATAGTTAGATAATACTCTTGATCTTTATTTTGAAAATAATAATACTTTAAAAGATTTGATTAATAAATTAAATCATAAATTTGTACAAGATTTATTAGAAGTTAATATTATTAAAGTTGAAACTTTATAGAAAACTAAAATTTATTATATAAATAATGATTTACATTCAAAAGTTTCACAAGAATTAGATTATAAGTATGAGAAAAAATATTTAAAGTTATAATATTTTTTTATTATTGGAGTTGTGAAAATTCTATAATGCATTTTTTTGTTTTAATCATTATTATAATATACAAACTTGGGCTATCAATTTAAATTAAGAATCTTAAACTAGAATTAACCAAAATTTATCTAACTATTTAGTAAATCAATTAACTAGTAATCAAAATCATCAAATAATTAAAAAAAGAATAAAAAATCCAACTAGCTACTAGCTACAATCATTTTTAAAATTTTTTTTTTAAACCTTTGATAGTCTCACTGGTACTTTATTAATAAGTTTACATATATTAATCTAAGTTATACATATAATAAAACTCTTGGATTTTAAGTCCAACATCATCCAGCTGCGAAAACTATGCCCAGATGCGACCTGTCACACTAACTCCTATAGATATAAATATCTATTGAATTAGGCACTTTGACAGGCCTGTCAAAGACTAACTCTTTTAGATTCTTCCTACCTATGCAACCAGATAGGATAATCTTATTCTAAAGAAAATAAAACAGATAAATGAAAAAATAAGGGGAAATAAAAGAGGAAAGAACATTTCAAATCTAAATGAATAACCAAAAAACATAAAAAGAAAAATAAAAAAAGACAAAGATAGAAAAAACAAAAGAGAAAACAATAACAGAACTGAAAAGTATACTATTAAACCAGGATCCCGAAGAACTCTGATACAACTCAAATCTAAGTTTGTATAATTTTAGCAGTATTTTAGCCAAATAGATGTATAAAATAGAGCAAAATTTGAAATTTTACTATATAAAAATGTAACGTTTGATGAATTTCTATGCAAAATTCCCTTTTTTAGAATTATTTGAGTTGTATCAGAGTTCTTCGGGGTCCTATTAAACCTGTACTAGATTATATAATACACTCTACTCTAAATTTATTTAAGCATTATATGTAAAATAGGTAAAATTATAAAAAACCTATAGAGAACCTTGCGTCTGAAAAAACCTTTTAGAAAGAAATTTTGTGTTAGATTTTCTTCCAAAATACTTAATGTATCATTCATTGTTTATTTCATTAGGCTGGAAACTTACTCGTGACTCAATTCAGATTAGGTAGGCGCCTTCTCAATTTGGATGAAGTAAAGATTGTCAAACTTTTGAAGGAGGTAAGCTAGATTTACCACTTTTTGGTGAAATTTCGAAAAGCCCAAGGAGAAATAAAGAGAGTACCAAACTTGTAAAGCACGTAAGAGTTATGCTTTGAAGAATAACATATCTGACCAAAAGACTACTTCTGGCTAAGCTTCCATAGCTTTTGACAAAAAACTTTAGGGTTGTTGCCCTACTATGTTTTCTATAGTAATGAAGGCTTCCACTCGGAGAACCAAATCCAAAAGGAGAGATCTTTTTTAGCTTTATTTCAGTTGTCTTACATCCAATCTGAAACTTTTTATCCAAGATGCTTTTAGATAAAGCTTTTGTTATATACAATATACTAACTTCAAAATTTTTATAGGTCGAATTTTGTGAAAAAATTTGGTACGAGAGATCATCAGAAAGAGTGTCATGATTGTTTAATTTCAATCAAACAAAATATAAATATAAAAATATAAAAATTAATTTAAGGGTAGGGTATTTCATGTGATCTACATTATAGTAAAATAACGGGCATAGCTGCAAGATGTAGATCATTAGTACAACAAACTAAAAATAGTAACTTATTGTATATCAGCCAATCAAATTATTACATCGACTATGAACGGAAATTAAATATCTTTCGAACTATAACAATTTTTTTTTACTTTAACTAATTTTTACTGATATAATAATAAATAATTATAATAAAATACTTTTTACACTCATTATACGTATTACAATTAAAAATTTTAGCCTTTTACAACTATCTAATTTGACCGTCACCCGTGTTTTAATATGACTATATAATCTATAAATAGATCTATTAATAAATGCTTTTTTTTTACAAATAGTCTCTAGCTAACCTCCAAAAATTTCTAAACATTATAGTTTTTTGCAATATAATTAATTGTAAACAAGTGATTGAAATCGTTATCTACTAAACTTTTTTAAAAAAAATTATTATTTAATAAAGTTTGCTTGTAATGCGTATTTTTGAAGCAAAATGCAGTAAAGTTAACTTTGCCTTTTTCCTAAATAAACCTTTTTTAAGCCAACTTGCTAATAGAAAACAACTTACCATTGAGTACACGAGCCTTTGAACGATCAAAAAACATTTTTTTTTGACGATATTAAACTATTGACGAAAAATTTTTAAACATCATGAGTTTGTGAAAGCTTTTATAAGGGCTGAGTTTTATGATCTGCATGAAATTATATATGTGTAATGTGACATAAAATACCTACCCTTAATAGTTTTATTTTGAACCTTAATTTAATATAACAAGTTATGTGTTTGCTTATGTGCTAAGAGTTTGTTTTTTTTTAGTATAATATTATTATCTTAAAATATTTAATATCTAAATTAAATTTTTAGAAGCTAGTTGTATAGAGTAAAATTAGAATTATTTTATTGTATAATAGAACTTTTACACTTTTGAAGTATAATAAATTTTGGTTTAATAGTTTTTAAATTAGTAATATTAGAGCTATGGTCTAGTCTTAAGTAGTTAGTATATCTTAATATCTATTAATTTTAAATATAATTTAATATTTAGTAATAAATTGTAGTTAAAGTTGCAAATATTGCAACATGTATGAACAAGCTTACAATATGCATTTAGGGAAATATTGCATTTCGAAAGAGCCAATTAAATTGCAGCTTTAAAAATTAGATCATCAAGTTTTACTAAAAACTGTATAACCTATCTCAAATACTAAAATTTGATTGCTACATGCATTTAGAAAAGTAGTGTGACATAAAAAGTTATTTAAGAGAATATGTATTTATAAAATATAAAAAAATATGTATTTAATACTAATAACTTTTTACAAACAAACAAAAACATGCATTTAGAGAGGTATACATTTATAGAAGTTGCATTTATAGAGATCTAACTGTATATTTGTATTAGTTTTTTGATTTTTTTTCTGGTTTTGAAGTTGTCTACTCAAAGTATTATTTTAGTTGTTAAAATTATTATAAATACAGATAAGGAGCAATATTGTAAGTACAGTTTTTTTTCTTTATAATTACACAGTTGGGATAATAGTAATTTTCTTTGCCTATTTAGAGGTTTTTTAATATATAGTAATTGAGCTCAAATAAAGATGTGATTATAAAAAGGTTTTTATATAATATGATTATATAAATATAATTATAAAAAGAAAAAACTATATTTTTTGTAAGTTAAGACCATTGGTTTAAGATTTTATTAGAGTAATAAACTTATACTTGAAAATTAAAGATGCATGGTTATAAAATTAAATAATTATAGTTTATGCAGTATATTAATTATTTTTGTTGTTTAATAGTTTATTGTTTAGGCATTTTCTTTAATTATTT
>QKWP01000205.1:0-10042 GCA_003550325.1 Gigaspora rosea | reverse complement strand
TTAATCTACTAAAAAGGCGAGTTTTTATTGGTGCAACATGAATATAGTCCAAGATTACACAAATTGCAAAAATCTGGCCCGCATTATGTTAAGGCCTAAAAAAATTAGGGTAAGGGTCTGCCCGCATTATAAATTTAGGGTTAGGGTTGGCCCGCATTAGATTAGGCTACCAAAAGCAGATTTGTATAATGTTACACGACATTAACAGCGCTATTAACTGTTAATCTACAAAAAAATGCGAGTTTTTATTGGTGCAACATATATTACCATGGTGCAAATAGAAAATGTTGACTGATGATCTGCTGTTATACGAAATCCATGGTGCAAATAGCAAAAACCATAGTGTAAATAGCAGTACCCAACCTTTATTAATACACTTTTATAATTTACGATTAAGTTAAAAAAATTTTAATTTTTTTAATTTTTTTCGCCTAAATGTAAATTGTAAAAGTGTAATAATAAAATGTTATTCAAATTATTTGAAAATTTCAGAATATATGTATTTTGTCTCCTGAACAATATTACTTATAGCATTTTTTTGATTTGCTTAGTATAATTTTAACTTTTATATGTAGAAAAGATATTTGATTATTTAAAAAATAAAAATTTTTATTTATTAAAACTTTTATATAATCACAATTTTTTTTTATATGAAATTTTATTATAATAGTGATTATATAGGATTCCTCTATATTAGTCACATCTCTATATAATCACTTTTTGTATCTTGATGGTGTGATTATATAGAGGTTTAACTGTATTTTTTTTTTTGAAATTTCCCTCAGCATGAACTGAGGGTCGCTATTGGCGATCTTTATTTATTATAACTTTATTATGCTCTAAATACATATGAGGAATCTATATTTATCCTTTTTTTTTCTGTTTACCCACCAAATTAAAATGTAATTGCCTAATTTCCGGCTTTAGTCTTGCCTTTGTCCTATAAGCTATTTCTGATCTTGTAAGACATT
This sequence comes from Gigaspora rosea, assembly GCA_003550325.1. Taxonomy (NCBI): domain Eukaryota; kingdom Fungi; phylum Glomeromycota; class Glomeromycetes; order Diversisporales; family Gigasporaceae; genus Gigaspora; species Gigaspora rosea. The sequence goes on along the minus strand of QKWP01000205.1, from coordinate 9,071 downwards.
CCCCTCCCCATTTGGCTCTGGTGTAAATGCACCAAATTTCGTAACAGACTTGTATGTACAACCATCGAGCGGCACATTTACTTTCTATGCTCGTCCAATAACTTAATGAAAAGATCTCTTGCTTTGATGCGGGGCGCCTCACCCCGGTGTTCGATCTTATAAGTTTTAACGCCTCATCCCACACAATTTCACTGCTAGGACATTCTACAGTGAAATGTTCGATGGTTTGTTTTCATCTGGGCACTAAGAACAACTACCATTGTTTAAACGATCTGTATGCTTCAATCTGTACCCCAGCGGAAGGGCCTTGTGATACAGATGCCAATAAAGATCCAATTTCTTAAATTGTATCTCCCTTGTGAGAATCCAATCTGTGCTATATTCGTTAGGGAGGCCTACTCTCCCTGTATTGCTCATTGGTCTCTTGTGTTCAAGGCTTCGGCTGCCTTCTATACCATGATCTTGTTCCCTTTTAGTTCGCCTTCCGTGAGATTATCTGGGTCTCATGGCCAGTTTCTTGTGGCTCGTATGCTTCCTTTTACTCTTTTCCAGGCCCTAAGATGAGCTCTCCATTCTGCCGGCCAGGCCTTTATGCTTATATCTGTTTCGCGTAAGGCCCATACTACCTCTATATTCCTCTTTTCTCTAAGTTTGTTGCTAATTCTTTCTCTCTCGTACTCTGCTCAGAGTGATGCCCCAGTATATAGTTTCTTCCACATCATCACTAGTCTAGTGTCCATTAAGTTTTTCAGTATCGGGGCTCGTAGGCCCCGTTGGTATAGTCCTCTTGAAACTTGGCATATTTTGGAAGCATTTTGGACTTATTCTTTATCCAATTTGATATCATGTCGTTGAGCTCTGATAATTGCTTTCTATTTGGCGTTAAGATGTATGCAGCATACCAGACTTTTGAAAGAATTAAAGAATTGGCTATTAAGATCTTTCCCCTAAATGAGAGGTCGCGTAGCTTGTATTGATCTATCGATTTCTTTAGTTTTTCGATGACCCGTTCTCATAGTCCTTTTTTTGGCGTGCCGTCCCTTTGAATTTCGTATCCTAAAATCCTTATTGTGTCCTGTTCCTTCACCTTAATGTATTGTTCTTCCCCTTCCAGAGTCACACTTTCTGGGATGATATTTTTTTGGTAATTTATTTAGAGATAGATTTTATACTAGTTGTTTTTTTTTTTTAGTGCTATAGGGGTTAGAGGTACTAGCTTTGTTTTGTTTTTATTTATTTTAGCGTTCGAGGCTTTTTCATATAGCCCGAAGAGATGGATCATGTTATTCCAGTCTAGCGCCGAACTTATTCCAATTGAGAGGTCATCGGCATAAGCCAACAATTTGAATCTATGTCTGCATAGGAGGATCCCTGCGACCTTTTCATCCAGTTGTTTTAAGAGCGGTTCAAACGTTAGAATATACAAAAGAGGGGAGATGGGGTCACCCTGTCTTACACCTCTTTCCACCTTGAAGGGACTTGATAGTTCGTTTTCTCCAACGATATGCGTTTCTTGTTGACTAAACAGATTCATTACCAACTTTATGGCTTTTTGTTCAAAGTTCATTTTACCAAGAGTATACTCTAAGAACTCGTGGCTTACTCTATCAAATGTCTTGGCCTGATCCACCAATAGCATCAAATGCAGGTCAGTCTGTTCCCTCTGATTCCTAATAGTCGTGATAATGTTCAGAGCTGCGTCCGTGATTGACCTATTGGTAATAAACTCCTGCTGGTGTTCTGGTATTATCTTACTGCAAATTATATTGAGGCGTTCTGCCATGATCTTCATAAATATTTTTGCATTGCAATTAACCATTGAGATGGGACGCCAATTCTAAATTTCCTCTAAGTTCTCAGCCTTCTTTGGTATTAGAGTGATCAGACTCTTATGCCAGGAGTGAGGCATTTTACTTTCGCTTAGTACCTTGTTAAAGACTTTCTCTAATACTAGGGTTACAGTTTCTATTGTTCCTTTGTAGAATTCGTAAGTCAACCCGTCTGTCCCAGGAGACTTGTTGGTTGGCAGTGATCTGATAACTTGTTCTATTTTTTCCTTGGTAATCTCTTTTAGCAGTTGTTTGTTCATATTTTCTGTAACCTTGGGAGGGCTCCCTACTATTTCTTCTATTGCATCGTGGTCTATTCCTTCTTTCTTATATAGACCTTTATAGTAGTTTCTTATGTAGTGTAAGGTATCTATACCCCTTTCTCCCTCAGACTCTGGCACCTTTATTATCTTTTGGCATACCTTGCTTTGTCTATTTTTGAAGCATGCAAAGAAATATCTTGTTGATCTTTTACCTTTTTCTGCACATTTCGCTTTAGATTTAACGGCTCATTTCTCTGCTAGTCTTGTTACTTCGGAGCACACTTTGGATTCTAGGTCCCCTATTTGGGCTTGTACGTAACTCCCCCTATTCATTTTTGCTTGCTGAGTTTTGAGCATTGTCAATCTCTTATTTAATTTCGCTATTTCATCTTCTGGTCTTTTTTGTATTCTGAAAGCTCTTGTGATTGACTGTATGTTGATTTTACAGTTATCCCAATCCTGCACTAACTCTTCATACTTTAGTTCATCCAAAATTTAAAGGTGGAGTTTTTTATTTTTCAAATTTTCTTTTTGAAAGCACCAACGCAAGTTTCTCTTCTGTAGACGGCCGAAGTTCAACGAACATTCTAACAATAAATGGTCTGAGTTCCCGTACCGGGTTTGGACCTCTGAAATGCAATGTCCATATTTTTTGTCTATAAAAATATAGTCTATACATGTTTCCATCGAAGTATTGTTACGTGTATTTTGAAAAAAGGTGAGGAATGGACTTTCTTGTGCAAAATCTGCGATGTTATGTAAACCTGCTATTTTATTTGCCAGGATTTCCTTCGAGTTGTCTCTTTGTGGGTTAGCTTGGCTAACTCATTTTTTTTTGGATTTAGATTAGTGTTCATGTCCCCCTGCAATTATATTTATGTTCTCTTCGCTTAATTTTGGAGACCATTCGCTAAAGAAAATTACTCTAGGATGGGCGGAGCGTATACGTTAGTTACATTATAGTGCCGTCCTTGATATAAGAATTTGGTCGTGATGATTCGTCCACCTTTTTTGACTTCCATTTCTTTAAATTGTATGCTGTATTTACCAGCTAGAATTGCCATTTTCTCTGTCCATATTGAGTCACACAGCCATTGTTTTTTAAGAAAGTTTCTTTTTTTCTCGTCATTTAGATTTGTCTCTTGCAACATTATAATATCCAATTTGTATGACTTTAACAATGTAAGGGTTCTTTGTTGTTTACCACTGTCATTTAATCCTTTTACGTTTAAAGTGGCTATTTTAATTTTGGATGCTTTCATTCTTATGTAAAAGGTTTTTGTATCTATCTTAATGATAGTTTCGACCACCCTTGCCTCTCTGGGCCTTGTAGAGTGTAATTCTTGCAGGGTTTGACCCGCCATTGGTATTTCCTTTTTTCTTTTTTGATTGTGCCTTCTTATGAGTCACCACAGTGAACTCTCCCAACTCAGTGTCTTCATAATTTGCTATGTCGCTAATTTCAGGCAAACGTATTCCCACTAACGCTTCTACCGGGGTTTCCACCGTCGATAGTATAGGAACTTTTGTTTCACCTATTAAGGCTAGTTCGTCTCTTTGTTCTATTTCTGTCTGTTCTAGACTGGCCTCTGCCTTATTTAGATTAATATCCGTATTTGTGTTAATTTGCTCCTTTGAGCTTGTATCATGTGGATCTTCCACTGCATGTACCCCCATTTCTATTTTGGCAACGTGATCTTCCTTTACGTCCGTTTTAGAGGTGATCGCCGTATCAACTTCCCATGTCATTTTTTCCATATTTATTTCCATCTCTCCCGGAATTGGTTGTTTGTCTGGATCCCTCGCTCTGTATTTCCGTAAACGTTGTCTACGTTCTACTGAGTTGTGGAACTCCTGACAATCTCTCTTAATATGGCCTTCCTTTTCACAGAAGTAGCACACCTTTGTGGCTGATCTCTACTCTATAGACACTTTGTTGTCCATGACATGTGTGAACCTGGAAATGTTGTTTTCCAAATCCGGGTCGTCAGTGGTTTCGAATACAATAATCCATTGGTTGGAAATATATAGGGTTCCATTAATCATTAGAGGCCTGATTGAAGCAATTTTTCCTATGTCTTCGAAGGCTTCCAATAAGGCGTCCGAAATCTCCATTTTGTTCTCTAAGGGCACATTCCTGCATTTCACTGGCAGAAACAACCTACGGTATCAACTGGGATATAACCAAAATATGTCTTGTTTTCAATGACTATTCCACTGGAAGCATAATGCTTAAGCTTCTCGGCACTTGTGAATATAATTTCTATGTGCGTACGTGTACCTTTGGTAAAGTGCTGCTTCGCCGCACTAATGTCATATTTAACTTGTTCAAACATCGAAGTCATTATCTCATTAAATAAGCTTTGTAGACCTTGAATATCGATGATTAATGCATTTGAGTTATTAGTCCTAATATTTTTTCTCGGAGAAAAGGTAGAGTAAGTCGATCATCCCCTTTTCAATTTTGGAAACAAAGAGGTCCAAGGCCCGAGCTTCGTTCGGTTTTCCTCTGAACCCTCTGTTCTTTTTGTAGCCTCTGTTTCGTTTGTCTCAGACTTCTTACTACTGTTGTTACGAGCGTCTTCGGCTTCTTCTATGTTATTAAATGGAGCTTCCAAGGCGTTGGTAGCCCCGTCTTCTGTTGTTGCTGTTGACTCCTGTGTTTTATTTGGTCCGTCAGTGACCACGAAGGAATCCTTATTTAGATTAATATAGCTACTTGTTACATTTTTTAGGGCTTCTAGCTCTTGGACTACTTTTTTGTCCCAACTTAGTTCATTCTCGTGTGCTCTACTGCTTTCGACGTGTTCCGTTTGTTTTGTTGCAAGTTTGTTTGTGTTTATATTTTCTTTGTTTGACGTGACAAGCACGTTTGGCTGGTTTGGTTTTTTCTTTTTGTCATTTTTTCAGCTTCTTCCATATTATTTAACTCTCCGTATCCTCGTTTCTTGTCTCCTTGGGGACAAGCCCCTGTTTCCTTATTTTTTGTGGTCTGTTCACTTGTATCGTAAGCCTGTATTTTGATAAAATAAAATACCCGTCTCCTTCACTTTTGTGGTCAGGAGAGAGTGTACGTCGATCCCTTTTTGACTGTATTTTTAATATATTGTATAATATAAAATAAATAGTTACTAGTTTTGGCCAAATAGACTATAGCAAATTTTTTGAAGTAGACCAGAACTTGTAAAAATAGATGTAGTAATAAGGGCATGCCATTTATTATATGATTTTTACCATGGATACATGGTCAAAGATAATGATCATGTCTATATATTATATTAATAAATTAAAATTAAATAAAGTGATCACACCATACACGGATGGGAGTGGCTACTAAGTAAAAAGTATCATGTGATAAATGGCATGTCCCTAAGTATTTATTTTTAAAATAATTATTATAATAAATATATAGAATTTTGTTATATATTATTATTTTAAAGCATTTATTTAAAGTATTTGTATATTAAGTTAATTAGATAATTTTGGTTGTTTGAACAATCATAGTTTGCAGTTATTAAAATTTAAATAATTTTCATTATATTAAATTAGTATAGATTAGAATATTTTAAAAAAGGTGTGTTTAAGCTTATAGTAGTTTAGATTTCACTAAATAATTATTGTGTTTAGTTTTTATATAAATTGTGAACCAATTAGGGGAGTAACAAAAATCAGGTGATTTTTTAGGGGGGGAGAGGGGTAAAAAAAGTTAAAATTATATATAAGAACCTGACTATTTATATATTAAGGAAGAGGGAGGGGGGTAGGCCTCTGATAAAAAATAATCAGGTGATTAATGACACTGCCCTTAATATAATTATAGTTATTTCAAATTAAGTTTATAATAAGTAAGTTTGTACTTATACTTGTATTTTGTAAGTAAGCTGTAAATGAATTTGAATTTATAAAAACATTATTTAAATAAATTGTTTTGTTTAAACATTTTAGTAGATTTTAAAGAATACAATTTTTTGCTTTGTGATGATGTAATTGTATACTAATAAAGTTACTATAAAGTTTTAAAAATATTTGAGTACAAGAATATTTATTTTTATTTTATAATACAGTTAAAAGCTTATCAAATTTCTTGATAGCAAATCTTTTAATTAATATTATAAATCTTTTATTTTATTATTTAAGAAAATTATATTTTTATAGCTATTAAAAATCTATCAAATACAACTATTAGAACTATTAAAGATTATTGGATCAAAATATATTTAGTTTGTAAAACTTTTAAATTTGCTAGTAGAGTTTCGCAATTCATTTTGATTCAATTTGATTTGATCAAATATTTGATCTCAAATCAAATTCAAATACAGAAATTTCAAATCAAATCAAATTCAAATTTACAAATATTTGATTTGATTCAACAAATATTTGAAAATTTTTATTTTTTTTTTTAGGTTTTATAACTGAGGCCTTTCTTTTTATTCATTAAAGCTTAAAATTATTACATATAAAACAATGAAACAAAAACAATATATAGCTCAAAGAATAAAAGAATTAGGACTGTACTACAGTTTTCTGTTGTTCTGTAAATTTTTATCTACAGCCTAAAGTTAGCTAGAGAGTACTCTAAGATACTCCTGGACTTTACAAAATAAAAATTGTTATATTATAGAGTCCCATCCGCTAAAATGGCCAAGGTTCAGTAATGTTAAACCAAATTAAATAGTCATAAAACCCAACTACTTTTATTATAATATTCTTGAATTTTTTTTTAGAGTTTTTTCTGAGAACCTCATATGTTATTCCATGTTATTTGTTTTTAAACCACTCGTAATAATTGTATTTAATATGGTAGGTGCCTTTCCAATTTGGTTAGTGTAAACACTATTAATCTTTTGGAAGAGATATGCCAAATAGCCTACTTTTAAAAATTCTTTAAAGCAAAAACCAATGACACCAGATAGTTACCACTTATACAAATAAGAGTAGGTTTTTATATAGTTCAAATCCAACAAAGAGCCACCTAGTACTTCTTTTCAGTAAGTAATAAACTCTGAACTTGTCAGCAGGTAGACTATGAACTTTATCTCTAAATGACAAGCGCTGTTTTTTGTTTGGTGAGTAATAAACTCTGAAGCTACTAGCAGATACCCAATTAACTGTATCTCTAAATAATAGCTACCTGTTGCTTTATGTGTTTTCTAGGTTTTTTTTTACTATTTTTATTACAACTTTACTTCAGAATTTTTGTGCATATGTTGGTGCAAGTGATCAGTGATAAGAGTTATAGAAGATTTTTTACTATTATATTTGAAATTTTTATTAAAACTATAAATAAAATAGCTATTTATACAAAATTTTATTAAGACAACTGTCTTTTTTGTTCTATAAAACTAGAGCTATTTTAATTAAAAGAACATTTTTTATTTAATACAAAAAATTGATTAATTTAGTAAAATTTTGTGTAAATTGAAAATTTTGAAAAGTGTCCAAAATTTTAAAATTTATTAAAAATTACAAATAAATTTAATTTGATTTGATTTATTTGATTTGATCAAATTCAATTTGACCTATTTGCTAGTATGGTATGTATTACTTTGTAGTTTACTTCAAGATAGTTTAAACTATATTGGTTTTTAGAATTATAAGATATAATATATAATTTAAAAACATATTTAATATATAGGGAGCAGTCAATTAAAACATGGTTTATAGTATTTTTTCAACAATAAGTTAACAATACTATTAATTAAAGAATGCAGTTGACTATAGAATTTAGCATTTAAAGCATTGATTTACATAATAAAATTTTTGGCAATGCCTATTTTTTTAATACCATATATGAATAGAAATAATCTAAAAATAGATTTTAAAAATTATCTTGTTGATTCTTGCTAATAGTCATAGAAAAGAGCTTGTATAATTGGCTAATTCATATATCAAACAGGTTCTACTAATAATAAATCATCATTGTTGTTATTATACTAAATTTCAAATGTAATTTTCTCAAAATAAAAAAAAAGCTATAAGCCATATTTTAATTGACTATACCCTATATACAGTGATGGCAAATAACAAGGTCATAAAAATTTTTATGAAAATGACTATAAATGATATGTCATTTTAAAATGACAATGTCATTTATTATAAAAAAATTTTATACAAAAACCATGACAAAATAACAAGTCATAAAAAATATTTTTATAAATGATATCAAAATGACAAATAAATGACAGTATTACTATTATCAAAAACATTACCAAAAAAATAATTATCGATGATCATAAAATTCATTACATTCCTTCAAATCAGCTGAATTCGATACTATCTATATTGGAGTTTCTAAATTGATAAACCCAAAAGTGTAATTTTGAATTATGATCGAATTAAGCTTAATCCTGGCCATTACTCAAACTATGCCCCTAGACGTTATTTTGTATTTTTTACAGTTTAACATCCATTTCTGGTTTAATAACTTAGTGTTCCATATTGTTAGTTGAAAAACCTACCAGTTGGCAACTTTTCAACTAATCGATTTAAAAAAAGTTAAACAACTAATCGATTTATTATTAACTGGTTCGATTACAATTAATTGCTAGTTATCAACTAGTTATCAACTAGTTATCAACTAGTTATCAACTAGTTATCAACTAACTATAATTTATATTAATCAACTAAATGATATAACAGAAATCACAACCATGGATTGGTAACTAATAATACTTCTCAGTTTGAGATGTATTTGGTGAGCATTTTTTTTATTTCAACTTTGCCAGTTTTCAGTGTGTTTTACACCAACAGGTTATCCTCCAAATCATAAAGGCATTATTCTTCGTATATAATATGAATTGCTCTGGGTGCCAATCATAGAGACAGTACTTTATAGTTGTCATTTTTCAATTTTCACTTATTGAAAAATGATTTGGGCGATTCTTGATGTAATAGATTAATAATAATAGATATAGTTCATATTTATTAATGATATTGTTACAGTACCGGAAGCCTTCTTTAATTCCGATAGAGTAACAAT
>QKWP01000204.1:419377-437886 GCA_003550325.1 Gigaspora rosea | reverse complement strand
TTTAATTGGTGAGGAAGGAATAGTATCTGTAGTTTTGGAAAGTCTAGTAATGAGTTTTTTGGTTTGTTTTTCAGAAGAAGTTGAGACGAGGTGTTCATTAATTGTATATTTGTTATTAGTATCTTTAGTAATAAAGTGGGTATGGAATTTATTGCAGATACAAGTTTGAATAGTGGATGTAGTAGGGGCAGGGATAAAATGAGTAACTTTGAAGTTGGGGTCGCGTAAAACAGTTGAAAAGCATCGGGTTGGTTTAGTATTGGGGGAGTAGGTTTAGCTATAGCAGGGTTATCTTCATAGACAAAGATGCCAAATCTACTAGGATATTGTGCATAAAATTTATCAAGATCGATAGTATCTGGGCTGATGCTTACAGGTGTAGGCATTTTGAATATAACGAGTTGGAGTTATATATATATATTTAGAATTATTCAAGGGAATATTAGATTTAATAAATAGAATAGTAAGATAGGGATCGTTGAGAGCTTCACAAAGAGGTATAATTTGTTTCGTATAATGTAATACCAACTAAGCAAGTGTAAGTTACACAAGTCACGTGCTATTTAGATCACGTGATATACAAAGTCACGTGTTACACAAATCACGTGCTACACAGGATGTGCCAAATTATATAGTTTAGGTAACGTTGCTTTGTATTAATTAAAAGGTTACAATAAAATAAATATTTGTTTTGTGTAAAATTAATTAATAATTGTTTAATTAACTAAGAACCAATAAATTTCAGGTTATTAAAGATGTGGGTAGCACAGTTTTATGTTACACAAAAAACGCCTAAAGGGGTTTTGGTAGCAGAGTTAAAAAAGAAAAAAGTGAAAAAAAAGAGGAAAAGGAATATAGAAAAGTTAAAGGTTTTGAGTATATCTCAGTCAGTTTTATGACTACAAGCTTGAAGTATAGCTTGTTATTATGAGGAAAGTATCCTCTTTAACTTATTCTTAGTTTGTAAAATAGGTTAAGAAGGCTGTTCTAAATGTATTTTAGAGAAAATACAATTTTAGGCTTAAGGCCCTTTACTTAATAAGTTTGAAGGTTTTTGCAATAAAATTTAAGTATTATATGTGTTTTTGGAAGTAAAACAAGTTTGTTTAAGAGTCAAAACTAGGTTTACTTAATAAATTATAAAATTATGAGAATCTTTAAAATAATTAAGCTAGAAAATTTTGTGTACAGGTGATTAGCAGAGAGAGTTTTTCTTATTAGCTCACAAAATTAAAATAATTAAAATTTATAAAAAGTTAAAATGATTAGAAAAATTTAAAATAACTTAACCTAAAAATTAAATAAAACAAATGATATTAAATAAGTTCGAACTATTTCGAACTTAATTAAGTATATCAAATTTAAAATATCATGTGAAACCAATTTAAATTAGTTCGAATTGTTTTGAACTTAATTAAGTATGTATATCAATTTAAAAATATCATTTGATAACGAATTAGATTAAATCTAAATTTATCTAAAATAATCGAACTAATTCGAAATATTTAAAATTAATTTGAAATATATTAATATAAATTTATTAAATAAAAAATAAAATAAATATATATATATAATAAAATAAATATAAAAAAAAATAAAAAAGATAAATAAAATAAAAACAAAAAAAATGAAAAAAAGATATATTAAATAAAAAAATAAAGTAAAAAAAAAATAAAGAAAAAAAGAATAATAAGCGAAATAAAAAGAATAAGAAAATTAAAAAAAAATAATTAAATATTTTTCGGACATTTTTATATAATCAAAAAAAAAAAATTTTTATGATTCATCGTGATGCTCAGCATCTTCAGAAGTAGGATTTTGTTGCGGGATGGATTGTGATGAGGAGGGATCAATCGGATTATCTTGCGTTTGTGCGGATTGTTGCGAATCATCGTGAAGTGTGCCGGATATATTTGTATCGGCGAGCGAATGTGCGGGTGAATACGCGGGTGAATGTACGGATGAATGAATAGGTGTAGCTTCGACGGTAACAGTGGTACGGGTAGATTTACCCTTTTTGGCAGGACGTGAAGAGGATGCGCTTGATTGTGTTTGTGTCTTTCTTCGCTTCCTACTTTTCTTAGTAACAGCTGGGACAATTTCGAATTCTTCTGCTTCATCTAAAGAATCATTACCATCTTCTGGAGGAATAAATGCTGTCTGTGCATATAGCTTATCCTAATTAAATAAAATTACATAAAAAAAAAATAAAAAAAATAAAAAATAAAATTACATTAGTTCGAATTATTTTAAAAAGTTTAAATTAAATAAATATATTTAATTATATATTACTTACAACATTTCTCTCCAGTCTTTTTTTCGTAACTACATCATCCATAACCAACTTGTCAAAATTATGATTCAACATAATTTGGCATACGGTTAACGTGTATGCCAATTGATTGTTATTTGGTGTAGTATTTGACCATACTTTTTCCAAAATTCGGTCGAAGTAGGTATCTTCTGAACTATCATCAAGTGGTCTTAATAGCTTCTGATATGCTGCAGCTGTTTTAGAAGATTTTTTCCATACATCCGTTTGTGTGGGAGTTGCTTTTGTGGTAATATGATCTAATAAAGATTCGCCATAAACAGAAAAAAGCGCAGCTTTAATAGACGTGGTAAGTCGACTTCTGCACGAACGATGTGCTGCTAAAAGCTAATAGATGTTATTCAAATAAATTAAAAATAGTCGAATTAGTTCGAATTAGATCGAGTATGGTAACAATAATTAAAATTTTAAAAAACGACAGTAATGTAAATGTAATAAAAGCAAAAAAAAAAAATTTTTACAAGAAACAAACTTATAGAAAAATATTAAGCTAATTAAATTTATGCGAAATAAATCGAAATAGTTAAGAAAATTAAAATACAAATTTAACGAAATAATAAAAGATTATAATAAACAAATATTAAGTGTAATTAAATTAATGCGAAATAATTCGAAATAGTTAAGAAAATAAAATACAAATTTAACGAATAAGTAAGATTGTCATAAACATGAATTAAGTGTAATTAATTTTAAGCTAAATAAATCGAATTAGTTAAGAAAATTAAAATACAAATTTAACGAAATAATGAAAGATTATAATAAAGGATAGAGAAATAATTTAAAAAAATGCGATATAATTCGAAATAATTAAAACAATTACAGGACTCGCAAGATATGCTTCATAATAAGTATTCCAATCTTTATCTTCCTTTGATTTGTAAAATTCAGGTTCATTATCTTCAAGGTACTCCTCCATCGCATCTTTTAATTCTTCATTAGTTGGATAGATATTAGACGTGATAAGAGATTTAGCAACTGCCGAACAAGTTTGCTATAATTAAATTTAATATAATTAGCTTAAAATAAAATAATATAAACATTAATATATAAAAATAATAATTACTTTAATAAAATTTGTCTCTTCTTTTAATTGTAGACCTTCCGAAACTCGACTGTCCAGAGCTGAAAGTTTTCGGTCAATTTTTAAAACATGTTCGGATAGCTCATTGAGTTTATCCATAATAGCAGCCAAAGTTATTTGATCTTAAATTATTTTAAATAAAATATTAAATTAAAAATACTATAACTAGTAAATTAACGAAATAAACAAATTTATTTTTTAATTTTAACCATCAAGAGGTCTTGGAGTAAGATGTGATAGAGTGCTAATTGTTTCTACTAAAGGCGCACTTTCCCGCTCAGTATCTAACTGAGATGCAGGCCTAATAGCAGTCATTTTTTTAAAAGCCACACGCCGACCAGCGACAAGTTGCTCATGTTTTCCCGCTTGCGATTTTGAAGAAGAAGCCATTTGATAAGATAAAATAAAGGATATAAAATAAAGTATAAAATAAAATAAATGAAAAAATGAAATAAATATATGATATTAAATAATATGAATAATGCGAAATGAATTAAAAAATAAAGGTAAATTGATAACGATTTAAAAGTAATGAAATTAAGAAGATTGAAATGTATAAATGTAAAAGTGTTTAAGCGTAAAGATTGAATTATCAAGGTATCGAAATGAATTTGATCAGAAAAAAATGAAAATCATGAGAGCGAATGTCGGTTTATTTAAATTTTTTTGAAAAGATTCTAATGCACTCAAATTAATTCGAATTATATTGATATTAATTAAAGAAAATATTTAATAACGTTCGCATTATCTAAAGTAATCAATTTTTTATACATTCATTTGCAATTTAATTCTAAAAATATAGATCTTTGTAATAAATTCGAAATTTTAATCTTTATTTAATTATATCAAAATTATAAGTTAGAACAATGCGAATTAATCCGATTACCTTAAATATATTAGCCCCTATCAAACTATTACCCTTTTAAACTTACATTACTATATATATATTAAATACATTTGACCTATTTCATTTTAAATGCCGACGTACTCAATTGATAAATTTAATACCTCCCGAAATGTATCTGTATCAGTTAGAACAATGTGAATTAATCTGATTACCTTAAATACTATATTTAGTAATAAAGCTACATCAATTTGAATTATTCCGACTTAAATCAATTGTATTCCATTTATAGTAAATTTCACAAACATGCATATTTCGCATTACGTAGAATCATAAACTACATGTATTAGTTCTAAGGTGATTTATTATAATTTAGAACAATGCGCAATAATACTTACATTAAAAATTTTAGCCCCTATTAAACTATTACTATATTTAGGAATACGAAAAGATTTATTTAAATTAATCCGCATTAAAAAAGCCATTTATTTTCGCATTATTCGATTGTTACGTAGAATCATAGAAGCTTTATTGGATTTTTTAAACTACATGTATCGATCTAAGGTAATATATTATTAAGAACTATGCGCATAATTCAATTACCTTAAAAAATTTAGCCCCTATCAAACTATTACTCTTTTAAACTTTCTTTACTATACTGTATTTAGGAATGCGAACAACTTTTATTTGAATTAATTCGCATTAAAAAAACTAAGTCCATTTATAGTAAATTTCTCAAACATGCTTATTTCGCATTATTCGATTGTTACGTAGAATCATATTAAACTTTCATTTAATTAGATTCATATTTATTCGAACTAAGTTAATTAATATGGACGTTTAAAATTTTAGGCCTATAATTTACATTATTTTTAATTATTTCAAATCTTTTAAAATAATTCGAATTATTTTGAATTATTTTGCACTCATAGTTCATAGTAATTTATCTCTATCTATTTCATTTTTGATATTGACGTTTAAAAATATTAGCTCTTTATTTTTAAATATTTTTAATTAAATTAATCCATTTTATTATAATTCGAATTATTTCGAATTATTTTGCACTCTTTGTTCATAGTAATTTATCTCAATCGATTTCGAATTATTTTGAATTATTCTACGTTATATTGCGTAATTTCTTGCATAATATTGCATAATAATCTTACGTAATATTTTGTAATTTTATATTTCGCTATATTGCGAAAGTTATTACGTAATATTGCGTTGTTATTACACTTCGTAAATTATTGCACTATATTTCGCCCTATTAAATTTGCTGATGTAATAATGAACGCTTTAACACTGATAACAAAATTACACAAATAGAAATTCCAAAACAACAAACTGAACAAGACAACATAAATACATCGCCTAGAGAAACGAATAGTACAACACAAAAAAGGCAAAACCATACCAATGAATGTGAAATTACACCAATAATGAAGCTGACAATGATGATTCCAATAATAATTATAGCACCAGAAACAACGATCCAACATCGATGGCCCAATACCTAAAAAAAAAGAGTGGCTGGTTCAATATGTATACACTAAAAAGAAGGTGCCAAATCCCACATGATGACGAAAGATAACGATAAAGGCTTTAACATTGATTGCACTATAACAACAGAGTCACATGAACAGAAACTCCACAACAACAAATCGAACAAGACAATGCAGACGAAAACGAACGGCACACATCAAAAAGAGCAATACTTACTAACGAATGTGAAATCACACCAATAATAAAGCTGACAACGACGATTCCAATAATGATTACAGTACCAGAGATACATCAATGGCTCGATACCTAAAAAAAAGGAGTGGCTAGTTCAATATATATAAAAAAGAAACAAAATCCACATGACGACGAAGGATAACGATGAAGGCTTTAACATTGGTTGCACTATAACAACAGAGATACACGAACAGAAACTCTACAACAACAAATCGAACATGACAATGCAGATGAAAACGGATGACACACATCAAAAAGAGCAAAACTTCTAACAAACACGAAATCATACCAATAATAACGCTAATAACAACGATTCCAATAACACCAATAGCTCACAAAGATGACAACAACGACCCGATATCTAAAAGAAAAAGAGGTTAGTTCAGTATATATACGCTAAAAAAAAAATGCCAAAATCCAACATGATAAATTGCGGTATTAACAACTAGCAACGATGACGTAACTCCAATAGCAGCAAACAACAATAACTTGAAAAACGGTAAAACCAACATCAGTAATGGTAGCTCTAGTGATACAATTAGGACCTAAACTGTAAAAAAAAAAAAGTTAGTTAAACGTACAGTACATGGGATAAACAACAAAGCAAAAAAAAAAACAATGATTGGCATGACGATTATTGTTTATATATTGCACATGACCTGTGACAAATATGTCATGTAATAGGGTGCAACAATAACATTTATCCTTAAAAATAATGTTCTCTTTTGAGAACAAACTAAGAACATAAAATTTATAATTTATGTTCTCATAAGATATATATAAATTAAAAAGCTTGCCATTTATTGTTACTAGTAATTATTATTAGCAGCTAGTATCACATAAATATTATATATATGTTTATTATTGTAAACACAATAATAGAATTCTTACAATAATTACTATAAACTAATATAGTAACTATTTAGTAATTGGACTTACTAGTATTAAAAATTCAGACTGCTTAATGATCAAGGTTAATAGTCCTTATAAAAATTTAATTTTTAACAAGCTTATAATTTTTGAACCAATTCTCTATATTTTTAATTAAATTTATTACTAGTAAATACAGTATTTTATATTTTAAAAATTATAATAAATAAATTTAGAATTTAATAATTTAGTGCAAGTGCACCATATAAGATCTGTGTAATATGAAATCAAACCAACCAAAATAGCCCATTCTTTTTGTTAGTTAGGGTTAGAGTAAGATAAAAGTAAGCAATAAATGAGAAAGTATAATTTAGTAAAACTTTGCAAAAAATTTTTTTTGTTAGAGTACAAAGAGTAGTTTCATAAGCAAAATTATAAGTCACAAGCAATTTTTCAATTTATGTTATACCTGATCCTACAATTTAATTGGTTTATCAAATAGGTGCATTACAAGACTATTTTAAAAATTTTATTTTTAAAAAAATTATTATAGTGCATAGTAAATTTTTTTTAAAAACATAAAATTATAAATTTATGTTCTCAAAGAACAAAAAAAATTTTTTAAAAATTCTTTACTGGTTTTATGGATATGCAAATGGTTAATTTTATGCAATATGATATACAGTCACCTCTCTCTAATTCGAACCTCTCTAAACTGAACACTATTAAACTCTTTCTAAACTAAACAAAATCTTCTAGAACATTTGTAAATTTTATTATAAAGTTCAGATAAGCCATATATAACCTTTTGAAAACTGAACTTTTCCAAATTTTTACATAGTAAAAAAAAGCAGTTCTGGCAGTTCAGATTAAAGAGAGTTAACTGTATTCTAACTTATATATTTGTATTTCATATGTATTGTTTAAAAAATTTGTGGTTTATAGTGCATTGTAACAAAAAAATAAAAGATTTCTAACAATAGGGTCATTTCTAACAATAGGTCCCATTAGGGGGCATCCATAAATAACATTATGTACCCCCTCATAGTAGCGCTGGACCCCCCTCTACTATATAAAAAATTTTTTCAAAATCCGTATGTTTATATATAAAATTTTACAAAAACTTGAATATATTGTGTCACGGTGATCCGATTTGGATGATTTAGATACCATTCGATTCGTCTCAGTGAGACGAATCCAATGATACCAAAATCATTTCATTTGGATCACTGGATCAATAGTTATTCACAAAAAACCATTAATTTTTTAGTAATTTTATAAGAAAACATAATAACCAATAGTATTTAGCCAATAAAATTTGATCCAGTGATCCAAATGAATGAAATTGGTACCATTCGACTCCTCTCACCGAGACGAATCGAATGGTACCAAAATTATTAAATTTAGACCACTGGATCAATTTTTAGCCAATTTTTTCTAAAAAAATTACGTTATATTTTTTTGACCCCCCTACTTATTAAGAAAAACATTATCTTTCGTCCAACCCCCTCTCTTGTATAACGTTATTTATGGATGCCCCCTTACCTTAGGAATAAAGCTTTTGATGGTTCGTATTTAAACCATGTTCACAGAAGTTAGAACTAATTTCTCAAGAATAGTCAAAATTGTGAGTATTAAAATTTGGCTTTACTTAAATTTACTATATACATTGATTGCAATTCATAGGAATCAAGCTTTTGATGGCTCGCATTTAGAAAAGCTGCATTTATAGAGTCTAATATATATTTGAGTCAGAATTAAAGATTGCGTTTAAGAGGTATCATATTTAAGGGCATTGGTCTGACTATATATATACTTTAAATTTTAAAATAGCATACTATACTTATCCTATTTATTCATTATTTTTTTTTTTAGAGTGATGCATTCTTAAAATTTTATTTTAAATACAATCTACTATTTAACATACAGTTCTAACCAAAAATCAAAAATATAAGCTTACATAGAATTAATTGGGGATGTTCACAGCAAAAAAAATATGATGAGAATAGTATATAGCCCGATCCTCTTCCTTTGCTACGGGCATTCCAATTATTTTTCATTTTAAACAATTTATATGTAATAATTTATTTAAATAAATATTGTAACAAAAAATAGAATATGGGTTTGTTGAAGTTTTCAAATAAAAAATTTATTATGTAATTTAAATGTAATAAACGATTTTTAAACTTATATTAAAGAACTGATACTGAAAAAACAAGTTTATGAAATTACTATGCTCTATGTTTTTGTATTTATTACTTTTTGCTTTTTACAACCATTCAATGACTCTTTTATTGTTAGTAAATATTCCAATACTATTTTAATAGTATAATTTAATGACAGGCGGCAAACCCTGACTGTAGATCTAGGTAGTTCTTCTTTATTGAAAGAAAAAAATCTAGAGAGGAAAAGTTTGTTATAGCAGGTCACACTTAGGTATCTCTAAGACAACCGGGTGGGTCACACTTTAGTATTAGTGCCAAAAATGGCAAACTTTGTAAAATAAAATAGTAAATTTTAAATCGGTTTTACTAAATCACACCACTGGTGCTCAACACCACAATGATTTTCACCAATCAAATTTTTTAAATGCAGTGTAATGTAAAGATCAGGTGTAACATAAAATTTTTGTTGGTTTGTTATTTTTTTTTAAAAAATACCTTCTAACTCAAAATTTTATCTATGAAACCACCTTTTTTTTTAAAAAAAAAAACCCCCTTGTGAAATTTTACTATATACTATGACTCACCCTAACCCTAACTATTAACTTTAACTCAACATTTATCAACTTTAACTTTTGTTTATTTTTTTTTGTTTATTTTTTTGATATTGATCTTCATGTTATACCGCATACTGGTGTTGGGCACCAGTGGTGCGATTTAGTACTACTGTTTTAAATTTACAAAAATAAAATAAAGTTGTGACAAGACTACCGAATTTAAAAAAAATAGTATAATTTAATTTTATATCATTTATCAAAATTTCTTTTGATTCGTCTTTAGCCATGTTTATTTATTTTTCGTAGCTGATTTCAAAATTATATTGTCCAAAAAAGTTATTGTCTCCAGAAGATTCAATATACCTAAATGCATATTCTTACTTTAAATCTTTGCTATAGCAAACTTAAGATTATATTATCCAACTGAATAATGACTTTTATATTTTTTATTTTTTTTATAATTAGTATATATAAGTATATGATTCCATTTTTAATATTAAAAAAAAAACAGTTATAAAACTTTTAAATATTTAGTTAGTTACTTATATATATTTCAAGTTTCAAAAAAAAAAATCTTTGCAGATAGATTATTGTAAAAAAAAATTTTTTCTATTTGAAACTTTGACCGATTAAAGCAGTATATATAAATATCATATGATTTACATATTAATAACAGATTTTGTGCTACTAATTAACTTGTGTAACTATTAAGTTGACCCCATAATTTTACTAACCCTTAGCTAATACCTAACCTATCTATGTATATTTCAGAATTCTCATTAAGTAAACTTGTTCAAAATCTAAAAACACATTAAATCAGTAGTATTATTTTTATTTTACTTGAAATTTAAAAAAAGATGCTTAAATTTAACTGTTTTGACCAATTCCAAAATTATGTATCTATTCTTTAAATTTTAAGTAAAATAAAAATAATTTTCTAAATTAATGTATTTTTAGATTCTAAACAGGTTTACTTAGTACATAAAGTAAGAATTAATTAGTAAACTTTTGTAAATCATAAGAGTTTATAGAATTTTATTAATAAAATTCTATAAAATCTTATAATTTACAAGATTTTACTAAATAAATCTAACTAGTATCTAACTTAATACCTTAAGTAAACTTACTTAGTAGGAATGATCTTCTGCAACTCTACCCACCAATCACCTGTACCAACAAATATGCTACCATCAGTGTTGTACATGGGACATGTCCACATTATGTAAAATGTCCAACATCCAAGATTGTCCAAAATCGTCCAAGCTTATGTCCCATGTTTAACTAATCAATAAAGTTATTTAAAAAAATATATAATTATATATTTTTTTAGGTGCTGGACTTATTGGTGAAAAAATTAAAATAGATTATCTTAATAAAATTTCAAGTAATTTTAATTTGAAAAATTGTTCAAAATTGACCAAAATTGTCCCATGTACAACACTGGCTACCGCATATTCCCGAAAATAAGCTACTCCGAAAATAAGCTACCCCCTGATTTTTTTAAAATTCTCAAAAAACACGTTAGCAGTTGCTACATATAAAACTTTTTTTTACTAAGTAAACTTCAAAAGTTCGATTAAGTAAAGTTGTTCAGTGCATCAAAATATACTTATAGTAAAAATTTGGTATCGTTTGGACAACTTTTTATTAGTACATTTTTCAATTTTTTTAAAAATATCTATACGCTAAAAATAAGCTACCCCACGTTTTTTCATGTAATTTTTGGCCTAAAAAAGGTAGCTTATTTTCGGGAATATATGGTAACACTTCAGAAGTAAAGTCTCAAAGAAATAGTAGAAAAACTATCGAATATATGCAACCCGGTAGCTGTTATTTAGGGATACAGTTAACTGAGTATCTGCTAATAGTTTCAGAGACTTACTACAAAACCGGTACTTGTTGTTTAAAGGTAAAGTTTATAGACTACCTGCCAACAAGCTTAGAGTATCACTCACCACAACCTAAGAAGTCTTTGGTGGCTTTCTAATGGATTTTGGACTATACGGAAAGAACCACTGTCTCTACTATGTCTATAGACAAACTTGTTTTGGTGTCGTTGGTTCATGCAGAATTTTCAAAAAGTAGGCGATTTGGCTTATTCCCTCCAAAAGATCTGTATTGTTTACTGCTCCCAAAAAGAAAAAGCACCTACCGTATTGGATACAATTGTCATGAGTGGCTTGGAAACAAGTAACAAGGAAGGACGTATGAGACTTTTGGGGAAACCACTAGACAAAAACTCTAGAAGCTTTATTTCAAGCAGTCTGGGCTATATGACTGCTTTTCGTTTAACATACTGCAACCTGGGCCAGTTAGTCACAACAGGACCCGGACATCTCTAATATATGTTATAAATAATCTGCATAAATTTGGAGATTTTTGCTACCCTTAAAATCAAGTAAATTTGCTGAAAATTCAATTATTACATATAAATTTTTAGTAATTTGCTAAAAACTAAATTATTACATCTACAAAATTTTCAAATCAACTCTTTCTGACGATCCCTCGTACCAAAAATTTCAAGAAGACCGACCTACGAAAACTTTATATTTAACACATAAAATAGTAATTGGTTCTACCAAATAAAGCCTGCAGTGAGCGATACTTGTCGTTTAGAGGTAAAGTTCATAGACTACCTGCCGACAAGCTCAGAGCTTATCACTTACCGTTAGTGGGCCTCTTGTTTGGCACTATCGAGCAAAAAAGTAGTGGGCACCAACCTAGAGTTTAGTTTTGAGATATGTTATTATGCTAAGCGTAACTCCTTTATATTTGGTACTTTTCTGGGCTTTTTTTTGCTACTTGCTGGAAACTTTCAAAATTTTGCCAAAAAGTGGGAAATCTAGCTTACCCCCTTCAAAAGATCAGCAGTGTTTACTCTTTCCGAATTGGGATAATGCCTACCAAATTGGATCAAGTCACGAGGGCATTTTGAACTTGTCTAAAACAAACAATGAATGACACATGGACACGTAGAAACCGAACTGAAATGAAATTTCTTCTGACGCATTCTGACACCCAGCGTAATTTTAGTTATCTTTCTATCATTCTTTACTATATATAAATATAGTACATTGGTAAAGCTGAATAGCTTTATACAGTCTATATAATTTTTAAACTAGCTCTTGTGAACGTTTATTTTCTTTTCTTTTGTCTTTTTGTCTATTTTCGTTTTTATATTTGTTTATTTTGGATTTTGTGTAGATTTTGTAGTAGTACCCCCTTTATATTTCCTTTTGTTTTCAAAATATTTGTTGTTCATATGGATCTGGATTTAATACTCCTTGTCCTAGAGGCTAGATAAGGAAGATCAAAGGAAAATTAGTAACATTGGCAAGCCTTCTTGAAGCCTTATAGAAAGAAAGAAGATGGGAAGATAATTTCTAGCTTGTTATAAAAAGGAGAAGTCCTTTTTATTTCGGCTTTAAGTAGCTAGATAAGCTATCTATATCAATACCAATTTGGTATCGAAATAGTGCAGTAGGTTGCATTTAGGTATCTGGGTACTTAGGTACCGACTGGATGGCCGGATGATGCTAAACTTAGTTATTAGGTAGTACTATATAGGTGCAGTAGTAAATACAAATATCTTAATAAAGTGTTAGCGTGGCTGCTTAAGTTGGAAAAAAAAATTATCACATCTATTTTTATAAATCAAAATAATAAGTATTTTTGAGTGCTAAACAGATTTTTTAGAGCATAAAGTTAGAATCAATTAGTAAAATTTGGAGAATCATAGAATTTTTTAGTATTTTTATTTATAAAATTATATAAAATATTATAATTCTCCAAATTTTACTAATTGATTTTAACATTGTGCTCTAAGAAAACTTGTTTAGCACATAAAAATACATTATTTTGTCATATTTAATTTTATATTTTTTAAAAATTTAAAAAAAGATACTTAATTTTGGATTTTTGATCAAAAAATTCAAAATTAAGCATCATCTCTTGAATATTCAAGAAATATAAAAGTAAATATGCCAGAATAATGTATTTTTATATGTTGTACAAGTTTTCTTAGGCCATAATATTAGAATCAATTAGTAAAATTTGGAGAATCATAGAATTTTTTGGTATTTTTATTAATAAAATTATATAAAATATTATAATTCTCCAAATTTTACTAATTGATTCTAACATTGTGCCATAAGAAAACTTGTTCAGCACATAAAAATACATTATTCCGGCATATTTAATTTTATATTTCTTGAAAATTTAAGAGAAGATGCTTAATTTTGGATTTTTGGATCAAAAAATCCAAAATTAAGCATCTTATCTTAAATTTTCAAGAAATATAAAATTAAATATGCCGGAATAATGTATTTTTATGTGCTGAACAAGTTTTCTTAGGGCACAATGTTAGAATCAATTAGTAAAATTTGGAGAATTATAATATTTATATAATTTTATTAATAAAAATACTAAAAAATTCTATGATTCTCCAAATTTTACTAATTGATTTTAATATTGTGCTCTAAGAAAACTTATTCAGCACATAAAAATATATTATTCCGGCATATTTACTTTTATATTTTTTGAAAATTTAAGAAAAAATGCTTAATTTTGGATTTTTTGATCAAAATTAAGCATCTTAAATTTTTAAAAATCATAGTAGTACAAAAAAATAAGATAGCTTTATTTTTGGGTATGATTCTTGCAAAATGCAGGTAATTTGCTAAAAATAAAATATTATATATATAAAATTGCTGTAATTTGCCAAAATGCTTTATATAACCTTTTTTAAAATTAATCTCAATTTGCTAAAACTTAAATTTGGGCCTCAGACCAAATTTTCTGCAATTTGCTAAAAAAAAATATAACATATATCAGAGATGTCCGGGGCCCTGTCGGAACAAGGTTATAGATGTTAACAATGTTTATTTCGAAGTCTGACGGTTATTATAATAACTTTGTTCAGCTAACTTAATAGGCCTCAGATAAAGATTAATTGGTAGCGAAAGGCTATTATGAAGCCTGAGTTCTTCTTTTCTCTAAATTTGTTATATTATTTCTTTCGCATGTAGTAATATAAATTTAATAAATAAAACGAGAGCAAGGTCTCAGTTATAAAATGAAAAAAAGTAAACTTATTTAGCATCTAAAAATACATTAAATCAGCAGAAATAGGTTTATTTTATTTGAAATTTGAGGAAATGATGCTTAAATTTAAAGGTAGAGGATACGTAAATTATTTATCATATGATTTTGGTAGTACAATTTTTTTTAAAATTAAGAAAATTTTATTAAACAAATAATTTTAAATTCATAATAAAGGTTGTAGAATAAACTTTTCTGATTCTAATAGTGGTAAAATCAGTAATATTGGTTGAGAAACATGTACTTGAAGATTGGGTATCACTATTTGTTTACAAAAAATCATATAATGATTATATGATGTAACCAATTAAAATTAACTATTTTGTGTAACTACAGAAAATTTGGATTGACTATAGAGAACTTTACCATATATTCAAGTATATTTTTTTAAAAATATTTATTTATTAAAATTTATATCATTAGAAAAAGCGTGTTTTAATCTATTTATATATTACAAAAAATTTTAACAAAAATTAAATGTTATTATAAAAAGTTTTTTTAGTAGCATATTTTTAATTTCTATATAAAATTATTTGTACTACCAAAATCATATGATAAATGATTTACGTATTCTCTACCTTTAACTTTTCTGATCAAAAAAGTCAAATTTAAGTATCTTTTTCTTAATTTAATGTATTTTTAGATTATAAACAGTGCATAAAGTTAGAATTAATTAATAAAAATTTGTGAATTATAAAATTTACTAATTTAATTATAGCTTTATACACTAAATAAACTTGTAAAAGACTAAAAAAATAATTGTTAACAAATTTTTTATTAAGTAAATCAATCTTCATTAATAAGATAATTTTATTCATTGTTATAAGTTCTACTTTCCTCTAATTTCATAAAAATCAGATGATTTTTTATTAAGTGATTCTTATAAAATGCATTTTTGTACCAAAAAATCTATTATGCTGCTAGTAAAATTTTTATAAATGATTTTTAATAAAAAATTGTTTGATTTTTATAAAAATTTTAAGGTAAGTAGACTTTATTATAGTAAACAAAATTGTTTTAAAATGAAGGTTCGATTAACTTAATAAAAAAAACCACTATTAGCATACTACAATTAGGTTTTATTAAAACTTAAAATTAAAAATTTTTATTTTTTTGTTGTGCTTGCACTCAATGTGTTATTGGCTAATTTTGCAGTATAACAGATATTATTATGTGACGTGCCAGATTTCTGATGCCTAGAAATAAAGTGTTTTCAGCTATGCTTTAGACAATTATAAACATTTTTTGGTTTAAATAGTGTTTAACAGATTGTTTAACTAATAGTAGTTTGTATTTATCTTTTTTAAAAATAGATCAAAATTGTTATAAAGAACAAATTGTAATAACGGGGTGTGGCGATATAGTATAGTTGGATTGTTGTCATCTTTCCAAGTAGTTTTAACAAAAGATACAGGGTTCGAATCCCACTAGAGACGATTTCGAAAAATTTATCTGCATTACGATAACCTGGACTCTGAGCTCGAATTTACAGATCTGTTTTCTGGGTTATACCAACTTGCATTAGGAGCTCTAAAGCTGTGTTACGCACAGAACTGGGGCATATAGATCCTGGGGAGCGCAGGCGCTGTATTACGCACAGAACCATAGGACAAAAAGAAACCATACTTGGCAAGACCTGAGCAAAGAGGTACCCAATTTTCGACGGTACTTAAACAGAAATCAAATGGGGATGGACCGGAAGTGGACTGACCGAGAAGCGGACTGACTGGAAGCAAACTTACAACAAAAGGGCCTATAGCGGGGCTCTACCAATTAGACCGCCGGAGTCGCATCGAAGAAAAAGGACATGTATTACAGAAGCATATACCAAGGGGAGGGTGACCATTGGGTTCGCCAATAGCAGACCACTCCTTCCAGGTCTTCGGATTGGGAGTAGGAATGTAACCGAGGGAAAGAAAGCGAGGTAGTGGTAAGAAAAGCAACTGGAAAGAAACCAGGAAAGGAATGGGAGAAGTACCGGGGTTGGTGAACTTTGTAAGGGCATGTATCGTGCTACACATACTAGTAGGAAGATAGTGGCTTGAGATACGGGCCAGGTTGCAGCAGCATTAAAAAAATGGCTTGAGATACGAACCTGGTAGCGACAGCACTATAGGTACTATTAGTGGACAAGTAAGGTACAAAAAACCAGGTTGAGTATATGAGTGGGGCATATAGGATGCTCTGGTAGGTTTAGGTCGTAGATAAAACAGTCTAAGTTTTGGTACTTGGTAGTTGTAGTAATCTAATGCAGTAGTCATGGATGTTGTAATGATAACTATATTTAATAAAAAGACCGAGGCATGACCTCATCTTGTAACTAAAGAAAAACCCCCCCAAATTGTAATAACTAAATAATCAAATTATTAAATTTAATCAAATTTGTACAGTATAATACAAAAATATTTCTATTTTAATTCTGGCCATTTAGAGAATAACACAGATTTTAAAATAACAATTATATAAATATAAATAGGGGCGTGCCATTTATTATGTAATATTTTTTACTTAGTAGCCACCTCTACCCATATATGGTGTGATTATTTTATCTAATTCTAATTGATTAATTTAACATATAGACGTGATCACTACCTCTGACCATGTATCCATAGTAAAAATTACGTAAAAAAGGCATGTCCCTAATTAAATTAGCATATTATAAAGATATAAAATATCTACTTTGGTTTTATATATTTTATTGTAATTTTTTAAAATTGGTTTTTTAGGACCCCGAAATATATATAGATAGGTCAGGTATGAATTTGCTTATTTTTGAGATTTTTTATGCAGATCTTTTTTATTTATAGTAATTTTTTTGCTTATTTTTGAAGTTTTTTATACAGATCTTTTCTTTTTTAGTAAACCTATAATTAATCTGACCTATCTATGTATATTTCAGAGTCCTGGTTTTTTATATCTAATACTAGACCAATCAGCTTACCTATACTATACAAAGGGCAGTATCATTAATCACCAGATTATTTTTTATCAAAGGCCTACCCCCTCCCTCTTCCTTAATATATATATAGTCAGGTTCTTATATATAATTTTAATATTTTTTACCCCCTCTCCTCCCTAAAAATCATCTGATTTTTGGCACTCCCCTAATATTCTATAATTTAAAAAAACTATTAAATCAAATATTAGAAAGATTTTTTATATTTAGATTTTAATTAATTTTGTATAAGTATATTAATAAATTGCTTTGATTATACATATGCATGCATAATATACATGCATTTATGCACATAGTGCCTATATCTAATTTTAACTACTTTATTAAGGAAGGACCTTTTATTATCTGATTTTTTAGATAGATAGGGGTCAGAAAATTATCAGGTTCTAATAGTAAATAGCTTTAGATTGGCTAAAATTATTAAAAATTTTTAGAATTTAATATTAAATACTTTTTGAACTAGAATCCATTTTGTATGATGTTACTATCAAAATGTTCATCTTAGTAAGACAATTTCAATAGCCTAAAATTATCAAAATCTAATTACAGGATCCTAAGATCGGTATAGATTTGTATTGCTTTAATTATGTAATTTTTGTATATATTAAAAATTATTATTAAAAATCTTATATAATAAAAATTTTAAATAACTTTACCAATTCTTATTCAAATACTATAAATTTTACAGCAAAAATTTTATGACCATACTCTAAGGGGAGTAACAAAAATCAGGTGATTTTTTAGGGGGGGAGGGGGGTAAAAAAAAGTTAAAATTATATATAAGAACCTGACTATTTATATATTAAGGAAGAGGGAGGGGGGTAGGCCTCTGATAAAAAATAATCAGGTGATTAATGACACTGCCCTAAT
>QKWP01000204.1:368477-416132 GCA_003550325.1 Gigaspora rosea | reverse complement strand
TGCAATGTCGCATGCAAGTGGATTTTTATTAGGTTTTTTAGATAATACATTCTTGGTTAATGAGAGTACATATAGCCACACGTGCAACTTTTGGTTGCCTATTTTAAGTAGTCCGCCCGAAGGTTCTACACTATACGCCGTACCTGTAACCTAACTAGGAGATTACCCATTTAAACTCTCTGGTGTTCCCTGTTCTGTATCACCCACCACAATCACACCTACATATAACCTCGTGCTGCTTCAATTGAAAACCACCCAGATCGACATTTGCCATACTACTTGCACCCTAATTCTATAGGTAATCTAGTAGCATTCTAACTGCCAGATTACCCTAGGAAGGGTGTAGTACAACCTTCTAATCTTTCTATGTCCCACACATTTCTAGATTAGGTATTGAATACCTTCGCAATGGCCGAAGCCACCACTAGCAGTCAGGGCTAACCATTAAACCGCACAGTATCCTTGCTCTTGCAAGGTTTATTCCGATCCCGATACCTACATCACCAGTCCTATAACCGATCCCTCCCATACTACCAAACCAGTTAGCCCAGATGGGTTGTTGTACCTCGGCTTTAGGTGCCTTTTTGGTTAACTTCCCTTGGTTCCTAATTCTATAGCATAGGACCTTTTTCTCCGGTTTACCGGCGGCCAGGTTGGTGCCCACTTGCCCAGGGGTGTTCGTCCAGTTCTTCGGTCTCAAATTCCAGATCTGCATATCGTCAAAAATCTTCATTACCTCCTTACTTGGGTCTTGCCAAATGGGTTTCAAATATTCTGGTTCCTTGGATTCGTCTGTATCACGAAACACAACTTCGCCCGAAAGCTCCCATTCAAGATGGTAACCAAGGACTACAGGTAATGTACCCAACCGATCATCGAATAAATGTTACCGGTACACAGGCCTATTTTTCTAAATCGTCTCCAATGGGATTTGAACTCTAGACCTGCTACTTGGGGGTGACAACTTAACAACTTCTCTAAGTCGCCACACCCTTGCTAAAATTTAAATTTGGACCTTGGATCAAATTTGAATCAATTTGCTAAAAAAAAAATATGACATATATCAGAGATGTCTGGGGTCCTGTTGAATTTTTGAGGTTTTATTTTAAGAAAGTGCTTCCAGAAGTATTTGAAGTTTAGGTGAAAACTTGTAAAAAGGTATGTGTTAGAATTTACAAAAATGTTAATATCTCTATGAATTTTCAAAATTTTTTCATGAAAATTGAGATTCAAATGCTCTGAGATATGTGCTTCAAGTCTTGTTATAAATTTTTTTTTCTAGTTAGCATAGTAAAAGTTCTTGTAAATCATTGCCTAACAGTGGTTTATTTTAAAAACATATTTAATGAAAAACTTAAAATTTTTACTAATTTGTAAATAAATAAAAAAATTCAATAACTCTACCAATTTTATTCAAAATTCATGAGATTTTACAAAAAAAAATTTATAACTATATTTTAATGGCTTGTAGAATTTGAATATATGTTATTATGTTGCTTTAAAAAATCTAGCCTGTGATAATGATTTTTGTGTCTTTATCAAAATTAAAAATTTTAGAAAATCCCGAATCTGGAAATAAAATGAAACATCATTGTTAATCGATAAATATTTGACCAAATAAGCTAAATTTTTATAGTAAACTAGGACCCCGAAATATATATAGATAGGTCAGGTATGAGTTTGCTTATTTTTGAGGTTTTTATACAGATCCTTTCTATTTATAGTAATTTTTTGCTTATTTTTGAAGTTTTTCTGCAGATCTTTTTTTTTTAGTAACCCTATAATTAACCTGACCTATCTATGTATATTTCGGGTCCTAGTAAACTCTTGAATATCAAAATTTTGAGATTTTATTTTGAAATGTCCTTCTGGAAGCATTTGAGGTTTTGGAAAAAACTTGTAAAATATATGCATTTGAATTTACAAAAACGTTGATATCTCTATGAGTTTTCAACAATTTTTTATGAAAATTGAAATTAGTAAAATTTCTTGTAAATTATTGCTAAATAGTGGGTTATTTTGAAAACGTATTAATGAAAAACTTGAAATTTTTACTAATTTGTAAACAAATAACCATTCAATAACTTTATCAAAATTTGTGCTATTTTTGTTAATATTAATATGTTTTACTTGAAATTTTATATACAAACTCTTGAAACTCATCACTATTAGCTTTATTAAGTTCATATTGTATGTTTTGTTTAGCAAATATGCTTTATTAAATATATTTTATTTTTGAAACATACAAAAAAAGAGAATTTTACACAAGAAACAAACAGAAAAATTCAATAATACTACCAATTCTTATCCAAATACTATAAAATTTTACAAAAAAACTTTTGTGTCCATACTCTAAGGGGAGCACTATTTATTATCTGATTTTTAGAATAGAGGAGAGGATCAAAAAATTATCAGGTCCTAATAGCAGATAACTTTTGATTAGCTAAAATTATTAAAATTTTTAAAAATTTTTAAAATTTAATATTAAATAACTTTTGAACTAGTAATCCATTTTGGATGATTTTACTACCAAAATGTTCGTCTCAATAAGACGATTTTAACAAGTCTAAAATTATCAAAATCCAATCACAGAATCCCAAGATTGTTATAGATTTGTCTGCTTTAATTATATTATTTTATACATATATATTAAAAATTATTATTAAAGATCTTATAAACTTTAATATTAAATAACTTTTGAACCAGTATTATTTTAATCGATAATCCGCCTGTCAAGTAAAAAATGACAAAATGTGGTGTTCTTCCATCTAAAATATTTTTTCATACTAAGTTAACGATACATGTCCACTAATTGAAAGTTGTAGAGCTCGTCGAGGCGCATTTAAGATGTTTAGATCATCCAAATCGGCCCAGTGGATGGCGAGATATCATCGAAAAACGATTGGCCGACTATATAAAATCCTGTGACAGAAATTACATATGAAAATCACATGATCGCAAAGGAGGCGTGCGCCCATTTAAAACTTTTTTCTTACTATGCTAACGAAACATGTCAATTAATTGAAAGTAGTAGAGCTCGTCAAAATGCATCTAATGGTATGTAGATCATCCAAATCGGTCTGGTGGATGGTGAGATATCGTCGAAAAACGATTGGCCGACTATATAAAATCTCTATATAAACAAATATTGTTTACATAGAGATTTTATATAGTTGGCCAATTGTTTTTCGACGATATCTCACCATCCATCAGACCGATTTGGATAATCTAACTACCATTAGATGTGTCTTGACAAGCTCTACAACTTTCAATTAATTGACATATTTCGTTAGCATAGTAAGAAAAAAAGTTTTAGATGGCCGCACGCCGCTTTTGCGATCATGTGATTTTCATATGTAATTTCCGTCACAGGATTTTATATAGTCGGTCAATCGTTTTTTGACGATATCTCGCCATCCACTGGCCGATTTGGATGATCTAACCACCATTAGATGCGCCTCAACGAGCTCTCAACTTTCAATTAGTGGACATGTATCGTTAACTTAGTATGAAAAAAAATTTTAAATGGAAGAACACTACATTTCGCCATTCTTTACTTGACAGACAGATTATCAATTAATATAATTTATTAAAAAAACAAATCTTTAATGATCTCTGGATCCCGTAACCAGAATTTAACAATTTTAGGTTCATTAAAATTGTCTCATTAAGACGAGCATTTTGGTAGTAAAATCATCCAAAATGGATTACTGGTTCAAGAGTTATTTAATATTAAAGTTTATAAGATCTTTAATAATAATTTTTAATATATATAAAAATAATATGATTAAAGCAGACAAATCTATAACAATCTTGGGATCCTGTGATTGGATTTTGATAATTTTAGGCTCTTGGAATCATCTCATTGAGACGAACATTTTGGTAGTAAAATTATTCAAAACGGATCACTGGTTCAAAAGTTATTTAATGTTAAATTTAAAAATTTTTAAAATTTTTAATAATTTTAGCCAATCAAAATTGCAGTATTTGACAATCAGCTGGGGGGAGGAGTAGACTCTTAGTAGCAAAATCAGATAATAAATGGCTCTCCCCTAATAGTTTGTAGAATTTGAATATATGTTAGCCTGTGATGGTGATTTTTCTGTTTTTATTAAAATTAAAAATTTTAGAAAATTCAGAATCTGAAAATAAAATGAAAAAACATTGTTAATCGATAAATATTTGACCAAATGAGCTGAAATTTTTATAGTAAACTCTCGAATACCTATTCTATTAGCTTACTTAGTTGAATTTTTGAGATTTCATTTTGAGAAAGTGCTCTGGAAGTATTTGAAGTTTAGGTGAAAACTTGTGAAAACATGTGTATTCGAATTTACAAAAATGTTGATATGTTCACGAGTTTTTGACAGTTTTTCATGAAATTTGAGTTTCAAATGCTCTAAGATATGCGCTACAAGTCTGGTTATAAATTTTTTTTAGTTAGTATAGTAAAATTTCTTGTAAATCATTGCTGAATAGTGGGTTATTTTAAAAATGTATCTAACAGAAACTTGAAACTTGAAATTTTATTTACTAATTTGTTATTTAAAATTTACCAATTTGTAAATTTATAATCAAATCAATATTCACTAATTTGTATTGCTTTAAGATCAGCTAGCCAAAGGTTAATTAATATTTTATTGTCTGAAGTAGCAAAGAACGATATAATATAGTAATAGATCAGATTTGTTTTTATATTTGATAATTATCTAATTCATTAGTTTTAAAAATTTTTAATATATTTTGATTGTAGTGAAAAATTTTACAATTATTATAAAGCGCACTTATGGTGTTTTACCACTATAAGTAAATTAGATTTGCAAATCTGTGTAACAAAAACAAAAAAATAAATTTTTACAAAACAAAAAATAAATTTTAATTACTTTAGGGTTAGGATAAAGCCTGGGATTTTATCAGAGCATTAGTATATACAAAATTTAGCAAGAAATTTTTTTTATTAAAGTTCCAAAAGTGGTTTTATAAACAAAATTTTGCGATATAAATGTTTTTTTAAAAAAATAACCAAAAAAACGAAATTTTTTGTTATACCTGATCTTAAATTTTGATTGGCTATTCTAATAGGTTTGTGTAACATAGTGTAAAATACCATAGGTGTGGTTTAGTAAAATCCAAAATTTTATTAATAAATGATTAATGTTGCCTTATGAAATTCATGTTTTTTTTGGTTCATTTTACAATTTTTGTTAGTAACTCAATATTAAACACAAACAAATGAGTAATCAATTCATAAGAAAATAAAAGTTAAAGTACAAAATACTGTTAATAAATTAATAAATAAAATTTTAGTTATACAAAATTTTCTAAAATCAATAAGATGTGCATACAAAATTACAAATACTGGTTTTAAAAATTTGGTATAGATTATATAAGTATATCTATTGTTTAATAAATTAACTTTTTGTATAAATTCAAAAATCTTGTTTATGATTGGGTTGTTGAAATTTAAATTATTAAATAAAGGGTATTGCTATTCGCACCATGGTTTTTGCTATTTGCACTATGAATTTTGTGTAATATTATATCATCAATTAACCTTTTCTATTTGCACCATGGTAATATATGTTGCACCAATAAAAACTCCTCTTTTTTTGTAAATTAACACTATATAAAAAATATTTTTGCAATTTTTGTGTAACCTTGGACTATATTCATGTTGCACCAATAAAAACTCACCTTTTTTGTAGATTAACAGTCACGACGCCACTAATGTTGTGTAACATTATACAAATCTTAATTTGGTAGCCTAATCTAGTAGGACTGCTAATCTGATTTATAATGCAGGCCAACCCTAATTCTAATTTCATAATGCGGGCCAACCCTTACCCTAATTTTTAAGGCCTTAACATAATGCGGGCCAGAGTTTCACAATTTTGTGTAACCTTGGACTATTTTCATGTTGCACCAATAAAAACTCGCCTTTTTTGTAGATTGACAGTTATGACGCCACTAATATTGTGTAATGTTATACAAGTCTTATTTTGGTAACCTAATCTAGTAGGCCTGCTAATATAATTTATAATGCAGGCCAACCCTAACCCTAATTTCATAATGCGGACCAACCCTTACTCTAATTTTTTAAGGCCTTAACATAATATGGGCCAGAGTTTTGCAATTTTGTGTAATCCTGGGCTATTTTCATGTTGCACCAATAAAAACTCACCTTTTTTTGTAGATTAACAACATATAGGGGTGCAGAATAAGGATTTACAATTTTTGTGTTACCTTAGAACGTTTTAATGCTGTACCAATAAAAACTCACCTTTTTTTGTATATAGGAGTGCAAGATAAGATTTTTAAATGTTTGTGTAACTATACTATAGTGCAAATAGCAAAAACCATGGTGCGAATAGCAATACCCTTAAATAAATTAACTATATATTTTTAATAAATTTGTTAAATTCTTTAAAATTTGCTGCTTTGTAAAAGCATATCAGCAGATCAGCATAATTGGGCTTTTTTTAATAAACTATTATATGAAAATTTGCTCCTAAGTGACGTTGAAAAACTAACAAATGAAGTACTTGTTACAACTAACAAAAGGGCTTCTTTGACATTTAAACAAGTTAAAAAACCAAAAAATTTCAATAAAAGAGCTATGCTAAGCTGTAGAAAGAAGTACTTTTACTATTTGTTGAAATACTTAGATGTTTTGAAATAGGTTGGGCATTGTAAAATGGTTGGTAAGAGAGCTGACAGAAATCAGGTGATTTTTTGATGGGTGGGGTAGCCAATGTATCAGGTGTAATTCTGGCCGGAATTATCAAATTCCAGCCAAAATTATAAAAAATTTTTTAATTAAAATTATAAATTTATATATAAATTTAATATTGAATAACTTTTGATCTACTGGACCAATTTGGATGATTTAACTGCCAAAATGATACTCTCAAAGAGAGGATTCTAACAAGCCTAAAATCATTAAATTCCAATTACTAGATCGTAAGATCATTATAGATTTGTATTACTATAAATATTATATAATATTTTAATATACTATATAATTTTATATAAATCTAGATCGATCTTATGATCTAGTAATTGAATTTTAATAGTTTTGGGCTTGTTAGAATCCTCTCTTTGGGAGGATCATTTTGGTAGTTAAATTATTCAAATTGGTTCAGTAGATCAAAAGTTAAATAATATCAAAGATTTTCTTAATTAATATATTACTTTTTTGTACAATTTGATTGGTTAATAAGGTGTCAGGTGTGGGTGGGTGGGGTAGCCCCTTAAGATAGAAATCATCTGATTTACGACAGCTCCCTAACTATCAAAGGTAAATTCAGATGCTAATTTTCAAAAAAATGGTCTTTCTAATCTACTTTTGGTTTATAATTTTTTTTTTTTTATTAAAGTGCCCATCTTGGGACTTAGGAATTTTATTCAAGATATTAGGGCCGTCGGTAACCTTTAAAAGGAATACCGGCATTTGTTACATAGACAAGGATACATCTAGCCACACTTCACTTTTGGTATCTAATTTAAGTGATCTATCCAAGGGTTCCACACTAGCTGCCATACCTGCAACCCAACTACGAGGAATTGCCTATTTAAATCCTCTGGTCCAAAACGAGGGTACATCTAGCCACACATACACTTTTGGTGTCTAATTTAAGTGGTCCACCCAAGGGTTCCACACTAGCTGCCATGCCTGCAACCCAACTATGGGAATTGCCTATTTAAACCCTCTGATCCATGTTCCGCCTGCCAACCCATCTTGTATCACCAGAACAGGCCCGTTACATAAGGCAGTCAGCAAGTTCCGGATACTTATCCATTGGCTTAGGACCCAGCTGGGTATTCCCGGTCCTGTTATCCTCGACTGAAGACTTGGTAGAGCAGTACCTGTCCCATATCAGGTATTCACCTACACTTCGGTACTTATCACTATGACTGAGGTCAACACTTGCAAGACAGAGTTACCCCTGTCCTCTTACCAATACCTACTTCTGCCCTTGTAAAGTTCACTCCAACCCGGTACCCACCATTACTTTTCTACCGGTCCTTCACCAGTTTTTCCAGACTTCCAATCCAGTTGGCCCGGAAGGGTTGATCTACCCAGCATTAGGTGCCATTATGGTTTTTCTCCCCCTGGTACCTACTTCTATAACATAGATCCTTTTCTTTCGGTACCCAATCCGGTGGCCAGGTTGGTAGACCTTGTCCCTAGGGTGCGGGACGGGCCAGGTCGGGTTGGGTATGCTTAGACCCGAAATTCAACCCGCAAATTATTTTTAAGCCCGAGCCCGGCCCGGAAAAAAAAAAAGCCCGTGAAATAAACCGGGCTGGGCCTTGTTAAAACTATACCCGGCCCGGTCCGGCCCGCAGATTATACTATAATTCATACAAATACTAATCAGGTTTTTCATTCATTAAAGATTTTAAGATATTTATATTGTTCGTTAGTAAACATGATATTCTTGAAAGTGTAGTATAATATTTTAATTAGTTGCCTTATTTTAAATTACGTATATATCTGATATCAATTTATTTATTGAATCTATTATTTCCGAAGTCACAAACTTAACCGAATCGGCCAAAAAATCATTCGGCCAATGCCCCAGGAATTATTGTAATGCGCAATTCACTAACGCAAGTTTAAAATTTAATTAAATTTGAAAGTTTTTATTATTTAATTTTAATGCTTAAAACAAAGTGCGAAGTTCAATTTAAAATTGTTACTTATTAATTACTACTTTCCCTTAATATTTATACACACTTTATAATTAATTTATAGTATTTTCATTAGTGCGATTGGTCTTGCAAAATGTTACCATTGCAAAAATCGTATCCCGGAGTATTGTGAATTTTATTTAACTTATATGAAATATCTTTAAGTATTTGTAATTTTATCTTCCATGTAAGTTTTCTAAAATTCTTTCTTAAATATTTGTTAATGCACCCATTATTATTATACTGAAATATCATCAAATATTTATTCTATATATTGCGAATTTGCTAAAAAAAAAAAAAAACATGCCAGATTACAGCTTTAAATGGATGATGTACTATTTTTCGTCCAGCCTTATTCCTTTGCAATTCTTAACCAATCTTGACCGCATATTAAAGTTTCGATAGTTTCTGGAGTAAGATTTGATCTATAATCGTCAACAATTCTTCCTGCAGTGCTAAATACCTAATTAACAAAGATATGTATTAGTCCATATGATTATATTCGTAAGGAATACATAGCGAGCTTTGCTTACTGATTCAGAAGCTACTGATGTAATCGGAACTGCAAGAATGTCTCTTGCCATTAATGATAAAGTAGGATATCTTGTTTCATTTTCCTTCCACCAAGTTAGGATATTAAATAACTCTGAGCAGGAACGTGGAAGAAGTGGGTCAGTAAGATATCGTACAAATTCATCTTTTTCATTCGTGACATTAACAGAGTTTGTTGCTAGAAAGTGATCAAAATCTTTCATCAGTTCGTCTTCCTCAGAAATAGTACTAGAAAAACTATGAGAATTATTAAAAATATCTCCATTCGGCGCATATACTGCTTTATAAATCTCTATAGCTCTATAAATATATATATAGTTAGTTATAATGTCCCAAAATAAAGTTACACTAAATAACTTTCTTGGTTTTAAATTAGACCCGATCACCTGTTTTTTCCATACATAGTTTTTTTTTAAAAAAAAATACGTATCCACCCATTACTGCATTATATTTAAAAGATTTTTAAATAAACCAAGAAATTTATTTTGTATGGCCTAAC
Source organism: Gigaspora rosea (assembly GCA_003550325.1). Classification (NCBI taxonomy): domain Eukaryota; kingdom Fungi; phylum Glomeromycota; class Glomeromycetes; order Diversisporales; family Gigasporaceae; genus Gigaspora; species Gigaspora rosea. The sequence continues at coordinate 406,387 of QKWP01000204.1, read as the reverse complement.
ATACCTTGTTTTAATAGAATCTAGCATTTCTTCTGCTTCGGTGCATGACAAGTGCATTTTTTGCTTATATATATGAGTTAGTAAAGACATCTTATAGCGGGGATCCATAATTGAAGCAATGCAATGCATATCACCCATATCTGACCAATATTTATCGAATTTGGATTGCATTGGTACTACCATTTGACAAATAAATGGATCCGTATTAACAGCATGTCATTCAAGATGCAGCTTAATTTTCATCACATGAGGAAGAAAAATATTAGCTGTAAAATATGTGCTTCCTGAAATAAGATTCGTAACTATAAAATAAAATAACTAGTTAGCTATTAATACAGTGTATAAAGTATAAACAACTAGAGGTTAGATTTGAATTTGAAAAATTCTGGATTTCATATATAAATTCGAATTTCAAATTCGAATTTACATATGAAATCCAGAATTTTTCAAATTCGAATCCAACCTCTACAAACAACTATTCTATTAATATTGCCTTCATAAAATGGTTTTAGGAAATTACAAATGCTTCTGGCCTTTTTCCAGTTATTGTCAGAAGGCATAATTTGTACAAAATCTGTATCTCATAATGCAAGGCGCTCAAACACATCTTTATAAGGAATAGTGGACATTAGCATTAGATATACAGAGTTCCAACGGGTAGGTACATCAAGAGTTGGTTGCCGATTTGATGCAAGTTCATTACCGCACCCAATTATAGCATCCTCAAAGTTCTGCTGTCGACGTTGTGAACCATCAATCCATTTTGTACATTCTCGGATTTTGCATATGACATTTTTAACTTTTTTAAGACTATCATTAACTATAAGGTTCAATATGTGGGCACAACATCGTTGGTGCAACAAACATCCATCAGTGATAAGCATATTTTGTTCCTCAAGTTTACATTTTATATTAGCCATCGCAGCATCGTTACTAGTCGTATTATCAGCAGTAATCGCCAATATTTTTGACGTAATACCCCTAATAATTTATTTAATATATATTAAATTTTATGATTAAAAAAATATAAACTATTACTAAAAAGTATATATATATTTAATTTAATGTTTGAAGTATTAGGGATGTTAAATTGCGAATCCAGTCCGGTTCGATCCTAGGTCTTAAAAATACAATACATTTTATATGACTTAGATCCTGCATCAGATACTGAATTGAATTCATCAAATAAAGTTCATCCAATCAAATTAATTTTGCATTGTTATAATAATTCAATTCAGAATCTAAGTCTTATAAAATGTATTGTGTTTTCATGTGATTTAAGGATCGAATCCCTACCAATCCTTGAAGGATCAGACCGGACCGGTCAGGATTCGATCCCAAAGGACCGATTAACATCCCTATGAAGTATCAAATGACAATGGCGTCTCAGAGCAGTTTAGCCCAAGGAAAAAAAAAAGTTAAGTATTTACCAATCATTAAAACAATTAAAAAGCGTTTCACTGATAGTGATACCTGTATGTGGTGCTGGAACCTTATTAAATGCTAAGACTATTTTATGAAGTTTCCAATCTTTGTCAATAAAGTGACATATAACTACCATATATCCAACAGTTTGAATCAACGTCCATAAATCAGTTGTACAACTCAAATATCCGGGAGCCTTCTGTAACATTGTATGCACATTTACTTTAAAATCTCTAAAAATATCACTACAATCTTCACGCACTGTCCTCTCACTCATAATCGTAAATTCTGGCCGCAAACCTTTAACAAAGGTTTGGAATCCTTCATGCTCAACCATACGAAACGAATATCCATGCATCATAATCATTTTTGACAAGTCTTGACGACTTTTTTCTTGAGAAAATCTATATATAGCAAGACCCGACGTACCTAATTTTAACGTTTGTTGTGATTCATCAACTTTAAGGTATTTTTTACATTTTGTATTTTTCATATGCCGAATTAAGGCACTGGTTCCTGTTGCACTTTCATACTTTAAATCATTTTTGCAATGTGAACATTGAACATAACCCTCTAAAAAATTATATTCTATAAATATTAACTAATTATAGAAATTTACAACATAATAAAATAAATTCTTACCCTTTTTGGGATTAGGTTTAAAGTGTTCTTCTTGAAACACCCAGGACGGTTCTTTGCTTATTTTACGTTTTTTGGTAGTAATAGTGATTTCGGGACTTTCATTAACAGATGTTGTTTCAGAATTTTCGTTAATAGCTGTTATTTCAGGGCTTTCCTCTTCACTGATTGCAGAGTAGATTTCTATTATAATAAATAAAGTTAATGCTAATCCAATAAATCTAATTTAGAATAAACATCAACATACCGTCATCCATTTTCTATTTATATTATAGTCGAATCAATCTATTCTAAAGGTAAATAAATATAATTAATTAAGTGTTAGTGTATAAACAAAGGCATTATCAATCTTGCATGGAGGTATAAAGAATAACGATCACAGAATATTAGATCGTGCCATTGAATGCTGAGTTAATATGCAGTATTAAATAATAAATACCTACGACCGTGCACGCTAATTAAAACGAAAGTTGAGTTAACTTTCCCATCTTACATTATTATGTGATATATGCAGCTTATGCATTCGAATATTCTTATAACACTATAAAGGAAAGTGCTTTAATTTCATTTTATGATAATTACTAATTAGCTATCGAAAAACCCTGTAGTACATGTGTTTTATGCATCTGAATGTTCTTATAACACTATAAAGTAAAGTCGCTTAAAAAACTCTGTAGTACATGCATTTCATGATCATGTATTTATGTACGTATGTAGCTGGTGACAAAGTGACTGGTAAGGATTATTACCAACGCCTCGATACGAAGGTATATATTTACGCTTATTGATTTACTTTATTTATTTAGAATGAAAGCGAAAGGCCTTTTTCTTTTTATTTCCATATCCTTTATATACGAATTTTGACTCAAATCGATTACATCATTATATCATTTAATTTTAGATGCTCTATCTGACTTCAATTTTGATTACACATTTTTTATGCGCTCTGATTGATATAATCGTGATCTAACCACGTGACCAATGAATCCAAAAGCCTTCGATCAATACCAGGCAATAAGTATTACCGCATTTTTTTGTTTTTTTTTCTTTTTTTTTTTTTGCTAACCCTTCTCTTTAATTTAAACGCACCCACATACCAATTTTTACTAACACTAATCTTCAAGAAACTAGAGCAAGATAAGATGGTGTTAATTTACTTAGCGTTAGGTTATGTTTTTGACTATAAGTTTACCGGGTATTATCGGGCCTGATCGGGTCTCCTTATAAAGCCTGAACCCAGCCCGATATTTAACAAGCCTGATTTGCATCTGGCCCGAACAATAGCGGGTTTAAAATTATGAGCCCGAACTGGACCGAAGCCCGACCCGACCCGCAAATTTCCAGGCTTAGCCCGGCCCGTTCTGCACCCTACTTGTCCCTGAGATCGACGTCCGGTACTTCGACTCTGGTCCAATATTCTGGTTTGGTAGCACCGTCAAAGATCTTTGCTACCTCCTTACTTGGGTCTTGCTAAATGGGTTTCTGTTTTCCCGTTTCCTTGGATTTGTCTGTGTCATGAGACACAATTTTGCCCGAAAGCTCCCATTCGAGATGGTAACCAAGGACTACAGGTAATGTACCCAACCTATTGACAGGAAACAGTTACCGAAATACAGGTCTATTTTTTCAAAGCGTCGTCAGTGGGATTTGAACCCTAGACCTGCCGGGGTAACAATTTACCAACTTCTCTAAGTCACTATACCTCTTTTGGTTTATAATTAAATACATAAATTTCATAATGTTCTATGTACTTAATTATAAATACAAAACTGGTTAAAAAGACCATTTTTGTGAAAATTTGCTCTATAATAAATTTTCATGCAAAATTTTTTTGATAATTCTTAATTATGATTGGTCGATTTACCCAATTATGCTGATCCGCTAATATGGTTTGTTCATCTTTTATTTCCTAGATTACAATTTTGTATGCATTATTCGATCTTGTTAGCTCTTTAATTGTTTTAGTTAATTGATTTAATTCATTTATTAATTTTTCAACTCTTGCTTGTAATGCAGTATTTGCTTGGTTCAAATTATTTTTGTCTTGCAATAATGCAATATTGAACTGGGTAACATCTTGTATATCATTTAATAAATTTTTATATTTTTGATTCAAAATTTCGCTGCTAGTTAATTCCTGTTGATCAGCCATTTTTTTAGTTTAAAAATAACTTATTCTTTAAAAAGATTCTAAATTTATTTTTTTAAACTTTAAATAAATTCTTTACAATTTTATATTTTTTTAAAAATAATAATTTTTAAAAACAAATACAAATCAAATACATCAGGAGTAACAAATATTTTTTATGATTCAACAAAAAAAGCTTGGGTTTACCAAAAATAAAGACAACTTAAAACATAAAAAGCGATTCTATAGTAAAAAAAATAACAAAAATCTATTCAAACAAGTAATTAATTACAAACTAGAATATAAAAAAAATGTGGCTTAGCAAAAATAAACTATAAATACACTTAATTGTCCCCTTCTTTTAGTAGTTTAAAATAAAAATCAGTAAAAGACAAATAAATTATTTTAAAAAAATACAAATTAAAACAAAAAAATGGAAAGAATTTTATTCAAAAATTTATCATGAAAAAAAAAAAATTGCTTGGAATTTAGTTGAAAATTCAATAATATACCACTTAGACAAAATTAAATCTTTTTACAAAATCTAAATCTTTATCAATACTTTATTAAAATAATTAATAAAATTCTTTTTTTTTGTGATCAATTAGAATTATCAAGTAATAAAGTCTTGATAAAATATCAAAATATGAAAAATAAAATTTTAAATTCACAAACTGCAAATCAATATATAATTGATCTTGCCACTGTATAAAATATAGCAAATATCAATTCAAACTAGAATTGTATTTAGAAATATCAGAACTTTTAAAGCCAATATCAAAAATAGAAATTCTTTTTCAACAACTTGCTAATCTAATTAAAGGCAAAAATCATATAGAAATTTTGCAACCAGTCTACAATAAAAATTATAAACAAAATATCAAACTACTAAAATTTATTAATATCAAGTACAAGAAAATGCTACAATCAATATTTCTTAGTAATAAAGAAATAAATATATCAATCAAAGATTCAGAACTTTTTGAAATAATCAAATCTAAAATTCATGAAATTTTAATTTGCTATAAAAAGCTACATATGCGAGAGATGAATCATGTAGTTATTCAATATAGAAAAATAATTCGTGATATTAAGAAATCAAAGAACAAAAATAGTTTTGTAATTCGTTTAACTTTGAGTTGGACAAGATTCAAATTCAAACCATATATGTTCGTTATAAACTAGTTTTAATTCTTCTTATTGGATAATTAGATTATTGTTTTAATAAATTGTTAGTTAATACAAATTAAAGTAAATAAACAAATTCAAAAGTGTGTAGCAATTTTGTGATACATACACTTATCTTATCAAAAGGTTTGAGAGGATTATATGGGCTGACTACATTGTTAAATTAATTAAACAAATAACCAAGTACAACTTAACGCCCTACAGACATTCCATTTTTTTAAGCTAAAGCCAGTACTTGGTACACCAGTTCCAGTTCCTAGGCTGTAAGCCTAGGTTAGTTTAGTTTGTTGTTAATGAAAAATTAAAAATAAACAATACAAATAAAAAATTTGTTAATTATATATAAATTTTTAAAATACTTATAATTAATTAATATAAATAAAAAATTTATTAATTGTGTATAAATTTTTAAAATATATACAAGTATTCTAAACAAGAAAAATTCTCATTTAAAATAAATAATTGTGCATTTTTGTGCACTATTTATGTTTTATGTACCTTATGTGCATTATTTTGTGCACTATTTGATTGTTAAATTTAATTTTACTGTGTATGCTGTGCTATATTTTAAAGTTGAAGTATTAGTATTTAGTTATTAGTTGGTAAGACCAGCTGGCCGAGCAAGTATTAGCAATTAATATTACAGTTTTTAGTTTCTAAAGTTTTAGTTTTGGTAGTATTATCAAAAATTTTTACTACCTTTTAATATAGATCTTGCTAAATAGATTTTATTTTTTATTTATTTATTTTTTTTTATTTTAGTGTTTGTTTTGGGACTTAGAAAATTTTATTCAAGAAATTAGGGTCGTCGGTGTTCCAAGGGAGCCATCAGCATTTGTTACATTGATGAGAATACAACTAGCTACATGTACAACTTTTGGTTGTCTAATTTAAGTAGTCCACCCGAAGGTTCTACACTAGCTGCCATACCTACAACCCAACTAGGGAATTGTCTATTTAAACCCTCTAATTTTTGTTCTTCCTGCCAATCCATTCTATATCACCGAAACAGCCTGTTATATAAGTCAGTCAGCCAGTTTTAGATGCTTATCTACTGTTATTAGGACCTAGCCAGATATTCCTGGTCCTGTTATCCTCAGCAGAAGACCTGGTAGAGCAGTCCCTGTCCTATACAGGTATTACTATACTTCGGTAACTTACGCATTCACTGAGATGAACAACTTGTAGTTAGGGGATACTCCTACAACTACTACTGTTGCCTATTTCTGCCCTTGTAAAGTTCACTTTGACCCGGTACCCACTATTACTTTCCTACTGGTCCTTCACTAATACATCTCAGACTTCCAATACAGTTGGTCCAGAAGGGTTGATCTACTCGGTATTAGGTGCTATTATGGTTTTTCTTCCCCTGATATCTACTTCTATAACATAGGTCTTTTTCCTCTGGTACGATTTAAGCGGCCAGATTGGTAAACCTTGATCCTAAGGTCGACGTCCGGTTCTCTAGCTCCAGTTCAATATTCCAGTTTTGGTAGTACCATCAAAGATCTTTGTTACTTACTTACTCAGTACTTGCTAATGGGTTTTATTTTTCTGGTTCCTTGGATTTGTCTGTATCACAAGATACAACTTCACCCAAAAGCTTCCATTCAAAATAGTAACCAAGAACTACAGTTAATGTATCTAACTAATCAACAGAAAATAGTTACCAGAACACAGGTCTATTTTTCAAAAGCGTCACCAGTGGGATTTGAACCCTTGATCTGCTACTTGGGAGTGACAACTTACCAACTTCTTTAAGTCATGACACCCTCTAAATAGATTTTATTTTTCTAGTTTTTTGAATTTGTTTATATAACTTTATATAACTATATTCAAAAGCTTCTAATCTAGATAGTAAAACTAAAGCTATAAATAATATATTCAACTAAATCAATAAGAACCAGTTCTCAAAACTAGAAATAAACAAAATATTATTTTTTTGTACCATGCATATTCATAGTATACTATATGTATCTATGCTTGCTATATACAATATATTTAAAATATATACAATATTTAAGAGTAAATAGCTGGTTCATTTTTTGATAATTTTACTATCAAAATAAACATCTCAATAATATAATTTTAATAAGTTCAAAATTATTAAAACTAATTATGGTTCACAAGATTATTAAAATTCTTTATCATTTATTTAATATTATTAAATAATCTAGCCATGCTAATGTACTCTTAAATAATTTTATAACAGTTTCAAGATGATACTATATATTATAAACTATAAATAAATGTACTAGTGATTGCAAGTTTTTTTATTTTTTTTAATACATATCGATATATTAAATCAAGAATATTGAAAGTATGCACATATGTAATTTATATGCTCTATTTCATTTTTGAAAAAATTAACAAAATTGACAACTATGAAATCATATTGCTATAGTACTCTGTACAATAATGATTTATGGTTTTATTAGTTGTATCAAAAACAAAATTAAGTATGTAAAAATCTTCTAATAAAAATTATTGTTTGCCATAATTGCCTTGTTTATTTTTACTAATTATTTTTATTATTTGTTATATAAAATAAAGCATTTCTAATTACGAAAATTAAGTCTTATAACTATAAAAGAAAATTTTATTTCAAAAAGGATGAAATTTACTTCTTTATAACAATATATAGCATTAAAATAATAGTTTTTAATTTTTATCTGGAATAACTATTCTATTAGCATTTCTAATATCTGCAAATTTTTAAAAATAAATGAATACATTATATTCATCCTTCTTACTACTCAAATCTAGCGTGCTATATAAGCACAAAATAATACCATAGGTATTATATTAAAAATCAAAGCTTTTAAAAATTATTTAAGTGGTTTCGAAGTAGTACTTTTACTATAGCTATATTGCTTTTGTTTAATTTTTCTAAAAGCCCAAGCATGCGAAATGATAATTATAAAAAAAAGAAATGAGAAACAATAAAGCTTGGGTAATATACCGTTATTTCAAGAATTTATAGTAAATCTTTATATAGTAATATACTAATAAAAAATTTACAATACTCTAAAATCTCATACTTGTATAATGCAATATATATACTGTAAATCACTATATACAAAACCTGGGTTTCTTATTTTTTACCAATTTTAAGACTATATAATTGGTCTTGAGTTTATTATAATTGAAAACATATATTAAAAAAGAAAAATTAAGAGCTTGCTGTTTATATTTATAAAAGACAGTTTAGATGAAAAAAGTTTATAAATTTTATGATTCTTATTGCGATAATATTATTAATATTATCTAATAGATTTATCATCATAGGAATCTTTCATATAGCAATTTACGGTAGTAATACTCTACAAATCCTATTTAATAAAAATTATAAATTTGTTATAAAGTAAGTCAAAAAATGAAATCTTATTAAATACCTTGGTTTAATTATAAATCTAATAATACAAAGTTAACATAGTAAATGCTGCATATTTACAAAGCAAACTTTGTTAAAAAACTCCAAGTTTAATATTTTTATAATTAAAAACTTCTGGTTTTGCTTTATTGTTTATGTTACTTTAATACTATATTAATCAAAAATTTTATAATTTTGTTTATAATTCGAAAATTTTAATTCAGATTTTATTCATACGTAATCTCTGTCATGTTTTAATATTAAAAATTTTCTAATTGAATGGCAGATTATCAACTAGTGAGCATCTATAAATAATATGGGAGTGAGTCAGTAGAAAAGGGACAAATCATTTTTAGTAAAGTTTTTTTAATTTTTAAACTAAAATATCTTGTCAACTATTTAATAAAATTTGCTAAAAATTTTTTATTTTATTCTTGAAATTATATAGAAATTAAAAAAAAAATTTATTAATTGATGATTTAGATAAGATTGGCAGTATTACTATATTGGGACAATAGTAAATTTTGGGGATAAGTACAATATAAATTTTTATTATATGCTTAAATCTGAGAATCGTACAATGAAAAGTATTTTTTTTATTAAGTTAATAGCCAAAGTCAAATAATTGAAAGTTGTAGAGCTTACTGAGATGCATCTAATGCGATTCTATTATTCAAATTGGCCTAGTGGAGGTTAAGTTATCACTAAAAAACAATTGGTTGACTATATAAATTTTTATAGAAATTTTATATAGTCAGCCAATCATTTTTTAGTGATAACTTAACCTCCACTAGGCCAATTTGAATAATATAATCGCATTATATGCATCTCAGTGAGCTCTACAACTTTCAATTTTTGACTTTGGAGATTAACTTAATAAAAAAAATACTTTTCATTGTACGATTCTCAGATTCCAGTATATAGTAAATTTCATAGGAATTTGCCCCAAATTCTAATATAAAAATTCTGCAGATCATATCCGAATTAGTAATTAAAATAGTTGTTAAGATATTTAAGCTTAAAGTCAAGAAACTTTTATTTAGAAAAAATTTGTCACTCTTCTACTGACCCACCCCATATTATATACTCCTATATAGGGTGTTACGTATTAAAACAGCTCTTTTTTGCAATTTTTTGAAAATTGAGTTTTCATTAGATTTATATAAATTTTGGCATGATCGATATTTTTCAATTATAAATGAAAGTCGATTTGCATAATAAAAAATCAAGATAATTGTAAAAAAAAAATTACACGAGGCTGTGTAAGGCCAACACATCACGAGATTACCCGATAGTTACCTGTTACATTTAACCAATCAAAATCGTGAAATTTAATTAATCCTGGATCACCTGAAAATCAAAACAAATGATTAAACTCAATTATCTCAAAATAAAATATATGTAAAAAAGGGCTGTTTTAATACCTAACACTCTATATAGTAGCTCTTGACCCCTTTAAACTATATTTAAAATTTTTTAAAATCTATATTTTTATTTATAAAATTTTACAAAAACTTGAATTTCTTGTAATATAGTAATCCAATTTGGATAATTTTGGTACCAATCGATTCATTTTAGTGAGAGGAATTGAATAGTACCAAATTATTTTATTTGGATCACTAGATTAACAAATATTCACAAAAAACTATTGGTTTTATAGTAAAGGAATAGAAATTTGTCGCACTCACGACATGTCGCATCCTGATTCTGACCAATCAAATGGCACGATTTTGTAGACAAAAAAATTTAAGTTTTAAAAATTAAAAATTTTACTAGTAAAATATAAAAATAAATAAGCAATATCAAAACAAATAATGTAAAGTTTTATTTTGAACAACTTTTTCTAAATCATAAAAATAGATTGTCTTAGTAAAAAAAATAATGTTTTATAAGAAAAATCAAAAATTTCGATCGTTAGCATATATAAAACTTTTTTTTACTAATATAATCTATATTTATGTTTAAGTATTACATGTAAAATTTTATGCTAAACAACCTTTTCTAAGTTAAAAAGTAGATTGTTTTAGTAAAAAAAAAGTTTTATATGTGCTAACTTTGGAAAATTTTGATTTTTCTTATAAAACATTTTTTTACTAAGACAATCTATCTTTATGACTTAGAAAAAGTTGTTCAGAATAAAATTTTATAATATAACATGCTATTTTATATATATTTTACACTTTATTAAGTAAAATTTTAAATTTTTAAAAAATAAATTTTTTTGCTTATAAAATCATGCAATTTGATTGGCCGAAGCAGGGGTGCGACATGTTGCAGGTGCGACAAATTTATTTTATTTTATAGTAATTTTATAAAAAAAGATAGAACTAATAGTATTTTGCCAATAACTTTTAATCTAGTGATCCGAATGAAATATTGGTACCATTTGATTTCTTTCACTAAGTTGAATTAAATAGTACCAAAATTATCTAATTTGGACTTTTGGATCAAAATTTAGACAAATTTTTCTAAATATATTTTTTAATCCTCCCAACTTATCAGAAAAATATTATATTTTGTTAGACCTCTTTCCCTCTTTTGTATAATGTTATTTATGGATGCTCCCTTAAAATTAAATTTTACAAGCATATAGTACAAGAAAAGAAGAAAAAATTAATTAAAAACTGTATTAAAATTTTGTTAACTTTGTACTATTTCAAAATGTAACTTTGTCAAAAAACAAATATTTACTAATTTTGAAATAGTAATTATATATAAAATTGTGCTCTAAACAACTTTCTTAGCAGCAAAATATAGGTTATTTTAAAAATTTTTGGGTTGTAATATAAAACCCTTTTTTTGTAAAAATAATCTGCTTTGGCCTCAAAGTAAACTTGTTTAGCATATAATTCTACTTATAACAAAGTTAAAATTAGAGTTCCTCCAACTTAAATTAAATATCAAGAATATTTGCATTTGATCAAATCAAATTTGTCTTGTTTTGAATTTGATTTAAATTAAAATTCTGTATTTAAATTTGATTTTTTTTTTTTTTAATTTGGCAGTCATACCGCAACTTTATTTTTCATCAATTATGTAACACCAGTACAACTTGATACCTTACTCTTAGAAGGTTAATACTTAAAGTGCGACCCACCCAGGTGTCCTAAAGATCCTTAAATGTGACCTGCTATATCAAACTTTTTCTCATCGTAACCCAAGTTCTCAATAGACTTAGAGTAACTGAATCACAGATGGAGCTTGCCGCCTATCATAACCGCCTACTTTTTAAACCCTCTTCTTCTTACTTCTCAAGTAGCAGGGTACTACTAGAAAAAAGACAAATATAGAAAATAAAAGGAATAGAAAAATGGGTGAAAACTAAAATATCTAAACGACCAAAAAGAAGGTAACAAAAACAAAAATGAAAAGAAAGGAGGAGAGAGCAAAAAGTAAACGGCTATAATAGCACATTTATGTTTATGCCCAACGATAAAAATTATATAATACTGTGCAAGAAAATGTCTCGCCAAAGTATTATATGTGTATAAAAAAAAACATTCTAGAATTTGGTTACCGCAGATCTGCCTACTCCACTGCGCCACGTCTCATTACGCGTCCGTTCCTGTTTATCCACTTGCATGTCTTCTTCCCGATTAGGATAGGAACAACAATGCTGATCTTTTGGAGGGGTACACCGGTTTTCCCACTTTTCGTCCAAAATTCCAGAAAAAAGGACTCCAAGCGAGAATATGATATTGTAGATATGGTCTTTATGTTCTTGCCGCTAAAAAACTGTAACGAAAGTATTGAAAAACTCATTTTTTAGTTCACCGCCTAGCCAACTACAGCACCTTCGTTGACGAAAGAAAAACTTCCACCAGAATTTCTTGTACCAAGGGCACCCACTGCTAGTTATCTTGCACAACCAATGCTTCTGGTTTGCATGCCAAATATATAAAGGAGTCTCCAAAGAACAGAACAGAAAAGAAGCGAAAGTTGACTTTATAAAAACCAGTACTATAGTTGCTTTGTCTTTTATTAAAAAAATTTTTGTTTTTTTTTTGTTTGGAAATTTGAACAAGTAATCGACAGGAAGAGTTTTTGTATTTAAATTTGATTTGATTTGAAATTTTTTTAAACTTTATATATAAATTTTCAAATATGTCAAATTAAATCAAATATTTATCAATTTGAATTTGATTTAATTTGATAATTTTGTATTTGAATTTGATTTGAAATTAAATATTTGATCAAATCAAATCAAATTGTAAAACTCTAGTTAAAATATGTTTTTTTAAACCTTTTACTAAATAAACATGGAATAAAGTTAGAGAGAAATTTTTTTTTAAAAAAAATTGGTTTTTTCTAACTTTAATTACATTTTTTATTTAGTAAAAGGTTCAAAAAAATGCATTTTAACTTTATTATGAGTAGAATTATATACTAAACAAGTTTACTTAGAGGCCCAAAACAGGTTATCTTGATAAAAAAAAAGTTTTATATTACAGTCAGAGATTTTACTAAATACAGTCAAACCCCGCAATAGTCACGTGCCAAAATCAGATTTTCTATGTGCCTATTGCGAGATTGTGACTAATGCGAGCCATAATTTATATATAGTATATATAATTAAATAGGAAAATTAAGGTGACTATAGTGAGATTGTGACTAATGCGAATGTGACTATTGCGGGGTTACACTGTATAGAAGTTCGTTAAAGCCTTGTACCCACATGACTTTTATATGTAAATCAGCCAATCAGAATTATGAAATATTTTACACAAAGAAGTCAAAAATCAAAAAAGCGCAAAAATATAAAAATAATAGTCTAAACCCGTTTTGGTGCATTAATAAAAAATGTAAAAAAAGCAATTTTATTTATATATATACCCTTTTCTAACGGTAAACTAACCCTAACTCTAATTATAACTAAAATTTTAAAAGTCATATGCATACAAGGCTTTAGCGATCCCCCAAATATAGAAATCAATTCTGGAATGATTTACAAAAATTTGATTGGTTCTAAATTGACGATTTTTACATTTTTTAATTGTAAATTTATAATACTGTCTATATAGAATTAAAAACTATACAAATCAATAGTAAAGTTTCTCCAGTTTAAGAATCAATCAATAACTTTTCAGGATCAATGATTCTTAAAATTTATATAAAACTCGAAAATACAAGAATTTTAGTATCTAACTTGCTTGTAAAGCTAAAACTTTTTTTGACTTTTATACTAAAATTCATTATGTTACGATGTTACGATCCTTACAACTAAAAGCTGAAGAACTTCGCTGCATATTTAAAAAGCTAGTTAAGAAATATGCTGGAATTGGCTTAAACATTTGTAAAATGGCAGTATCACAAACTTGGAGACATGCTAATTGTAATTTAGCAATTGGTTGACTCTTTTTATTTCACGCTTTTATGCCTGAACTTGTAAATCTTTAGTCCCACTTGAGTTTTTTTCAATCTGCCAAATATATTACAATCAAGTAGTTTCTAAAAATTATATTTATCAGTAGCTATTAAATAATTTGTTTTCTCTATCTTCTATTAAGGGCACCAATATTTATTATCTAATATCTATTTAATAGGGGCTTACCCTCCCACTTCTAGATAAGGTCTATAAATAGAATTTTAGCCAATCAAATTTAACTAAGGTAAGATTTTTCTTAATCCTCATCCTCTAAAATATTATCTAATAAATGTTAGCACTCTAATCAAGTTAAGAAATTTCGATTCAATACTAATTCTGACGGTAACTCTATTTCTAATTCTAGGATTGATGAAAAAATAGTTAATACTAAAGAGACATGTTGGTCTATAGAGTCTAATATAGCTGGAAACTTATTTAATTGATAATTCGTCTGTCAACTGGAGAATAGGCGAAATGTGGCATTCTTCTATCTAAAATTTTTTTCTTACTAAGTTAACATTAGAGGTTGTACCCAAAATATAAATTTCAAATTCCGGATACCCGCCCGTTTACCAGATTATTACCGGGTCACAAACCGGATTGTTTTAAAAAATCTGGGTTACCCGGGTGACCTGGTTGACCCGGTTTGTTTGATTGGCTAATGCAAAATTGAGGTAGCTCTTAATGGTATGTAATTTTTTTAGAGGTTGTACTCGTTAAAAAATTTAAGCTCCGGGTTACTCACCCGTTTACAACATTATAAGCTGGGTCATCTTAATAATCTGGGTAACCCGGGTTTTTTGATTGGTTGATGCAAAATCATAAATTCTCTTATATGCATTTTTTTTAAAAAAAACTACGTATAATGATAATGGTAACTGATAAATTTATTTAATTTTTATGTATAAAATTTAATATATAAGTTTAACCGGCCTAAAAATCATTCGGCAAATTTTACAGGTGCCCCGAGAATCATGATAATAGCTGTAACATAATCAGTTTATTCTCCAACGGCTAGAGGCTGTTAGAAAATAAACTGGGTTTAAATAATAATATTTAAAATAATCTCACTCCCAACGGACATACGTACTGTACATACGTTTGTATGTCACATTATCATGCTTATGGATAATTAATCCGGGTCACCCGGTTAACGATAGCTATGACCCGGTTGACAGGTGTTAACCGGATTACCCGGGTAACACTTATACGGGTACAAGCTCTAGTTAACATATATGTCCACTAATTAAAAGTTGAAGAGCTTGTCGAGACGCATCTAACAGTGATTAGATCATCAAATCAGCCTAGTGGATGGCGAGATATTGTTGAAAAACGATTGGCTGACTATATAAAAATCTGTAACAGTAATTACATATGAAAATTACTATAGGCGAAATGTGGTGCTTTCATCAAAAACATTTTTCTTACTAAGTTAACAATACATGCCTACTAATTGAAAGTTGTAAAGCTCGTTGAGGCGCATCTAACGGTAGTTAGATCATCCAACTCAGCCCAGTGGATGGCGAGATATCATCAAAAAACAATTGGTCGACTATATAAAATCTTTATGTAAACAAACATTGTTTATATGGGGGGCATCAATAGAAACCAGTCAAATTGTTTCTAAATAAATTTTTTTTTAAACTTTAGAATAAATTATCTTAGCAACTATTAAACCAATCTTGATAAAAATTTTTTTATTTTAATTATATGTAGTTATAGAATTAAAATAAAAAAATTTATCAAGATTGGTTTAATAGTTGTTAAAATATTTTAATTTAAAGTTTAAAAAAAAATTACTAAAAATGATTTGCCTGGTTTCTATTGACGCCCCCTACATAGAGATTTTATATAGACAGCCAATCGTTTTTTGACGATATCTCGCCATCTACTTGGCCGATTTGGATAATCTAACTACTGTTAGATGCCTTCGACAAGCTCTACAACTTTCAATTAGTTGGCATATATTGTTAACTTATTAAGAAAAAATGTTTTAAATAGAAGTATGCCACATTTTGCCTATAGTGATTTTCATATGTAATTTCTGCACAGATTTTTATAGTCGGCCAATTGTTTTTCAACGATATCTTGCCATCCACTAGACCAATTTGGATGATCTAACCACTGTTAAGTGCATCTCAATGAGCTTTACAACTTTCAATTAATGGACATGTATCATTAACTTAGTAAAAAAGTTTAGATGGAAGCACACCAAATTTTGCCTATTTTTCAATTGACAGACGGATTATTAACATTGGCAAATTTTATATATATATATATATCGATTACTAACTGGTAAGATATATATCGATATTAATTACCCTTGCTGATTTCTATCGATAGTAATAGTAATCGATATACCGTAAAATTCGGACATGGGTACCCCCCTGTGCGGTGTACCCCTTGTCAGTTTGAGAGGCCCGACGGTGACTTATACCCGGGTATTAAATATACTCCTAATAGTGCGATCGTCATACACAATTTTAAAGTTATGAAAAACCGGGTTTTCAATTTGAATTGCAATTAGTCACGCATTTAATATAACAAACTCTAGTTTAATTTTTAATATATTTGACTGCGGACATGATATTATTAATACGATACACATTTTTTCATATCAAATATTAGCAAAACGTACACTATTCATTTGATATAAGCAAACTTTTACATAGCAATGAATCAGCTTTATTTGAAAGAAAAAAAATTATAGAATTCGACCATTATTCCCAATCATTATCGACCCTAATTTCTTCATATTCGTCATTATTATCATCGAAATTCAACGCTTCTTCTTCATTTGTATTGACTGAATCCTCACCCAAAATTTCGCAATTAAACACCAAATCGTCTTCGGACCCATCCATTTCTACTGAAATACCGCAGCATTTAAAGGCTCTTCTAATTATACGAGGGTCAATTTCATTCCACGATTCTCCTACCCATTGAGCCAAAGTGGAATATGATGGCTTTCGAATGCGTCCAGCAGGCGTAAATGTATGAGAATTATTAATCATCCATTGATTGTAACGAAAGCGCACCTATAGTATAAAAATTCGTTAATACAGTATTCTTCAAAATAAAAAAAAAATAAAAAACCATTTTAATATACTGTACCTTTTCTTTAAAGGGTTTATTAATTGCAACATCAAGAGGTTGCAGTTTACTCGTTAGTCCAGCTGGAATAACCGCAAGATGAGTGTTGTTTTCTTGGAATTCATGCTTAACGGAATCTACCAGATGACCTCTAAACGAATCTAAAATAAGAAGAGATTGTGGGTTTTCTAATTCACTACGCTCAGTCCACACATTATTTATCCAATAGTGCATCTCGTTTTCATTGCACCATCCTTTTTCATTTATGCGAATAATAACATCTTCAGGAAAGGTTTCACGAGGAATATTTTTTAACTTAAAAATACACACTGCAGGAAGCTTTCTTCCATCCGCAAGGCATCCCAGAATTACAGTAAAAGATGTTTTTTCGTGACCGGTTGTTCGAATGCTAACAGTTTTGGCCCCACGTTTTTCAAGAGTTACAGGGTAAGGCATGTCAAATGATAAGGACGTTTCATCCATATTTCCAATGTGTTGGATATTATAGTTGTATTGACGACGTTTGAACAAAACAAGACTCAGAAATTGACTTTGTTGCTCGATAAGATCTTCAGGAAGATGCTGTGAAATTGTTGTGCGCCGACGATTTGATAGATCATTACGAAACAAAAATCCATTCAACCAACTACTAGAAAACCTAAAATTATTAATATTAGGATATGAATCCTTTATTTCCTTGGTTTTAACTAATGCTTTGGCCCTTGTAACAACCATGTTTCGGGTAACAGCCATCTGTTTTTTACGAATCTCTTCAATCCATTCAACTAGCCTTTCTTCTAAAAGTGGATACATAGCTGGTCGACCACGATTAAGTGTCAGAAGATAGGGCGCGGCATTTAAAAGTTCTTGCTTCTTGCTTCGCCAGTCACGAACTTGCTTACGTTCGATATCAAACTTTCTTGCGGTTGCTGCTACATTTTGAACACGTTCAAAATAATGAACGACCATGAGTTTTTCACGAACACTCCAGCTACGACGAGTTTTGACACGAATATTGCGAGCCTTTTTTGTAATACTTTTACTTCGCGGAGACATTTTTTTAACGCGTTGATAGGAACTCGTGTACTTATATAGGGAAATTATAGGGAGAATGTTGCACAATATATTTGTATAAAAGTTTGATAAAAAAAAAGTCTAAACCAAATTACCGAGCCATTAGAGAAAAAAAAATCCAAGACAACGAATTTAAAGGAAAAAAAATTTAATCCCAATTACCGAGCCGTTAGGTTAAACCCTAGAGCCGATGTCCTGCTCAAGGTAATTGGGTTATCTTTGAATATAATGGTTTAAGGGACAATTGGAAGAATAAAACGTTGGTTGAAAGAATGATTAAAAAAAAATAATACGATTAAGCGAAACATTTTTTTTTTTAAAAAAAAAAGCGATTTATATGTGAATTTCCAACTTTAGAGGTATCTTATATCATCAATCACATGGATACCGTTATAGAAACCTAATTTACCTGATTATTACTGGTAGGGTTTCTTGGCGCATATGAATTATCTTAATATCGATAGATGTTCAATCAACAATAACCCGACTTATGTACCCCTATTAATACGGTATACCCCCCGTATAGAAGTACCCCAGGTACATATTTGAGATATGGAAGTACCAGGGGTACACATGTCCGAATTTTACGGTATATCTGGTAGTAATCGATATATATCTGATATAGATATTAATCGATATATATCTGATATGATATCAATTAATAGTTATTATATTCACATAATCATGCTTTTTGCAAATTTTTAAATGTTTTACAGGTTTTTGCAAGTTTTCGCAATTTAATATAAACCTTTATTTTTTTACTTATTATTATTATAATATATTAAATTATTAAATATAAAATATTTGCAAGTTTTCACAATTTAATATAAAATTTTATTTTATTTTTTTTTTAAACGATCTTATCTTTATTTATTGTGAACTAAATACATTTATATCCAAAAAATAACTTGTCTATCTATGTACCAAAACATTCTATTTAATAAAGATTTACCAGGCTTGCTACCCAATGCGATCCGCCATAACGACTTTTTGTCTAGCTCAGGTCTCTTACATAGCTAAGAGTTATACTCCCGAACGTCACGGACAGGCTATCGTATGCCATATCAAGATTGCTTATTTTGAAATTTTTGTTTATTTAAAGAGAGCCATCCTGGTACCGTGCACCCTTTTATTCAGCTTTCTAAGGTCTTTGTATATATTTTCACAATTTCTATCTTGGCTTCTTCCTTTTTTTCCCTCTTTTTCTTTTCTGTTTCGTTGCCTTCTCGTTGGGGGTCTTGATTTTCTTTGTTCGCTTCTCTCTCTGCCCTTCGAGTGCTTCGTTCTGGTTGCGGATTTGAGCCACCTGCTTCTGAGTGTGGAGTTTGCTTTTCTTTGCCTTTTCTTCTTTTTCTAACTAGGTCCGTTTTTGCCTTTTCCTCGGCTTCTTTAGGTTTACGCTTGTTGTCTTTTGTGATACCTTCTTTTTCCTTCCACTCAGCTGTTAATTCGCATCTGAATTTCCAGATATGTTCTAAAAATCTGCTTTGTGCCAAATCCACTAGGTCCTGTATTACTTTCTTGGCTTCTTTCTTCTTACCAGTCAGATCGGCAACCTTTCATGCTCTTTCTATCAATATTACTCCTCTGATTATTTCCAATCTAACCAGAGTTTTCTCTTGCCTCGTTACTCCGAAAAGGATCTTTTGCACCTTCACATCGTATTTCTTTTCGCTAGAACCCTTTCTCATGATCATTCCTGTGCATTCTTTTTCAATTACGGACCAGATCAGATCCAGCAAGGGGCATTCCGCGAGGTGGTCCTGTGTTTCTCTTTCTCTCAAACAGACTCTGCATGTGTCCTCTTTGTATGCACAGTTTTTTCTTTGCTTTTGCACACTCAGTGTGGGTAACAGGCTATTCAAGCACTTTATGCAGAAGATCTAGTCTCTATTATCTTTTGCACTTCGGCAGTTTCTACCCTTGAATTTATCTATGTTTTTCCAGGTAACCCTCCAGTCCAACTCATCTTTTTCACTTTCTCTATCTATTGTCCAATACCGCATGCTCCCGGTAGCAGCCCATTCAGTTTCCAGAATATTAGAGATCAGTTGTGTTACGAAAGCTCTTGATGGGTCATCTATTCTTAGATTTTTCCAACTTAGGTCTATTTTGTTGATACTTGTCCATGGCCACCTGGGATTTACTATATTTACTCCTGTTGCACCAAGTTTTGCCAGTTCATCTGCCTTGTCATGTAACTGTATATTACTGTGGCTTTTAATTTTTCGCAACTTTAATTTGATCTCTTTTGCCTTGATAGCTGCTCGTGTTTGTAACAGCAGGCTGGCATTTTTGGACTTCAGGGTTTCCCTCATTTTTTGCATAAGCCTGGCCTTGTGGATATTCTTTATGGCTTCTTTGCTATCTGTATATATTGTCACGCATGCTTTTTCAGGTGTTACCAGCAGAGCGGTCCAGATAGCACCTAGTTCAGCTTGGGTGGCAGATAGCCAGTCTCCCATCCTGCCACTAAATTCTGCGATTGCTGTTTCTTTTCCATCCCTAAACACGGTCGCGACCCAGCCTAGGCCCATTTTCTTTCGATTATCTCTCCCCTTTGGGTTTACTAAGGATCCATCTGTATAGAAATTCAATTCTTCATATCCCCTAATTTGTCCTGTTAGCGACCTTAACTCTCCAACCGCCTGTGACTCTTCCAGGTGAATGCTGATTAGTTCTTCCTCTCGTGTCGCTATTTCGATTGCGGATAAATGCTGACTGTCTATATGGGCCTGTCACCTGTTATTTGCACCTTGTTTCTTTTTCCACCAAGGCTTTCTAGAGGGATTTCCAAAAAGAATTCTCCCACCTCCTTTCTTTTCTTTATCCAATTGCTTTGTAGCGCTCGCTTTTTACTTCTTAATTGCCGCCGCAGTGTACACTGCAAATCATCTGAGTCAGAGCCTTCATTTATCTGGCAGCTTTTACATTTCTTGAGTCTTGTTGTGTGGGCTGATTCATCATTTTCTGTTTGCCAGTGTTCAATTTCTATCTAACTCTTGTTGCTCTTTCTTACAATTTTTCCAAATTCTGATATTCCTTTATTTTTAAATACGACCCACTCTCTTTTCCTTTTATCAATACTTATTTTAAGCAGTTCCGTTCTTGGTGTGAGAGTGTTTATCATATTCCGTTGCCATTCTGGTTTGATTTTCCGTGTACTGGGCCCTTCAAGTACTATTTGTTCTATTTCTTCAAACCAGATCGGTTTTCTCCCCGTCGCTTTGCTCAGTTTGCATCTTCTAAGTTGGCCCCACGTTAGTAGTTCAGAGTACGATCTGTTCAACAATTGCTCTAGCACAATAATACCCATTTTCTTTTCATTGCAGAAGCTTTGTGCTGCTTTGCCACCAAGCAAATTAATTATCTCTGTACCGTTTGCACCGATATCAAGGCTTTCATTTATTTCTTTTGATTGTAGCATAATGACCATTTCCTTTGCCTCTGCTATTATTTTATATGCTAGATTGTGCGGAACTTTTACCTTGGCTAACCTACTTTTCTCAAAGTTTGTGATACATTGACTGCTTTTGCAGTTTAGCTGACCTTGTTTTATTCGCAACCAGGTCACTTTATCTATGATTTTTGCATCATTCATTCTAACCCTCAATTCAGTCACGTAATGTGACATTTGATTTTGCCATATAGTTCTCAGGCCTGCAATATGTTTATGTGTTAGAATCGAGTTTGCGATCGTACAGGCCATGTTCGCTTTATTCTTGATTATTTTCCATACATGGCTTTGTAGCCTGTCACAGGCGCTTCTTGACAGTAAGCAGTATTGCATTCGATACTCTAGTCATGGTAGCAAGACTTTGTTGTTTATGTAAACCATTTGTGCTAGTGATACATTTTTCTTGCTTAAAATTCTGGAGATTGTGTGTATTTCTCTTTGTACCATTCTTACTGTATGCACCTGGCTTGGTTTCTTGGATAGCCAAACTCCTAGGAATCTGGTTGTTTCATTTTTCTTCTTGGCTATGACCTTTTCCTTTCTGGGCCCGAACTCTACTGCTAACTCCTCTCTATTTGGTTCCGTTATCTCCTCTTTTTTGGCATTAAGTGTGAGCAATTCCGACTTTTTTGTATTAATTTCAATATCATTCAAAGCGAAGAAGGTGTCTGCAATGTTCAGGATTTGGTATAAATTCTTCTTTGAGTTAGCGACGTACACAGTGTCGTCTGCATACGCCATAACCGGAATTCGTATTGCTTGTGATTCACACGTATTCTTACTAAGATCTGATGGCCACCAGACTTTTATTTCGAAACCTAATAACTCTTGCTTCTGTATTTCGCATAATAGCGTATCGTAAAAAATTCGCTAGACCAGGGGTGAAATGACCTCCCCCTGGTCTATTCTGTCCTGTGCATAAGGTTTTTGTGTAAGATCTAGACTTGTTATGACTTCCATTTCCCATTTTGTATATATATTTAAAATGAAATCAATTATATTTTTAGGTAGCTTTATTCTAAGTAAGGCCTTCCTTAGCATCCCCAGGCTGACTGAGTCAAAGGTCTTCTTCATGTCCTGGAAGAAGACCCAGATTTCTTTTTTCTTTTCTTTCGCCTCTTCTAGCATATCATTAATGAGATGGAGTGGAGATGCTGTACTTTCTTTAGGCAGTCCTGCAAAATTGTTTCCTTTTAGGATGCCCTTTTCCTTTAGGATCTTACCTAACCTTTTGTTTACTATGCAGACAACCGTTTTGCGGAAAGTTTCCAGTAGCAGAATTGGTCTTATATTATTAAGATTGTAACACCAGTTCTCTTTTTTCGGAATTGGATAGAGAAGCCCAAGTTTCCATTTTTTTGGTATGATTCCTTTGCTAATGCAGTCGGTAACTAGACTTGTGAATATGGCTTTTGTTGATGCTTTGACATTCTTGATTAGTGGGTACGAGATGCCTGTGGGTCCTGGGGCTGATTTGTTTTTGACCTGCTGCATGGCTGCATCCCATTCTTCAGGCTGTACCTCTCTTAGCATTTCATCATACTAGTTCTTTTTAATGTTCCTTAATGGGGTATATTTTTTTTCCAGTTGATTGGCATTTTGTCTTCTAGAGAGTTTTGTTTACAAAACTGTTTCTCGAAATGGGACTTGACCGCATCTAGAACTTCCTCTTCTTCGTGCACAAGTTTTGAGAGTTCGTCTCCTTCTTCTATTATCACCCGGTCTATCACTACTTCTATAAGGTCATTCGAGGAAACTATCGACCATTTTCCGCTGGTTTGTAACAATCATATCATGCCTCGCATCTATGAAGCCCCTTATTTTTTCCTCCTCCTGCCTTCTTTTTTTAAACTTCCATTCTTTGTGTACGATCTTGGCCCACTCTTTACAAACTCTTGCCAAGTCTTCCTCATTTGTGTCCTCGTTGAAATCACCTAGTTGTATGTTCAGATCGGTTTCAAAAATCTCCTTTAGTGCTTTTAGGTCTTCCTTGTCTTTTGTCTCAATGCACTTCTTCTTTTTCTTTAACTTCTGAAAAGATTTATTGATGTCCTTTATTGCTTTCCTTAACTTCCTCAGTTCTAGGTCAGTTTCTTCGAGTTGGACTATCTCTGGCGCTTTCTTCTTTTTTGGCAGACTTGAGTTCGCGGCTTCTCTTATGCATTTCTCTATTATGTCCCATCTCATATCTATGTCCTCTTCTGGGTTTAGCTTTTCCAAGCTTTTCATTATCTTCTTGTCTAGCACTAATTTATAGTTCTCCCAGTCCTCTTTTGACGCTTTGTCCAAATCCAGGTTAATGCGTTTTCTCCTGGACTTTCTCCTTTGAGCTCTGCCCTGCTTTCTTAAATTTAGGCACATATATAGCTCCACAAAGATTAATTTATGGTTACTCATTGTGCAAGTGCTCATGTCTTTTACTCCAGCTTTGATCGTGTTGGATTTAAAGTTATCAGATATCCATACGTAATCAATCCTTGAACTTCGGTCTCCTGCTGCCCATGTATTTTCCACAGCCTTTGCGAGTACAAACTTATGGGCGTCCCAGAAGTTTTTTGTCTCCAACAACTCAACAATTCGCTTTTTACCATTCCTGCTTTCTGAGGTTTCTATATGCGCTTTGTGTACTGCCAAACCAGTTTTGTCGATATCGATATTAAAATTACCTATTATGATGACTTTTCTCTGCTTTTTTGCCACTTTCTCGATTCTATTTTTAATGTGTTTTAATATGTATTGCTGCACTTCTATATCATTTGGAGCTACATATACTACCATAATGTTTAGTACTAGTCCCTTGAAGTCTAGAGATAATTCCATAAAGTATGGATTTTCTCTGTCTATCTGAGTCAGATGCTTTTCCCATTGCCTGCCAATTAGCACTCCCACACCTGACCCTTTGTGCTTGTTTTCATCGACCTTTTTCCAAAAACTTTTGTAATGTGTATCCTCCTTGAGCAACCAACGGCTTTTCTTTTCTTCTATATTCGATTCTCCTATTCCCACCATGTCCAACTTTTTTTCCCCTAAATAATCAACCAAACCTCCAGTTTATTTTGATTTCTCTTTAAACCATTAATGTTGTGGAACCCTATTCGTAAAAAATTAAAATGATTTGTGAGTGACTGTTCACTCGTATTGTCTATAGTAATAGCAACTTCTGTGTTGCTACCCTTTATCTTTGGTTCAACTAGGGTGCCTTTAGGAGCGATAGGTGCAGTCAATACCTGTGCCCCTTCTGTTTTTGGTTTCTTGTTGTTCCTCAAGCTTATTTAGCCTGGTTAGAATTTGCGACATAACAGCTAGAATCTTGTTATTCTCTTTTCCTTGCGCTGTTCTGCTATTGGCCTGTTTTGCTTTCCCTTTTTTTTTATTCATACTGGTTACTGTGCTATGGTTTTTGTTATTAGAGCTTTCTTGCTTGTGCTCTTTTAATTTTTCTTCTTGTTGGTTGCTTGTTGCCATTTGTTCATAGCTGTTTACACTGGTATCAATATCACTACTATTCTTTTCTTTTTCAACCACTTTAATCTGTTTGCTATACAGGTTTATGTTCTGTATCATAGCCTGTCCTGCTTCTTTCTAGACAAGCCTTGTGTGGAAGTAAAATATCTTTTTCCTTTTAGCTTCGTCCAATTCTTTCTGTGAAGCAAAGTAAACCGAGGCTGTTGCTCGCTGATTTCTATTTCGGTTGTATGAGATGTATACCAATTTGGCCTGTACCTGTTTTAGTTGTCTTAGTAGTATAATCTCTATTGCAAACTTTGGGATGTTTTCTGCAACTGCCTTATACTTGTTTCGTTCAGACAAAATATCTTCTTCAAAGATACCCTCTGAGACTCTTAACATTTTTCCCTCCTCAAAATGTATCGTCCAGGCCTCTTTTAGTTATCACTCCTTTTCTTGTTCTTGAATTTTATTTCAAATATAGCGGCTTTTCTTGTACCCTGTATTTGCCATCTCAAGAAGTTCACTTTGCCGAAAAAGTTTAAGCATCTACGTACTCGTCCAGGAGAAGCTTCTGAAGGTATGTCCCATAACGTGAATGTGTGAACCGTGTTATTATGTTGAGTTTCCCCTCTGATTTTGCGAGTTCGGGAACAGCTTTTGAGCAATCCAGGTTCTGGATTGTTATCTTCTTTGCTACAGTGTCACTGGTTTGCACTGTGCCCATATTGATTGATATTGGGTTGGAGTTATTGTTAGTGGAGGAAGGCTGCGACTCATGTTCTGTCTTCTCTTTTATTTTCTTCTTCAACTTCTGTATACGGCTCTGTTTTTCCAATTCAAGATTTGACATTTTGTTTGTTATTTCCATTAAACCATAATCTTGACAACCACATTCTTGTTTAATGAGCATCTCTTTAGCAACTTCGTTCTGTTTAGTGGTCAATGCTAGCCTTTTTTCGGACTGGTATTTATGAACTCGTAGTTGATCCAGCCAGTTGTGCAATTCTATAGTGCGCCTAAAGATACACACTATACTTGCATCAGTCTTTAATAGTTGTGCTATCTCTTTGTCTTTTCCAGACACTTTATCATCTTGTGTTATAGCAAATTTTTTAAAATCCTCTGCTGAAAGTGCGAACACATCTTTATATTCATTTAGTTTGTTGGTCCAATCTATTTCTGTCACTCCCGGGTCCATTATTTTGTTACAGGTCCCGTCTATTATCTTCTAGTCATGTGTCTTTGTTTGTTTCAGTGCCCCGGGTATAGTATGACCGGTAACTTCTAAAATCGTGTTTTGTCCTAAAAAGATGGGCGTGTGTCTAATGCGTCCTAACCCATGTCTTCTATATGCAGATTTGTTTACGTGCTTGCAGGGATCTGTGCTCAGGGTCAAGACCAAATCCTCCAAATTGTTTCCGCGAAAAAAAACAACAAAACCACAGCAAAAAGAATTACAATGCCTGTTACTCGAGCGTTTTTTATACTTTGAGACTATTTGCCTATATGTAACTCTGTATGAATAATAGTTTTCTGTGTTTGTTCTTATACACTTATATATTGAAAGTGTGCTTGTTGACGCTCCAGCCCTGTATGTTCTTTTGCTCCGGAAATGGACGTGACGATCAGCGGAGAGAGTGATTGTTTGTTAGCTAAAATTATTGTAAAATTTTATTTTTTTATTATTATTATTATATTTTAAATATTACATATTTTATTATGTATTATTATAAAAAAATACCAAAAAAATAAGGTTTATGTAATTTAGCGCATATGCGTTGTAATGCACCCATCTGATAAACCAATCAGATCGTAGAATCAGGTGTAACGTGAAATCAAGAAAAAAATAGCAACCTTTTAAAAACTCGCTTGTGGCTCATATTTTTGCTTATGAAACTACTCTTCAAACTCTAACAAAAAAAATTCCTTGCAAAATTTTACTATAAAATCACCTTTCTCACCTACACACTATTCTAACCTTACCCTAACCCTAACTAACAAAAAAAATGGGTTATTTTGGTTGTTTTAATTTCACATTACACCAAATTATATGAGGTGCGCTATAGCGCACATGCGCAAAATTATTAAATTCAAAAAATAAATCCAAAAAAAACGAAACCAAAAAAAAAAATAAAAAATAAAGACAAAAAAAATAAACTATTATATTCCTTATATTCACCCATATTCACTTATATTCGCTCATATTTGCTTATATTTGCTTATATTTGCTACTTCTTGCAAAGTGCTGAAAAGTTAGGACGTTTTCTTGCAAAGTTCCGAAAGAAGTAAGAAATAAATAAAATAAAATTAAAAAAATAAGTAAAAAAACAAACAAAAAACAAAAAACAAATCCAAAAAAATAACAAAAAAAATAAACTATTATATTTTGCTCATATTCGCTTATATTCAATTATATTTGTTCATATTCATGACTTCTTGCAAAGTGCCAGAGATATTAAAATTGTTGTTCTTGAAAGTACCAGAAAAGTCAAGTCGTTTTCTTGCAAAAAACAAAAATGTAAACAAACTAAATAAAAAATAAACAAGACCCAAATCTCAATTTCGAGTTCGTGTTTTGCAATTCAGAAATCGTCGAAGGTTTTGGCAAAGTGCCGAAATAAAATAAATTAATAAAAATAAAAAAAAACAAAAACAAAAAATATGAAATGAAAAAAATAAACCGAAACCTTGCAAAAACTTGCAATAACTAGCAAAAACTTGCGAAAACTTGCGAAAACTTGTATTCTTGAACTTTCGAAAGTTCTAAAGAAATTAGTTGTGTGTTCTTGCAAAGTGTCGAAAAGCTAAGTTGGCTTGCGATAAGTGCTGAAAAGTTATTGGATTTCTTGCAAAGTACTAGTGGTAAAGTGTAAAAATAAAATAAAAAATTTAAAAAATAAAAAAATATATAAAAAAAAAACAAACCAAAACTAAAAAAATAAAACAAAACCAAAAAAACAAAAGGAAAATGAAAAAACAATGTAAAATTGATAGAAGATCTAAATTATAAACAAAAAAAAATAAACAAAGATCTAATTTGATCTTGTAGTACAATCATCAAAAATCATTGAAACATTTCGAAAATATTAGTCAAATGCGTTCTGATATGATCCAGATTACAGATCATCCTAAAATATTTCGAATGTATTTGAAATATTAAAAATAAAAAGAAAAAGAAAGAGAAGGATAAAAGGAAAAGAGGTGTAAAAGAGAGAGAGGTAAAAGGGAGAGAGGAGTAAAAGAGAAAGAGGAGTAAAAGAGAAAGTGGTAAAAATAAATCGAAATGAGCTTTTTTTTTTTTTTAAGTTTTTTTTTATTTTGTAGTATATATTTTTATGATCTAGGATATATTAGCATGATGGACAAGTCCGAATTTGGGTGATCGACATTGTGGCTTAGCCAATTTAATAAAAAAATTTTTTTGACTTTTTATACGGGTTAAAGTACTTTTTATTCTTGCGGTTTCTTGAAACCTACCAAATAAACCCATTTTAAAAAAAAAGCGAGTAAAAAGTCTTTGAATAACCTATATACTTTTAAAATTAATCCCAAATAATTCCAATATTTAAAAAGTTTAACTAGTAGTAAGTTTTATAGAAAATGGACAGCAATTCAGTTCATGATTCAGCCAAGAAGTGCGTAGTGAAGATCTGCAAGAGAGCTCCGGCCTTAAAATGGAAGAAAATAACTGAAAACGTGTTAAATAAGGTAGAAGCTAATGGAACTTTGGCTTTATATTACAAAGATCATAAGTATGAGTATATGTGCTTGAACTGTTATAATGCGATCGTTGTAAATGGGCCAAGTACTTATGTTGAACATGCAGCAGAATGGGCGAAAGGATTAAAAAGGCGTAGAAATGATAATATTTCTATGACTGAGAGTATTTCGTTACTAACCAATATTATTTTTGAGAAAGAAGTTATAGGCAACGATCTACCTATTGTAACATTTTCTCAACTTAAAGTAATTGCTATAGACAAGAATGATCAATTAGGTTTCTTTTTTAACGAATGGCTTGTTTAGAAAGAAAAAACGAGGCTGAATGAAGGGCTCTTGAACGGTCTTTGGCATATCAGTATTATTTAATGTGCTGGAATCAGTGCATGGCCATACCACTTTGGAATTTGAAGGACGAATTAACGGCAAGCGATAATAATCTTTCGTGGGTAGATAGCGTTAATGTTTTGACGAAGCTCTTATATGATCGAGAGAAAAATGAAGAGGAACCAATTATCTACAGCTTTAAGCAGCTGCGAAAAGAGATGGTGGCTAAGGATTTTAGGCTAAATGGTTTCTTTGATTCAATTTATAATGCATCACTTTCTAAAAATAGAAGTGATAAATATTTGAATAAATTAGATAAAAAATTAGCTGTAGAATGTTATATTATTTGCGAAAATCAAATTCTAATCTAATAGCTTTTAAGAAAGACATTTCTCTTTTTGTAGATTTGATGGGAGTTTCCGCGGAAGCTATAGATGTCTTATCATATGCTGGTATAACGATTTCACGAAGGCATCTAGACAGGGAAAAGACAGCCATTGCTAATGATCATCTGTACAGAGTTGCTTCATATCTAGAAGCTAAAAAAGATAATGCATTAGTTCTTAACGTCGATGATTATCATAATATTCACACCAAACGAATACCGAACACATGTTCAACATCAGGTGCAGCACATATGACAAACTTGTTGCTAAATGGTGTTGATTCAATGGCTATTCCTCAAGTTACAACAGGCGGTATATCAATTCACAATCCAAATTTAGTTGACTCTAACCTAATTTGCAATTTTTTAGATGGCATTTATATGAAACGAATGGCCAAAACGTTTTATGACCAGTTTTACTATGAAGTATCTTTGGACGAGAAGCTTGAAAATATGACTCTTCACAAATATGACTCTCGTATACAAGAACATCAGGAAGAGCTTAAAATAAAGGACGCAATTCTTTTAAATTTTTTTGAATCAGGCCTTAAAGAAATTGATTCGTATATTTATGCTTTGCAACAAGTTCATAAAACTCCTTTATTAACTAATTATTTAAGGGGAGTAACAAAATCAGGTGATTTTTTAGGGGGGGAGGGGGATAAAAAAAGTTGAAATTATATATAAGAACCTGACTCTTTATATATTGAGGAAGAGGGAGAGGGTAGGCCTCTGATAAAAAATAATCAATGACACTGCCCTAACTAATAATGTTATTCCACTTGTAGCTGATTGGCCTAGGCAGGTGTTTACATGGCAAGCTATTACTCTTCGTCTACTAAACTGTGAAAATATAACAAACTGCATATTATCTTTCGTTCCAATTATTGGAGTCCTTCATATTTAGCTGAATTTACTCGAATTTATATTAAAGATCTATTGGGATTTTTTCGATATGGAGTACCAATACGTGTTTAGTACAAGTAAAGCGCTTAGCATATCACCGAGCCCGTATCGAATATTTGTACTTTTGGAACTAGTGAGAAGTGCTTGGAAAGAAATCAGGCTGATAGTAACAGGTAAATTTGGTAATTATTGTAACGATATTGAATTTTTGTTTTTATTTGAATTATTAGACAATACAGTGCTAGTCGAATTAGATATATATTCGACTTTATTTCGATTCAGAGATTGGGAATCGTATATCCAAGGCATATTTCAGGCATGGTGTATTTTTTTGCGGTTTGAAAGGCATAATTATAATAAAGCGCCCTTAGTATTTCTTTCAGATATATTTTATTGGAATCAAAAGAATCATCCAATATTAAATGTACTAAAAGATCATTTAGTTAAATTTATAGATTATCCTGTAGAGAATATGCATAGCATAATACGATGGCAAATCTCCTCTACCAATACATCGCAACAACTTTCCAAGATCGCTAAAGTTGTTAATGCCAAAAGAGATATTAACATATTTGAAGACACATTCGTTGTTCAGAAAAAGTTGACATATGCAGATAAAGATAATATGAGTTTATTAACAAAGAAGGCACAGGTATTTCTTCTTGAAACTTTTGGTAAAATTTACCAAATGTTAGGCCAAAGTTCCATTGTTAAAGGCCCGGGAAAGAAAATTACCTACAAACTGGCATCGCTGGATATTATCATAGACAAAAAACAAATGCCGTTAGGGTTCAGCAGCGAGCATTTACCATCATTCGACAAATGTGATCAATGTCATGGATTATTATGTGATGGGACAGGTAAAAGCTCCATGGTTATTGCATGTGGTCATGGATACTATGAGAGCTGTTTCACTTTATTAAATGAAAAATGTTATCATTGTGAAAATTTTCTCAAATTGGGTATAAAAAATAATGTCTCTTCATTACTTTCACGATTAAGCAAATTAGATAAATCGAAATCAAAATCGAAATCGAAATCAAATCTTCAAGAAATCATTGAAGCCGACAAAGATAGGTCACAAAATCAAAGAATAGAAAACGAAGATGATATATTATAAGTATTTCGAAAAGATAAGCAAGCATTACTAAAGGCAGAGCAAGCTTATTCTATAGCCCTTGAAAAATTTTTGAATGCTAATGTTACAATTATTTAATATTATTATTTCAATATAATTTATTAATTTAATTAAATATTATTTAATAAAAAAAAATTTATTAAAAAAAATATTTTAATATGATACAATTTTGTGCCAATTAATTTTTTATGAATAAGTAATAATAAAGAAATATATATAATGACAAATTGATATAATCCTAATCTAAATTACATAACTACTACATATTAAAAAGAATTTTTAATCAACCGTTCACTAATCTCTTCGATAAGTAATCCCTACATGGTGTGCATCTAATTCGAATGCCATCTAACCACCTTGTTAAAAACTTATCACCATTCTTTTAAAAATTATAATCTATTAAAAGAGGTCCATTCGATTACATCTTCACATTCTGTAGTTTTAAGTTAACATTCTTTAACAAAATTATTGATACCCTATTTTCGTTCATCTATTCTTGAATTATATTCTGTTTGACACCAAGGTTTAGGTGTTTAATCAGTTGTATTTTGCACATTTTCCAGAACCAAAGTCACCGAATGCTAACATATATGCAGTTGTTGTAGCGTTTTGAGTTAATCTATATACTTTGAGATCGCTATTCTTTAACTATATATTTGTACACTTAAACATATAAATTAGAATAAAGCAACTGCAAAACTGCGAAATACAAAGAAAAAGAAACCAGCAACTTATCTGTTGGTAAAAGTAAGGCTTTGGCGGATCGTCCATTTGATTAGTATGTGAATTGAGATTGGCGTTGGATTGATAGCGATGACATATAACATAGTCGCGATTGTATATTAGAGGGAAAATATAAGAAGTTGGAAAGCGAAGAATTAATAATAGGGGTTTCAAAGTTAACAAATAAGTGATGCATTTCGAAAATAAATAGGATTTTTTTCATTAGTATTTTCACTATGTTGAATTATAAATCGGAAAAATAAAATAGGATTCTCGAATTTTAACTTTGAAACCCCCTAATACTGTAATAAGAAAATATAAGAAGTTGGAAGTGAAGAATTAACAATACTGTAATAAAGAAATGTAACTTAAAATCCTTGCATTCTTATTGGTCGGTTTGGCTCTGAGTCAGATCTGAGTCATGATTTTCAGATTTGGAAGTCTTGTGTAACAAAGGTTGTCCACCATGCTGGATACATTACGGATTAGATAGGCATAGGAAATTTTTTAAAAATTTTTTTTTGTTTTTTTTTTTTTTACCCGGTGATCTGGGATAAAATTTTTGTGACGGAGTCAAAACACTAAATGATCGGTTAACCGTTAATTATATTTTAAATTAATTACGATTAAAACAAATTTATAGATATAAACGATTATAATATATAAAATGATATATATCGATTATAGATATATATCAATTTTTAATTAGTTAATCGATATATATCATTATTTTTTAATCGATATAAAACGATTAAGTGCTATATATTGATTAATATCTATATATAAAATTTGCTGATGAATTAATAGAGTTCAATTTGAAAGTCGAAAAGGTAGTGAAGACGTAATGCACTTTGTTAACACGATTATGGAGTTACTATTGCAAATAGAAAATCAAAATAGAAAAATAACAGAGTTTAAAAAAATAATACGCAAATATTGTAAAAAGATAGTTCAATTAAAGGATTTATATCGAAAGCAATATGAAATAAATGAGAAACTCATTGAACAGTGGAGTTCTCAACATAGTAATTAAGATAAATATATTTAAAAAGTTATAACTATTGCACAACTTAAAAAAAAATTTTATATGAAAATATAGAATCTCTAATAAGAGATAATAAGAGGTTTGCAAGGTCTCACCTTAACATTTAAAAAAAAAAAGATAATAAGAGGTTTTTACTAGAAAATGTATTAAGTTATACTCCACAGATATGGCTTATTAAATGTAATCAAGTTGTTGTCAAATTTATTAAACCACTATCTCAAAATAATTTTAATAGGTTCTTTAAATATTGAGAAAATTTTCAAAAAGGTAATGGCTATTGATTTAATATACGAATTTAGGCATGGGAAATATGTGTCAGAAAAAAATCTTGTGACATCTGCTATTAAATATTATAGCATGATCCAAATCTATTATAAATATTGATAACCATATGACAAGTTTAGGTTAAATTAATTTTAATTTTAAAAAAATTTTTTTTTTTAACTTAACTGATTTTATATTATATAATAATATTTAGGTGGTTATTCTCGTTTTCAAAGCTAGTTAGACAAACTTTCTAAAAGAGAAAAACCTCTATCTAACAGTTTTTTATTCATCGTGTTTAATAATGAACAAAAAGGACAGCGCAATTATCTTGATCAAGGATTAAATATAGTGATTATTATATTGTCAAAAGACCTCAAAATCGAATTCAATATACTAATATACTGTGAATGTTCATTTCTTCTAACAGAATACAATATAAAAATCTTTTTGAGATTACATCAGAAATGCAAGAAGCAATAGATCAAGAATTATATACTTACCTTGCTAAAATTTTTGAATTATTGTATAAAGAAACATTATTTGTTACTAACGAAATCGATTCTTTTGTAGCTAAAATAGGGTTGAGTAGCAACTGTAATAAATGGTGTCTTAACTGTAGAGAGCACAATATCGATAATCAAAAACAAGTTTGCTCAAAGTGCAAAACTTGCCTACTAACATTGTCAGAATTATCAAAACAGAATACTCTGGAGTTAGAGAAGAGTATAAAAGACCAATCAATTACCTTTAAGCAGTATTGTATTAAAAATAAAACCAACTTATCTGCTATACCAAGGATTAGTATTATGCAAAAACTATTTGCTAAACAGAAAGTTAATATTCCAGAAATTTTTGTATCTAATCTTCTTAATATTAACCCAAATTCAACTACAAGTATTGAAAAGTTCTTTTCCATATTAAGAAATTTTAGGAATCGAAAAGGAAAAATGCAAATAGGTAGTTGTCATATATGACAAAGTTCCATATCAACGTATAATTAAAATAAAAAAAAGTATCTTTGGCTTGTTCTTATTCCTGGTCAACTGCATAAAGAAATGAACATGCTTTGGATGTATGTTGAATTGAATTGGTAAGTTTATTATATATATTTGTAAAAAAGGCCATGATTAGGGTTAAGGATATAAAATTACCAGTTACAGTAATTTTATATAATTTTATATGTAATTTTGTATAAGATTCGGTAAATTGAAATTTCATATAATTGTAATTTTGAACACATACATTTAGATTCTGAAATCAAAATTTTAGCAATTTAGAATTTACAATTCGAATTGTACATTCAAATTAATACTAGCCAAACTTAGTAAATTTGGTACTTTATGTATAACGCGTGAAAATTACATTTCATGTAATTTTCTAAAACTTACATGAATTGCATATAATATAAAATTGTAATTTATATAATACAATTCTGCCACAGTTGCGTTAGTTACAAGTTAATTATTAATTAACAGGACAGGTCGAATTCAAATTGTTTAATTTTATAAGTTATTGATATTATTTAAGAAATACTTTTTTATTTGTTATATTTAACTCTATTACTAATTAGTGATTCTGGCTGTTCAAAATTTATCGGCTAGGCTAAGCCGATAAATTTTGATCGGCTTAGCTGGCTTAGCTGATTTTCTAATTAGACTATTAGCATGTGAATACTAACTATATAACTTATAGAGCTTTAGTAATTAATGTTGCGTTTGCATGTGCGGTGAATGAAAATGTCATGTATATATGTGCATACAATAAAATGTTTTTTGTAGAAAAAAAGTTCGCACATATGACAATTGCAATAATAAAAACATGAAAAAGAGAATCTATATTACAATAATGAATGGCCTGAGTGTTATTTTGATTTGCGAATTCGATCAAATGTTCATAAAACATTACTTATTGATGTTTAAAAAATAACTAAATCGGAACACTTTAATATTGATAAAAGTATGAAAGTATCCCAATTTAATTATTTTATTGTTTTTATTGAGGTGAAGGTGACGCACGGGTTGTTCACGTACAATAATATAGGGATTGTATAAATAACTAAATTTTCATGGTTAACCTGTATCACATGGCCTTCGGCCATGCGACCCAGATTAACTCGAGTTATTTTCTACAACATTATCATGTACATTTAAACGTATTTAAATATTACGATGTGCATCTTATAGTACTATATTTATCTATTGTTGTTTAACCAAGCAACTATAAAAAATGTCTTTTTGTGCGCGTAAATTATATTTTCTATTTTTGAGGAAATAAAAAGCGATTAGCCGATTTTGAAAAAATCGACCGGCTAAGCCGAAACTTTTTTGCTTAGCCGACTTTGTCATATCGGCCAGAATCACTATTACTAATAACCCAAAATCTTTCTATTTTGCCCAATCTAATTGGTTTCATTTTAAATTATTGAGCACTACCAAGAAAAAAGGGCACTTTTGTTTTTATCTAATTCAGCCCTTCTGACTAATGACATATTGGGCTTTAAATTATATAACAAAACCTAAAAATTATTGTGATACGATAGATAAATTCTATGATATTAAGGTATTTTCAGGGATTCACTATATAATTTAAAGCCTAATATGGTATTGATTATTAAGGCCATGCAGTTGATTTTTTGTTTTGCATTACCTGCTAACACATTTTTTCAAATTTTTAAATTTATTTATTTTTTTTTTAAGATCCCAATTTGCAATTGTTTGATTTTTGATATTTATTTTTATTTATGCTATTCTATTCAATAAATACAATTTCTGTAATTCCTCGATAGTATTAATAGAAAAACATAATTGTTGACCCAATTTTTTGATTTCTATACAGTAAATTAAAAAAAAATTTTTGACTGACCGATCCAAGTTTTCAAATTCCATGTAATGCAAAACAAAAAATCAACTTTGTATGGCCTAATCTTTATCTAATTTTAACTCATTTTATTTTATAGGGATATTGACATTAAACAATTTGCAATTTGCCAAAGGTATAAAACTGAAAATCAACTTGGTTATTTCAAGAAATATCATGATCATTACAAATCTTAGAATTCAATCTGCAATATTTATTATCAAGCAATAGCTATAGAATTAATATGGCTATATGTCAAGAATTATTCAGATCCATCGATAAAGGTGAGTAAAAAAGCAAAAAGATCTAGTTTATTATTTTAAGTTTGAGCAGATAAAATTTTATATTTTGGTTAAAGATTTAATTGATTTAATATTAATATTTCTAAATGTTTTAAATAAATCTTTACTTATCTCCAATCTATTATTAATTACAAAATAGCAGTTAGAAATAATAATCCTTTGTTAAGGAAAGCTACAAAAAGAGTATTTTCACCAGGACCCCGGACATCTCTGATATATGTCATATTTTTTTTTAGCAAATTGATTAAAATTTGATCTAAGGTCCAAATTTAAATTTTAGCAAATTGAAAATTTTAAAAAGGGTCATAATTGAATATTTTGGCGAATTACTAAGATTTTACACATGTTATATTTTATTTTTAGCAATTTATCCACATTTTGCAAGAATTATTATAACAAGTTAAGTCATGCTATGATGATCGATCCAAATATAACAAGTTATTAATGGCTATACAGAGCAAAATTACAATCAATTATAATTGAAAATAAATAAAAGTAGTTGTAGCAGGCTTTAGTATCAATAGCAACTTGCATATACAGTCAACCCTCCATAAATGCAACTCGTAGGGACAAGCCTACAACGTGCATTTAGGGAGGTTTGCATTTAGTGAGAGCCAATTAAATTGCAGTTTTTAAAAATTAGATCATCAAGTTTGTGTAACTTCTACCAAAACTTATAACCTATCTTAAATACTAAAATTTGATTGGCCACGTGCATTTAGGGAGGTTAGTGTGATATAAAATGTTATTCAAGAGAACGTGCATTTACAGAATATAGAACGTGCATTTAGCACTAATAACATTTTACGGAATAGAAAAAAACGTGCATTTAGAGAGGTATTGCATTTATGGAGGTTGCATTTATGGAGGGTTGACTGTATATTACGATCATTGATTGTGATGTAAATCGATAAACAAATAATTATGTAATACAATTGCGCAAAATTATCATTAAGCAAATTAGTTAGTAATTAATATAATAATTGTAGTAATTATTATGTAGTTAGTATCTTCTCTAAAATTTTCAAGAAATATAAAATTAAATATAC
>QKWP01000204.1:323007-351844 GCA_003550325.1 Gigaspora rosea | reverse complement strand
TTAAAATTTTTTATAAGGAAGAGCAAATAAAATTTATATAGATATGTTCCTTGTAATTTTGTCTATTCAAAAAAAGTATCAAATAATTTCGTCTTTCAAATAAAATAGGTCAAAAACAATTTCGTCTTCAAATTTTAATTTCGGGTTTTAGAACCCGAAATGCTTTCGTCCTCATGTATAATGTAAACATAATATATTATACATTAGTAACTAATAAAAATAGCGCAAGGTTGTCAAAGAAAAAAAAAAATTAAAGAATTTTTCTAAATAATCATGGGGTGTTTGTACACAGGTAATAACAGTTGATTTGCAAATCTGTGTAACATGCCAATCGAACCAATTTTTATAACAAAAAAATAAACACTTTTTTATAGTTAGGGCAAGAATGAATTTAAGATTAGAATGAGAATTAGTTTATAACTAGTTTATACTAAAAATTTCTCAAGAAATTTTTTTTGTTAGAAGCCAAAAGGTGGTTTCATAATCAAAATTTGTAATATCAATTGGTTTTTACATTACCCGTGTATATACACCCCGTGTACAAATAGAAATTCTCAAAAATTAAATATATTTACTAAAATTGTTATAAGTATATTAGTAATATAGAAATAATTTATTTAAAGCTTTTATTAATTTATTAAAATAATTATTGTTTAGAGTAAAACAAAGGATCTTTAGTTTTTTTAATTGTTAATAGTTATTATAGTGTTATCATATTCTATCATAAATAAGTACTCCTTTTTTTAAAATTTTAAACTTAAATATCTTAACTATTAACTAATTAAATTTAATAAAAATTTTTTATTTTAATTTATGAATGAGAATTTCTATTTGTACACAGTGTGTTTAAATATAGTTACACAAAATATAATACAAAATGCAAGTTGCAAATCAATTTTTGTACAACAAAAACAAAGCAAAATATTAAAATTTAATTATATCTTTAAATTTTCCTTATAAAACTATATTTTAACAACTAAGAAAAAAATTTCTTGCAAAATTTTAGTATAAAATAAGCTCTAACCCATCTTAGGCCTTTACTCTAACTCTAATATAAATCAAAATTTAAATTTGTTTTTATTAAAAATTAGTTTAATTTATATATTATACAAATAACTATATATAAACACTCTGTGTACAAATAGTTATTTTCTTTATAAATTTATAAAATTTAAATAAAAAAAAGTTTTATTAAATTTGATTAGTTAATTGTCAAGATATTTAAATTTAAAATATTAAAAAAGAGGTACTTATTTCATAATAAAATATAGTATATAAAAACAAAAAAAGAAAAAAAATTAAGCTTAAAAAACAAGTAAAATTTTGTTAATTTTGTACAAATTTAAAATGTAACTTTGTCAAAAACAAATATTTACTAATTATAAATTAGCAATTATATTTAAAATTATACTTTAAATAGCTTTACTTTATAGCAAAATATAGGTTATTTTGTTAGCTATATACTAAAATTAAAAATTTTTGGTTTGTAATATAAAACTTCTTTTTTTATTAAAATAACCTGCTTTGGGCTTTTAAGTAAACTTGTTTAGCAGGTAATTCTATTTGTATTAAAATTAAAAAATAATTTTTTTTTCAAATTTTTTACTAAGTGAAAAATAGAATTAAGATTAGAAATTTTTTTTAAAAAAAAATTTTCTAACTCTAAATCTATTTTTTACTTAGCAAAAGGTCTAAGAAATATGTTTTAACTTTAGTATAAGTAGAATACTAGTAGAATTATCTGTAAACAAGTTTACTTAGAAGCCCAAAGCAGGTTATTGTGACAAAAAAGGGGTTTATTACAAACCAAAAATTTTTAATTTTAGTATATAGCCAACTTATTTTTTTGTCAAAATAACTTATATTTTGCGACAAAATAAAGTTGTTTAAAAACTGTTTAAAGCATAATTTTAAATATACTTGCTATTTTAAAATTAGTACCATATATGTCTGAAAATAAGCTACTATTTAAAATAAGCTACCTTTTGATTTTTTTTTGAAAATTTTAAAAAATTCATTAGCAGTTGCTATATATAAAAGTCTAAATTTTACTAAATAAACTTCAAAAAGTAATTAAGTAAAGTCGTTCAGAACATCAAAATACATTTATAGTAAAAATTTGGTATTATTTAGTCAACTTTTTATTAGTATATTTTTTAATTTTTTCAAAAAACTCAATATTTCGAAAATAAGCTACTTTATGTTTTTATATAATTTTTTGACCAAAAAAAGTAGCTTATTTTTAAACATATATGGTAAATATTTGTTTTTAACAAAGTTTATTTTGAAATTGTACAAAATTAACAAAATTTTAACTTGGTTTTTAATCTCAATTTTTTCTTTTTTTGTTCTATATAAGAGTACTAATATTTATAGAACTCTGGGCATCTCTTATATAGGTTACAACTGGATTTTGACCAATTTTGATCTAATTTGCTAAAAATAACAAATCCATATTTACTTAAATAACTTCTAATTTAGTAATTAGAATTGAATAAACTTTTTTTGTTAAATGTGTTTTACTGAAAGCTTCATTTTTAAAAAAAGTTTATTTAAATTGGACCACTAGATGCCAAAATAATTGCCAAAAACTGTTTTTTTTGCTTCTCAAATTTTAGGGATTTTTGCTAAAAAATAAAGTATGACCTCTGTACTAAATGTTTGGGGTTTTATATTTATTACTTAGAATCTATTTACTATAGAAACTTGCTTTTTACTCTAGATAATATATTTAGTTAAATTTAATTGACTAAAATTTTTTATATATAAGATAAGATTTGGTTTGATTTCCAAACCTTTTAAGGGTAGAGGATATGTAGATCACTTATCATATGATTTTGATAGTACAAATAATTTTATATAGAAATTAGAAATAAGCTACTAATAAAACTTTTATAATAACATTTAATTTTTGTTAAAATTTTTGTAATTTGTAGATTAAGACATGCTCTTTCTAAAGATATAAATTTTAATAATAAAATATTTTTAAAAAAATATACTTGTATATATGGTAAAGTTCTCCGTAGTCAATTCAAATTCTTTGTAGTTATACAAAATAGTTAATTTTGATTGGTTACATTGTATGATCATCATATGATTTTTTGTAAACAAATAGTGATATCCAATCTTCAAATACATGTTTCTCAGTAAATATTTAACCAATCTTACTGATTTTACCACTGTTAGAATCAGAAAAGTCTATTCTACAACCTTTATTATAAATTTAAAATTATTTGCTTAATAAAATTTTCTTAATTTTAAAAAGAAAAAAATTGTACCACCAAAATCATATGATAAATAATCTACATATCCTCTACTCTTAAAATATTATCTAATAAGAAAAGTACAAAAAATATATAATTTTTTAAGTGAGTAAGGGTTTCTATTATCATATCCTATATATATATAATATAAATAATAGCCAATAATATTGAAGTATTTATTATAATAAAAATATAATATCTGGTTTTAAATTTCCCAATAACTATTTATTCAAATAAGCTGGAATTTTTACTATAAATAAATATAATATTGATCTACAGGAAGCTATCAGCAATCAGAATATTAAAAAATATATTTTTTACAGAATAAAAAAAATATATAATTTTTAAGATATTGTATCTCTTTGAATCTGTAAGGGGAGTAACAAAAATCAGGTGATTTTCTAGGGGGGGTAAAAAAATTAAAATTATATATAAGAACCTGACTCTATATATATTAAAAAATAGGGGGGTAGGCCTCTGATAAAAAATAATCAGGTGATTAATGACACTGCCCTAAAAGAAAGATATTGTAAAAGAAAGATATTTGTTTTAAAAAGATAGTTTATTTCTTTAATAGTTTTAATATTGTAAAAAAATATATATGTTTAGTAGTAGCTTTGATGTTGTTTTTTCCAAAAGTTGTTAAGTGATAATCCAGGAGTGATCAGCACTATTATCTTATTGGAACAGTAGTAAATTTTGAAAATAAGTACAATATAAACTTTTAATATATACTAAAATCCAATGCTATTTCAATAATTAATAATTTTTTTATTAAGTTAACAGATTAAATCAATTAATTAAAAGTATAGAGTTCACTAAAGTGCATTTAATAGTAGTTAAATCATTTAAATTAGCAAAAGCATTGGGATAATA
This sequence comes from Gigaspora rosea, assembly GCA_003550325.1. Classification (NCBI taxonomy): domain Eukaryota; kingdom Fungi; phylum Glomeromycota; class Glomeromycetes; order Diversisporales; family Gigasporaceae; genus Gigaspora; species Gigaspora rosea. The sequence goes on along the minus strand of QKWP01000204.1, from coordinate 347,705 downwards.
TGCTTGACAAGTTTTCAATGGCAAAAGACTATCTATTGCATATCTTATAACTATATAGCCAGTCTTGGGTCTGTACTTATCTTTTTAAAATATTTATAGCTGAAATAAAAAGTACAGCCAGAGTTGAATCTTATAATTGTGTTATCAAAAGAGAAATAAAATTAAATTGCATATTATATGAACTTGTAGTGATACGAATCAAAAATCGAATTAATTGATTAGTTGTAAAGTTGACAACTAATTGATTTGAATTTTACAGACCCAACTTAGTCAATTAATTGATTAGTTGACTAATCGATTAGTCGATTGGCCAACTAATCGATTAATCGACTAGTTAATTGGTCAATTAATCAACTAGACAATTGGTTGTTTAATTAACCGATCATATAAAAATATCAACCTGGCTGTTTTAATTGCTACCTTATGTGTATTTTACCAAGTTTCGTTTATTATTTATTCAACTAATCGATTAGTTGGCCAATTGATTAGTTGATCAATCGATTAGTCAACTATCAATTAATTGATTAGTCGATTAATCAATTGGCCAACTAATCAATTAGTTGAATAAAATCGATTAATCAATTAGTTGGATAAAATGATCTATCAACTAATCGATTGAAAAATTTTCATCAATTTGTATTACTATGAACTTGCAGATCATCTTGATTAGCATTTGAAAACAGAATCATAGTAGAATAGATTTTTTAATTATAAGGAATTAATAATGTATACTATGATACCTGCTGCTATTCATAATCATTTTTTACAGTAAGGGGCATGCCATTTATTACATAATATTTTTTACTTAGTAGCCACCTCTATCCATGTATAGTGTGATCATTTTATCTAATTCTGATTAATTAATATAATATATAGATGTGATTACTACCTTTGACTATGTATTTATAGTATAAATTACATAATAGTATGCCCCTAACTAAAAATATTGGAAAATATCTTACAGAACTAGTTAGTAATATAGTTAAGACAACTATATTATAATGCTTGTTCCTTACAGCAAACAGGATTGAGCCAACACCTAGTAAACTTAATTCTAAACAGGAAATTAAAGAAGAAGCTTTACATGAGTTTTTAAAAAATAATTATAATATGTATCAAACTATACTTTAGATTATAATAGATAAGATAGGAGATGAAAACATAAAGAAAATTTGGAAAATTTCAAATATTTGTAGTGAAAATGGCATTACAATTGACTCTGGATATAATGAACATTTTTATAATAACTCACTTTATAACAAACTTTTTTTAGCAAATTTATTATAGAGTTTAGTATAAAATCTAGTAAATTTTCTATAATAAACTTTTTAAAAATTTTTATATATAGACCCTTAGGATTTGTTATATGCAGAATCGACTAAATATATATTTTAGGGAATTTCTAAGCATCTCTGGTCAGAGATATATAACTTATATATCTCTGGCCTGTGGACCAATCAAAACACGCAAATATCATGTGATAAAGCTTCGATCAGTAACCCGTATCTCCGAACTAAAGACTAAAGAGCCGAATCGCCTTGATCGACCTTCTTGATGTACCGTACCACTTTGCATGCGTGTGTTACCTGCCGTTACGTACGTACGTAAATCTTTGTTTGTGAGTGTAACCTATCGCTATCTGACAAACAATACAAACAATACAAAAAAATTTTTCTTGTTTACCTTGCACTAACGCCTTCAAACAGTACAAAAAAAAAAAATTTTAGAATCATAGAGAAGTATGGTCGCCTCTCTTTAAACTTGAACCTAGAACAGTACAAAAAAAAAAAAAAAAGTTTTAGAATCATAGAGAAGTATGGTCGCTCTCTTTAAACTTGAACCTAGATATGTGAACGCTTAATATACTCAGTATAGACTGAGCTTTGAATTTTTATTACGCTGTTTTAAAGGAAGAAAAAATCTTTCGAACTTTTGAACCTATTAATAAGATCCATAAGTTCATATAGTTAAAAATTTGAAATAAACGAAGAACCAAACGTACGACCTAATAAAGCACCAAAAGTTTCAAATCAGACTGTTTTGCCGAAGAAGGGGTCGAAAAGTTGAAAAAGCAAGTGGAAGAGGCTCGTAGAACTCGAAAATTTTACTCTGCACCAACAATTTCCGCCAAAAAAGTAGTGGTGTTGGACTTAAAAAAAATCAAGGTTAACAATGGCCAAAACGCAACAGGAAGTAACGTTACAAGTTCATGGTAAGGTTTTAGTCGGTTAAAAATGTACAATGATTGTGCAAAAGACTAATAACCGCCATAATTTTTTAAGAAGCTGCTCAGAATCAACCTTTAACCCTACTAGAACCTGAAAATACATTAGAACCCGAAACCCTAACCCTACTAGAACCCGAAATCGCAGAACCCAAAACCCTAACCCTACTAGAACCTGAAATAACATTAGAACCCGAAACCCTAACCCCACTAGAACCCGAAATAACATTAGAACCCAAAACCCTAACCCCACTAGAACCCGAAAAAAACACATTGGAATCAGAGACCCCATTGGAACTAAGTAGCTCGCTTTTTCAGTGTGACCAGGATTATGTCTCTCTTGAGGCCTTTAAATATGTCGCTGATCAATACGCTGAAGCAAGTGGGTTTAAAGTGATTTTCCTAAAAGGCAACAATCGCAGTGATGGCTTGCGTTCTACTCAAGTTTTTGCTTGCGATCGCTCCGGCGTGTTCAAACCTAAACCTAAGGATCCGAATAAAAAAAGCAGAAATAAAGAATCAAAAAAATGCAACTGCCCCTGGTCTGTTCGTCTCAATCATAATCCAGAGGACGATAAATATTACATCTCACAAGTCGATTTACGCCATAATCATTCGCTCATTCCGCCCCAACTCATGCGTATTTCGCCTGCTAGCCGCGAAATACCAGCTTTTATTAAGGAGGAAATTTTTACCGCAAGAAAAGCAGGAATATCAACACCACAGATCCAATCTCTTCTTACAATTAAGTACGGACCAATAGTGAAGAAGTGGATAATAAAGGATGTATATAATTTGATTGATGCTGATCGCATGTCACGTAGTGAATTTCAAGCCCATGACTTTCTTCTCCTCCTCCAACAAAAATGTAATAATGACCCCGAATTTTCTTATGAATTCGAATTGGATAGTAATAATAGGCTAAAACATGTAATCTGGGTGTATGCTGCACAAAAACGACAATATATGCGTTTTTATGACACGATCGTGTACGATAACACATATAAGAGTAACTATTTTTCGATGCCTTTTGGGGTGTTTACAGGCGTCACCAATAACGGTCTCTCTTATTGCGCTGCTGGTGCGCTGCTTCGTGACGAAACGTCCTCGAGTTTTGAATGGCTTTTTGAAGCTTTCCTTCGTATATTCGGCACCGCGCCCCATACTATTCTCACTGATAACGATCTAGCAATGGCCGATGCTATCCGTTCTGTCCTTACTAATAAGCATGGTACAAAGCATGGTCTTTGTATTTGGCACATGGTAAAGAATATAAGGTCCAATATGACCTCTAAGCTTGGAACGAAGTATAACATGTTTCACGCGGATCTTATGAAATGTTTAAGTCATTATATTGACCAAAACGAGTTTGAAAAGCAATGGAAATGTATAATGGAAAATGAAAACTATGCCGAGGCACAGTCGTACCTGGGAGTTCTTAGTCGGTGGCGTGAACGGTGGGCCCCGGCATATTTAAAAGATTATTTTTTTGCTGACATGTCGTCGACGCAGAGAGGGGAATCAATGAATAGTCTTTTAAAGGGCTTCGTAGACTGTAAAACAAGGCTCACGGAATTTTTGGCTGCCTTTGAACGTGCACTTTACTATCGCGAGGAGGCGGAACATATTTCTGCTTACAAGGAGCTTGTGTACCCCATACCTGTGGATTTTCCAAATCCAATTGAAAACCAGGCTGCTAGTTGCCTGACGAAATATGCCTGGAAGAAATTTAAGGCAGAATGGAGTGAAAAAGACGCATATGCGTGTGAGGAAATAACCGATGACAATGGAGTGCGTTGTTTTGAGCTGTCACGTTACGAAAGGCCAGACGTTATACGTCGTGTCTCCTATGATGGGAAGGTACTTGCTTGTTGCTGCCGCAATCTCGAATTTGCTGGAATAGTCTGCCGCCATTCCCTTGCAGTTGCGGTTCGCCTGTCTCTCGCTCAACTCGATCCTGTCCACTTTCCAAAACGCTGGCAAAAGGACCCGCCCGAGTTGGAGCTTGCAAAAGAATATGTCAATTTTTATAGCCGTACACAAACACAAGATCCAGGAACTTTAACATTACATGAATCATGTGGCCAAGATGACTCTCGAATCCGGTTCATGCATATTCATCGACTATCAGGGGAAATTGCAAGTAAGATTGCAACGGACCCTGATAAATGTGCAGATTTTACGTTGTACCTCGAGAAGTATTTGGAAGCATTATATGTCGTTGATGACGATCTTGTTTCGAATACTTCGGCATCCTCAGAACCTCCGTTAATCAGCAACCCTATAAAGAGCAAGGCTGTTGGGCGACCTAAAAAAGGAAGAATTAGATGCGAAAAGGAAAAGGAAAAAAAAGAAAATACGCCTCCTGTGAAAAAAAAGCGAGGCCGACCAAAAAAAAATCCTGAAATGGTCCCGACCCAAAAACGTGTTCGTGAAGGTGACTTTTTTTTTTTACATTATACTTTTTATTTTGGACAATTTTTTTGACTCTGAATATTTCTTTCATTATTATTAAGCGTGATGAGTTGCAAATGAAAGAAGCAAAAGTTTGGAATTATGTCATCAAATGGTGAATCGCACAAAATCCAAGTTTATCGTCAGAATGTGAAAACTGATAGGAGTTTTTAGCCTTAAAAGCACAAAGTTTTTTTTACCTAAAAACAATCTTAATAAAATAATTGAAATGCATTAGGTCATACGAAAAAATATTATTATTTCTGTATGTTATCTGATTTATTTTTTATTTGAATTATTACTGTTAACCACTGCTTACAAGTATCCTCCAAAAATAATACCCCAGCCCGTTTTTGAATAAGACACAGTACCGACAAGTACTACTCAATTTTAAAAATGGAGTTTTATGAATAAGACCTCGTTATTGTAAGCAGTGGCCAACGGTAATATTTGATGCGGAAGATCACATGAGATGTTGTAATATATTCGTAATTGAATTTAAACTATGACCCAGAATTTTTCTTTGTTGAAACCTAATTGTTTTTTAAATCGCTCATGTCACCACAGCGGGTAAGTAACAGACTACTATATAGCTTTTACAGTATATCATTTTAGAAATCACGATGATTCTGGTACATAACCTATCTAAATTACATATGTAACTCAACAGTTAGCAAGTATGAATAACGATAACATTTACAATAACCATAGAAATCACAAACTAACATGATTTGTCTAAATAATTTATAGTCGGTAAGTACAGTTTTTTTTGCATGAAAACTTTATAGAAATCACGATTATTTAACACAACTATCTAAATCTTTATGTAACTACTCTAATTTGCAGGTATGTATGGGTAATAGAATCTTTTACAGCAAATAATCATAGAAATCACGATCGTTCCAATATAAAACTAAGATAACCCTGTCAAAATTACTTATGCTATCACAGTCGGTAAGTCTGAATTTTTACAGCAAATCGCTATAGAAATAACGATCATTCCAATACAAACTTACTGACCCTATTTCAATCTATTTCACCACAATAGTCGGCAAGTACGGTGGTAGAATTTTCTTACAGCAAATCGTTATAGAAATCATTATCATTCCAATACAAAACTAACATAGAACTGTATAAATCATTTATGTTACCACAATAGTCGGTAAGTACAACAGAATTTTTTTATGGTAAATCGCGATTCTTCCAATACAAAACTAACATAACTATACCTAAATCACCTATGTTACCACAATAGTCGGTAAGTATAGTAACAGAATTGTTTTACAGCAAATCGCTATCATTCAAGTACAAATATAACATACTCTTTCTAAATCACTTATGTTACCACAATAGTCGGCAAATATGGTAACGGAATTTTTTTTTTACAGAAAATCGCTATAGAAATCACGACCATTCCAACACAAAACTAACTAAGCCTGTCTAAATTACTGTTATCACAATAGTCGGTAAGTATGGTAACAGAATTTTTTTACAATAAATCGCTATAGAAATCACGATTCTTCCAATACAAAACTGACATAACTCTATCAAATTACTATTTTACCACAATGGTCGGTAAGTATGGTAACAGAATTGTTTTACAGCAAATCATTACAGAAATCGCAAATCTAACATAACCCTAACTAAAACACTTACGTTACCACAGTAGTCGGCAGATACGGTAACAAATTTTTTTACAGAAAATCGCTATAGAAATCACGATCATTCCACCACAAAACTAACTAAGTCTGTTTAAATCACTGTTACTACAATAGTCGGTAAGTATGGTAGCATGATTTTTTTTTTACAGCAAATCGCGACCATTCCAGCACAAATCTAACATAACCCCGTCAAAATTACTTACGTTATCACAATAGTCGGTAAGTGCGATAACAGTTTTTTTTTACAGCAAATCGCTATAGAAATCACGATTCTTCCAATAGAAAACTAACATAACTCTATCTAAACACCTATGTTACCACAATAGTCGGTAAGAATTGTTTTACAGCAAATCGCTATAGAAATCATTATCGTTCCAGCACAAATCTAACATACCCTTTACCACAATAGTCGGCAAATATGGTAACGGAATTTTTGTTTACTATAGAGATCACGATCATTCCAACACAAAACTAACTAAGCCTCTCTAACCACAATAGTCGGTAAGTATGGTAACAGAATTTTTTTACAGTAAATCGCTATAGAAATCACGATTCTTCCAATACGAAACTGACATAACTCATCTAAATCACTATTTTACCACGATAGTCGGTAAGCATGGTAACAGAATTTTTTTACAATAAATCGCTATAGAATCACGATTCTTCCAATACAAAACTGACATAACTCTATCAAATTACTATTTTACCACAGTAGTCGGCAAATACGGTAACAAATTTTTTTTTACAGACGATCATTCCACCACAAAACTAACTAAGCCTGTCTAAATCACTGTTACTACAATAGTCGGTAAGTATGGTAACAAAATTTTTCTTACGGCAAATTGCTATAGAAATCACGATTCTTCAATACTAAACTAACATAACTATCTAAATCACTTATTTTGCCACAATAGTCGGTAAGTATGGTAACAATTTTTTTTTACAGCAAATCGCTATAGAAATCGCGACCATTCCAGCACAAATCTAACATAATCTCGTAAAAATTACTTATGTTATCACAATAGTCGGTAAGTGCGATAACAGTTTTTTTTACAGCAAATCGCTATGGAAATCACGATTCTTCCAATACGAAACTGACATAACTCTATCTAAACACCTATGTTACCACTATAGTCGGTAAGAATTGTTTTACTGCAAATCGCTATAGAAATCATGATCGTTCCAGCACAAATCTAACATACCCCTTTACCACAATAGTCGGCAAATATGGTAACGGAATTTTTGTTTACTATAGAGATCACGATCATTCCAACACAAAACTAACTAAGCCTATCTAAATCACTGTTACCACAATAGTCGGTAAGTATGGTAACAGAATTTTTTTACAGTAAATCGCTATAGAAATCACGATTCTTCCAATACGAAACTGACAACTCTCCATCTAATTCATTCCAACGTAACTCTATCTAAATCACCTATGATGTTATACAATAGTCAGCAGGTACAGTAACAAACCTTTTTGCAACAAATCACTATAGAAATCACGAAATATTCAATACTAAACTAACATTGCCCTATCTAAATCGCTTATGTAACTACAATAGTCGGTAAGGACAGTACCAGTTTTTTTACAGCAAATCGTTATTATTTCCAATACGAAATTAACTTAACCATATCTAATGTTACCATAATAGTCGGTAACAGCAGCAAATCACTATGGAAATAGCGATTATTCCAACCCTACCTAATCGCTTGTCACTGCAATGTTGTAAGTAGGGAGTTTACTAATTTCCCCGCCACTTCTGATTGGTTCTACTAATTATTCACATATCGGAATATCTATGCTATTAATCAAATTTTATAGTACTCTGATAGTGAAGTGGCGGGAAAATTAGTAAACCCGTAAGTAGGTAGCAAAATTTTTTTAAGAGCAAATCGATATAGAAATCATGATTATTCCTAACTTACCTTCCTAAATCATTCATAGCGGTAAGCATAGTAACAGAATAAATCCATCACTAAAAACCGCGATTGTGTCAAAAAGTTCATGATTTTTGCAATTTGTAATTTTATTGAATTTTAAATAAACTATAGTTCCGATCTGTTTTTCCGATCTGTTCTTCCGATTTAACCTCGGAAATAGTCTTTAATGCCGTTTTTGTCACATGATATAATCACATGATTTTTCGCTTTTTTGATTGGTTATCGGGCCAGAGATATATAAGTTATATATCTCTGACCAGAGATGCCTAGAAAAACCCTATATTTTATAGTTATTTTAAGTCTAATATCTTTTCTATATTCATGCCTTATAATAATCTAATAAGAAATTGTTTGCTAGTACTACTTTTGTATAATAGTTCATTTTAAAGTTGTGGCTTTCCACATAACAATAATTTTTTTATGATAGTATAAAGGCTTCTATCAAAAAAAACAATATATAAAAATAAGAAAATTGTATTTGATCATGAGAAAGGCTTTTTAGATAAAGGTTATAACGAAATAAAATTTTTTATTCAAAGATTTCATACTGTTCTGGCCATGGTTCCCATTACAAAAAAAGCTAAACAAAAAAAAAATCATTATAGTAAAATTTGGAGTTAGCTCGTGAATTAACATTATTAGCAGTAAACATTGAAGATAATAAAATAATTAACCTTCTTCAAAGCTATATTGCAAGAAAAAAAAAAGAAAGATCTTCATTTAATAGTGATACACAGAGTAAAAAAATATGAAAAAGATCTTTATATCTGGTTAACAAACCAGTTGTTTCTGTTTTACAAGAAGTTCATGAAGACAAAAATCAAATAACATCAAAAGATAATCAAATAATATTAAAAGATAATCAAATAACGTCGAAGATAATCAAATAATATCAAAAAATAAAGTAAAAATAATAGTTATACTAATAATAAAGCATCTGATAATAAAGCACCTGATAATAAAGCATTTGATGATAAAAAAAAAAATCCAAGTTTTAGAGAATATTCAAAATCCTTCTCTCATTATTGGATAAAGATAACTATCTAAACGTTATTATTTGAGTAGTATAAAAAAAAAAAAGATCAAAAAGAACTTCTTCTAAAAGATTATATAAATATGGTCAATACAGTAAAGTAGGTCATAATATAGCTTATCACAAATAAAAAGGAAAAGAAAAGGAAAAAAACTATACATAAATATGAATTGCAGATTGTAATTAATGTGTCCATATGATACTAGTTCATGCAGTAAATGTTAAGACAATTATTGTGACAGATTAAAATAAAATTAGATTAAATAAAATATGTATAGTATAAAAAAATTAACAAACCATCAAAAATAAAATTTTTTGGGATACATTTTTTAGAATTAGGAGTTAAGGTTAAAGGTTAGTTTTAAAGTAGAGTTTATATCAAACAAGTATAAGTGAGTTTTAAAAGGTTAAATAGAAACCCATATTTTGTTTTAATCTGAATTCAATATGATCTGTGACAATTATTACTATTAATATAGCTGTTATCTGTATATATATATATATTGGAAATAAAATAATTTACATAGTAATAGTACGTATATAAGTATAAAAAATTAGCTATATTTTTGATAATATAGTTGAGATTGGATTTTAACCAAATCTTATTTCTATATACTGTTATTATCTTTTAATCAAGTACAAAATAATAATAAAATTTGCTAAGTAAACTAATATATAAATTTGAGTATAGAACTAGTTTTATTTTTTATTAATCTGGCTTAAATATATAAACATAAAACTGGTTTTGAACAAAATAACGAATCACCTGGTGGGAAGTACAATGTACGAAATAAAGTTCCCTGGCATAACCAACGGTAGAACACCAACTACTCTACAAAAAGTTGGAAGTAGTACAAAAATGTATTACGAAATCCAGTTGGGAGTAGCTGCATTACATAAGAGGAGTGAGAGCTAGCTTGCTGAGGATAGGAGTAGTTCTCACTCAGGCCAGTTATGCAACACAGCCGGTGCTCACCTACCTTCAGGAAAAGTATCTGCTAATCAATCCAAATAGCAAACATACCTGCAATAATATATAATAGATTACTGAGAGTAGTGGGTAAAGCTTAGCTTGGCCCCACCATCGCGTGGGTAATCTCAGGACACCAAGGTTTAGAAAATAACCGTGAGGTTATGATCGTTTGTGCAAGGCCCTTGCACCTACTTGGAAGTATAGGATCAGCAATATAAGAGAAGCAGGAATATAGTAAGTAGTGGAATGACAAAATAGGGAGTAGTCCAAAAATCCAGGTTATACAGAAAATGGGATATGGAAAGCTCTAGTAGGTTTAGGTCACAGATAGTCAAGAATGTCTAAGTTTCTTTTACTTAATATAGTATAATATTGTATCACATAATATATACAAACATATACTTAATAATAAAGTCTTTGAGATATGACCTCACCTTAAAAAAAAAATAATAAAAATAAAACTGGTTTTGAATTCAAAATAAAGTGCTAATTTAGTGAATGCGACTTTAATATATCACTTTCCAAATACAAGAATTAATAATTTCACAGAGTACAATACCTAATTAAGTTCTTATTTAAAACCAAAATTTTTTGATACTTTTTTTTTTTTTTTGAAATTTTCTTGGTAGTATACCCAAGGGCGCAGTTGGCACTCTTTTATTAATTCATTATTACAAAGGTCTATTACATTATTTTACAGGAGATTCCTAAACTAAACCTCCCTCCAATCGACCATTTTTCCTGGCTGACTCTAGCAGGTTGACCACGTCCGGTGCCCCGTACTATAGGATCATAGGCAGCTTGAAGAGGCTACATACCCCGCCAGTACGCTATATAGGTCAGCCTTTTTTCATCTGCCCCGAGAGCCACTTCCATTTTCAGTCGGTATAGTGTTAGGTTCCTGTTTTTCTTTTCCTAATTCGGTCAGTACCCTTGTCTTTGTTCTCATTTGTTCTATTCTTTTTATAGTGGATGATCCTTATGTTTACGACTTTTCTTGTCAGATTTTTCCTTTTTTGATGCCGCATGACCTCGTGGCTATGTCACGCAGCTCATTGTAGCTGTAGTACCAAGTCCAGAAATGGTGGAGATGTTTGACGCCTCATTGTAAATCCTTGCTATTCGTGATCCTAACACGGTTTTTGTCATCTACTAGACTCGAACCGGCGACCTTGCGAATACAACCCTGGAGCGCTAACCACTGCGCTATCCGACCCAGGGTCTTGATACTTTTTTTGAATAAACAAAATTATAGTAAAATTTTATTTGCTCTTCTTTATAAAAAATTTTAATTTATTTTTGAGAACTGAAATAGGCTTTTTTTAAAAATCAATTTCAGTAGCATATAGGGATGAGTCAGTAGAAAAGGGACAAATCATTTTTAGTAAAATTTTTTTAATTTTTAAACTAAAATATCTTAAATTATATAGAATTAAAATAAAAAAAAATTATTAAATTTATTAAAATAGTTGTTAAAATATTTAGGCTTAAAATCAAGAAAACTTTTATTTAGAAAAAATTTAGCCCTTTTCTACTGACTCACCCCCATATATAGTTTACTACAAAATTACTAAAAATAGAAAAAATTGCAGAAAACCTTTAAAAATAAACAAAAAATTATTATAAATAGAAAAGATTTGCATAAAAACTTTTAAAAATAAGCAAACTAATATCTGACCTACCTGTCAGAAAATTATTAGATCTAATAGCAAATAATTTTTAATTGGCTAAAATTATTAAAATTTTTAAAAATTTTTAAACTTTAATATTAAATAACTTTTAAAATAGTAATCTGTTTTGGATAATTTTACTAGCAAAATATTCTTTTTATGAGATGATTCCAATAAGCATAAAACTATCAAAATCCAATTACAGGATCCAGAAATTATTATAGATTTGTATTGCTTTAATATATTATTTTTGTATATAAACTGGTACAAAAAAATTTGTATCTCAAATAACTTTGATTAAAATATTTTTTGTATTTAATTTTTTTAATTTAATATAATTAAGAATTTAATATTTTTGTGCATGTGCGTTGTAGCGCACCTCATATGATTTGGTGTAATGTGAAATCAAAATAACCAAAACAAACCGTTTTTTTTTGTTAGTTAGGGTTAGGGTGAGGTTAAAATAGTGTGTAGATGAGAAAAAGGGTTTTATAGCAAAATTTTGCAAAGAATTTTTTTTGCTAGAGCACGAAGAGTGTTTTCATAAGCAAAATTATGAGCCATAGGCGATTTTTTAAAAGATTGCTATTTTTTCTCAATTTCATGCTACACCTGATCCTACGATCTGATTGGTCTATCAGATGGGTGCGTTACAACGCATATGTGCTAAATTACATAAACCTATAATTAATAGATTATTAGATAATAAAAATAAATTTATTTTGATTATTTTATTGATAAAATAAAAAAATTTATTAATAGAAACTTTTTTTAAAAATATTTACTATATAATTTACTATAGTAATTTATATATACATATTTATAGTAAAAAAATCAAATTATCTTACTTTAAAGCTTAATTTCTTCATAACCAGTAATTCAATTTTGTCAAATTTTAACTATATTTTTTTTTGTCATATGCACATTAATGCACTTGCAAAGTACAAGCTTATACAACTGCATATTGGTTGTGAAATTATTCAAAATATTTTTTTTGAATTTAATATTTTTGCGCATGTATGCTGTAGTGCACCTCATATGATTTGGTATAATGTGAAATCAAAATAACCAAAATAACCTGTTTTTTTGTTAGTTAGGGTTAGGGTGAGATTATAATAGTGTGTAGGCGAAAAAAAAGGGTTTATAGTAAAATTTTGCAAGGAATTTTTTTTGTTAGAGCATGAAGAGTGGTTTCATAAGCAAAATTATAAGCTATAGCCAATTTTTTAAAAGATCACTATTTTTTCTCAATTTCACATTACACCTGATCCTACAATCTGATTGGTTTTATTAGATGGGTGCGTTACAACACATATGCGCTAAATTATATAAACCTTTTTTTTTAAATTTTTTTTCTCTTTATTTCTAAACCCAACATTTTCTATTTCGTTGACAATTGAATCTAAATATTTATGTAATGGGGTGCAGTTACTGAGGCTCCCACTTGAGATCAGACTTCTTAACCCCTACCACTACTTTTAAACCCAACTATCGTCCATACAGGAATAATTTTTGTTAGTCTGCACAGTTAGCCTTGTTATCGACAAGTCCTTACGGAGTGCGTATGTCCATTGAACATTCTAGGACCTTTTATCTTGCAGTGTTTTAGTTCTGCCTATATCCATGTAGACCTATCATTACGTTGCTACTTATTTGTTAGAAGTTGTATCGAAAGCTTGACTCCTAGTAAACTCTACTACTATCACTATGGATTTGGGGACTATTAGTTTTATTGTCATAGTTCAGAGCACCACCACAAAATACTGTTATACAATCCTCGCAGTCTTATAGCTAAGTTGGTAAAGGACCCCGAAGAACTCTAATACAACTCAGATTTGAGTTTGTATAATTTTAGCAGTATTTTAGCCAAATAGATATATAAAATAAAGCAAAATTAAAAAATTTTACTATATAAAAATGCAAGGTTTGATGAATTTCTATGCAAAATTTTCTTTTTTAAAATCATCTGAGTTGTATTAGAGTTCTTCGGGGTCCTGTTGGTAACTTTGGTTATTTCAAATTAGATTCTAACTATCAAATTCAATTGTCACCAAGCAGAATTGAACTTGCAACTTTTGATTGAAGACCTGGGAGCATAACCGCTATGCTATCGACCCACAGGTTTTTTTTTTTTTTTTTTTAAGGTGAGGTTGTACCTTGAAGACTTTATTATTAAGTATATATTTGTATATATTATGTGATACAATATTATACTATATTAAGTACAAGAGATTCGGACATTCTTGACTATACAGGTTTTTTTTTTAAATACAGCAAATTTTATATAATTATTAAAATAAAACAATGTTAAAATATAAAAATAATATACTAAGTTAAATAATATCTATTTTAATAATACTATAAATTTTAAATATATACTCACTCTTTCTAATGATTACTTGAACCGAATTACCAACAGAAGAAAAACAAGAAGTTTTTTGTTGGAAAGTTGCCTATACTCAATGTATAGTAGGATAATACAGGAAACCGATTTTTATAAAGGTCAACTAACTTTCCGGGAACTCCTTTATATATTCAACATGCAAGCCAAAAGCGTACTTTTACAAGATAACTGGCAAAAGGTGGAGCCTTTGTACGAGAAATTTTGGTGGAAATTAAAGTTTTCTTCTGTCGACAAAGTTTCCTGTGGAAAAACAATGGGAACAACAAAAAACTGAGTTTTTCCGACTACAATCTCTTCTTTAAATTTTTTTCAAGTATTGTTTTACTTCCCTTTGGATTTTTTCGAAATTTTCGCCAAAAAGTAGGAATCCTAGCTTACCCCCTCCAAAAAATCAGCAGTGTTTACTCCTTCTGAATTGGAACGTTCTAAATTGGGACCGGCGCCATCACGAGTTAATTTGGTCGCTACATACAAATAAACAATGAATGACGTGGTTGAATCTGGGAGGGCACATGAAAAATTTTTTATCTTTTTTTTTAGTTTCTTTTTCATTACTTGTACATATAATACATCGATAGACATTAGTCTTGTGGTATTATATAATTTTTATCATTTATGCTAGACGTGTTAGCATCTACAGTTTCTATTTTTTTTTTGCTTTTTCTTTAGTTTTTCTTTTTTTTGTTTTTTTTTCGTTTGGTGTATTTTTGTTTGGTTTTTTGGTTAGTCATTTAGGTATTGTCACCCTTTAGTCTTTTCCTCTTTTTTGTTCTTCTTTATGAGAAGCTCAGAGAAGAAGTTTTTAGGTAGAATAGATCCTGTGATTGGTTTCTGAAACCAGGCGGTGCTATACTTCTTACTGATGGTGAAGACCGTCGTTTGAGTATGAGCAAACCATTTTCAGTGCAGTAGCCAAAGTTGGGCACCAATTCGGGCAGCCGCTTATTCGATCATTACTGTTAGTATATAAAATTATGTAGCTTTTATGTAATTTTGCTAATAAAGATCAGACAGGTTACAAAGTTAAAAAAAAAAATACTATAAATTTTTAATAATTAATTAAGAATATAAAACCTTTGCACTGGCCCATATATTAAAAAATATTTCTAAATAAATATGAAGTATTTGTATATAAGTAATAACAGTTAATTTGCAAATCTATATAACATGCTAATCAAACCAATTTTTTCAATGAAAAAAAAATAAACCTTTGCTTATAGTTAGAGTAAGGATAGGTTTGGAATTGGACAAAGGTTAGTTTATACCAAAATTTCTTAAAAAATTTTATTTGTTAGAAGCTAAAAAGTAGTTTTATATTCAAAATTTTGCAATATAAGTTGGTTTTTACATTATCTATATATGGAGGAGCGTCAATAGAAACCAGGCAAATCATTTTTAGTAATTTTTTTAAAACTTTAGATTAAAATATCTTAACAACTATTAAATCAATCTTGATAAAAATTTTTTTATTTTAATTCTATAACTATATAGAATTAAAATAAAAAAAATTTTATCAAGATTGGTTTAGTAGTTGCTAAGATAGTTTAATCTAAAGTTTAAAAAAAATTTACTTAGAAACAATTTGTTTGGTTTCTATTAACGCCCCTATATATACATCTCATATATAAATAGAAGTTCTTTATATCTTTATATTATGCTATATTTAAAAATTTAATTAGTAAAAATTTAATTAATAAAAATTATTATTTTTTAAACTGTCAAGTATTTATATTTGGATGCTTAAATTTTTTTGGTTTATTTTTCATACAATTGTTTTAAAATTTATTACTATATTCTATTATGAGTAAGCACCTCTTTTTTTAAAATTTTAAACTTAAATGTCTTGATAATTAATTAATCAAATTTGATAAAATTTTTTTTATTTCAATTTTATAAATTTATAAAATTAAAATTTGATTAATTAATTGTTAAGATATTTAAGTTTAAAATTTAAAAAAAGGGGCTTATTCATGATAGGATACAGTAAACTATTTTCTTTTATTCTCTAAGCTCAAATAAAAGTATACTATATACTGATTGCTATAGAGTTTTTATTTTGTAAAACATCTTGTATAATATTTCAAAAACAACTATATATTTTTGATTACAATATAAACTTTATATTCAAATTTAATATATAAATTAAAAAAACTTGTATATAACTATTATAAGGATCTTTTACAATTATTATATGCAAGTTTCTTTATAATACAATTTTAAAGTTAGTTAAAGATTTTTTATAACCAACTTTACAAATCTAAATTTTGGAACATACTAGAAATATATAGTAGCTTAAAAGCTAAAATCACATATAAAATATTTTATAAAACTATATAAATTTGTATTTTTTATTTAAATCATATATAATATACTATACTGCAACTACTATATAATAAATAATATATGGGGGTGTCCCTATTAAAAGGGCCCATTTTTACAATTTTTCAAAATTTGAGTTTTTATTAAATTCATGTAAATTTTAACATGATTGACATTTTTCAATTATAAATGAAAGTCGATTTGCATAATAAAAAATAGAGATAATGTAAAAGAAAGATTAAACGAAGTTGTCTAAGGCCAAGCACATCACGAGGCTACCCGATAGTCACCTGCTACATTTAACCAATCAAAATTGTGACATTTGATTAATCCCGGATCAGTCCAAAAATCAAAACAAATGGTTAAACTCAATTATCTCAAAATGAGATAAATGTAAAAATGGGCCCTTTCAATAGGGAACACCCTTATGGTCTAATTTTTTGAAAGTCTCTATAGTCAATTAGAACAAAAATTTATTAAAATAAATTTTTTGTAAAGCTCTATTTTTATCAAACTATTTTGGTATTCATATATAAATTCTAAGTTGAAACAGTTTAAAGAATAGTATTAAATACTTTATCTGATATGTTTTAGTAATCTTATTTAAAATATAAGTATATATTAAATATTATAATAATTAAAGCTAAAGATGACTAAAATAAAATTAGATCTTTATATAAATTTATAATATTTACTAAAATTTATTTATATATTTTAATTAATAAAAATATTAATTTAATCTAAATAAAAATTTTTAAAATTTAATATTAAAACATTTTAAAATTTTAGTTTTAGCTAATTTTAGCATTAATTGCTATAACTATTTAAATATAATAGTTATAATATTAGTATAATTTAACAAAACAAGAATATAATTATTTAAAATAGTTAAGCTTTAGTATACTGTAGTTACTTTGAATATAGTTACAACTTTGATATTATTATAATTTTATTTCTATATAAATATATAAACTTTGATTTTTTTATAGTTACAACTTTTTATAATTACCAGATTTCTGTTTTTTAAACTGATGATGATATTGAAATTTGGTAATAAAATTTTTTAAATCAAAAAATATATATATTTTTTAAAAAATTTGTATATAAATTTGATTTCAAAATAATTTAAAAATTATATATAATAAATTACTAGCTATATTAACAGTTTTAATTTTAAAAAATAAATTATTTCAAAATAAAAAAAATAAATTATAATTTTATAATATATTTGTAGCATATATATAAAGTTAAATTTAAATCACCAATATATAATATATATATATGTATTTGCAATTTTATTAATTAAACTTTTATTAACAAAAACATAAAACCAAAATTTTCTTAAAAAGTCACAATAATAAACTTATAATAAATGATATAAAAGTTATTATTTACTCGGCAAAAAACGAGATTTATAGTTCAAAATTTGACAATTATAATCTATATACTATTGAATAAGAAAAGAGACTATTTAAGGTAATAGAATAAAAATTAAAGAAATTAATAATACAATTAAACTTTTTTTCGATTTCTTTTTTCCATCTTTTCAAAGTCGATTGGTTTGATAAGAATTTCTCGGTCAACTTTAATCCGATTCAATAATATTTAGACCAGTTATTTTATTGTTATTAAAATCAGATCAAAATACAGTACCGGAATTATTATGGGTTAAGTAAAAAATTAAATGATTAACTCTTAATATCATAAATATCATAAAATATCAATACGTAGTAGACTTTCACTTCCAGATATGGTCAGTATAAAAAGCAAGTTTCTGTGCATAAAAATTGTTAATAAGGTAACTCAACCAATAAGAAATTCTTTATGTAATGAATAGATTAATAATTTTTGATCTCATGAACAAAAAAAAAACAATATGAATAATTGTAATTTTGTATTTGCGGAAGAATCAAAATTTTGAGGGAAAAGCCGATTATTACAAAAGCCGAATAAGGTATTCATTTCTTTGACTGTTAATGGTTTTAAAGAATAATCCAATCGGAACCAACTATAATCTAAAACCATCTTGCCGAGTACATACATTAGATAAAACGACAATGTGATTCAATAAAGGAATTTATTTGGTAATTTATTTATAATCTGCTTTATTTTATTTTTTTTATTATAATTATTATAATTATTATTATTATTATTATTAGAAGAAATTATAGTTAAACCATTAAGTCTATTATTAACTTTTAAGGATTTAAGTTTATCATTAATACGCGGATCCTGAATTAAAGTTTAGATTTTATTTTGATATCGTTATTGCAGGATTATAAATTTGAAATTAGCCTTTGAAAATAAGATTGGTTCGCGCAAGGTAAGCGCAGTGCATTTCTTCATCTTTTTATTTTCCTGTAATGTCGAACAATTTTAAGCATGTTAAAAAAAATTTTTTTTTTTTTCGCATTAAAGAAAAAGTCATGTACCCTGATTTTTTTGCCTTGCCTTATCAACTATACAAAGTTAAATTGAAAAAGTGGAATTGGTCGTGTCAAGAAATCTAAAAATATTTTTTTTGGATGGTTATACATTGAATGTATAAGATATTAAAGATATGTAAGATATTAAAGATATGTAAGGGTATTCTTATATAATCCGAATTTTTTTTCTTTTTTTAATAAAAGGATTTCACAAATATTTATAATAATAATTAAACGCGTTATTTATTTGAAACTTGGGGTTATAGAAATAGATATTTTATTTGAGACTTTTTATGTAAGACTTTTTATGTGAGACTTTTTATGTAAGACTTTTAATGTAAGACTTTTAATGTAAGACTTTTAATGTAAGACTTTTAATGTAAGACTTTTAATGTGTTTAATGTGAGACTTTTAATGTGAGACTGAGGCTTATGTGAGGCTATTATGTGAGACTAATTTTTTTTTGAAATGGAATAACATATTCGATCAAATAGGAGATTTATATGTTAGATCCGATTAGCTACTTTAGATATTCTATTTTCTCATTATGGTAAATTAAGCCTATCTCCGAGAATGTTTTAAAATTTTTGTGGAAGATCGTTTATGATCATTAAAAAAAAAAAAAAAAAAAAATCTTTTTTAACATACATTTTAAATAATTTAAATCATTTAAACCATTTAAACCATTTAAACAGATTCATTCAATTAAATTAATAATCAGAGTAGTTGTACAGTTCCCTGATCGTCCATGAAACTGTTTTGCAGAAATTGTCATTTGATCTTTGAAGTAGTGTCAAAAAGTAAGGGTTTTTTTTTTTTTAATTTTTCAATTTACACATATTACTCATATTACTCAAACCTTAATCCGTATAGCGTGTACATTCTTGGGTTAATGAAAAAGAGACTATCAAAGAAGGAAAAAGAAAGTTCACGGGCGTTTTATGCAGTGCATAGCATGTAGTTCATTCAAATGAGGCGCCTGGACTGTTTTTGCATATAGGCGCCAATTGTGTATTCGTACCTTTGTCAAAAAGAAAAGCATGGCGCACTTAGGAATGAGTAATAAACAAGGATAAGACTAAATTTGGGTTAATTCGATCGATTTAATAGTAATTATTGCGAACAAAAAAAAAATTTTTTTAAATATTTTTTTTTTTTTTGAATGATGAGTTTTTTTTAGTTATTAATGTTAAATATTGCATATTTTTTGTACGCTTGAATGATTTTCACTAACACTAAATTTGGATATTAAAGGTTTGAATCATGTGCATAATTATGCAGGTATATTTAAATAGTAAATCGTGATTTAAATTTTTTGACAATCATAGGAAAAATTCATCGACAACTTGCAACCACTTGCAACCACTTGCAACCACTTGCAACAACTTGCAGAAATTAGTTATTTATGGTAAAGAAATGCTCATTCGATTTTTACCAAAATAGAATAGACTGATCGTAGAACGAAAATATACGTGTAGAATGTATAGGTAACGAGAACGTTATTAATAACAAAAAGAAGTTAATTGTTTGATAACTGTTTAGCTGATAGCTGATAGCTGATAGTAAATTGAAATATTTTCTTGTAATCAAAAAATCAACATTAATAAAACATTATTTAACTGTTAAACAAATAATGTTAAATTTAGATAATGAATAAATTGACATTCCTTTTCGAAGCAGTTCATTCTCGTAGATCATTACTTTTTTTTTTATCAATGGTTTACTAATTAAAATTTATTCATTATCGTTATATATTTGGATTCATAATTTATTTTAAAATGTGTGGTACAGTACCTTTACAGTACATACGTTCGTACGTACTGTACATACGTACTGCACATACCTGATACGTACTGTACGTACTGTACGTACTGTACGTACCATTTTTTTTTTAGTTTATTAATTTCAAGTATTTTTAAGTGTTTTTAAGTGTTTTAAGTGTTTTAAGTGTTTTATGCTCAAACAATTTGAAGAGCGGATTTACTGATCGAGAATCAAATGATATTCTCAAAGATTAAAGTATGGTATTAATCAATATTAATCATTCATTATTATTAATCAATATTAATCAATATTAATCAATATTAATCTATATTAATCAATATTTAATCAATATAATGACTTTTTTTTCACATGACATGCACAGAACAGTAGATCATTTAAATCGAAATTCGAAGGGTACCGATGTCAAACCTTAACTGTTAATCTGCGCTGTATGTTATTTGTGACGATCTTACGTAAAGCGAGCAGATCTTTAAAGCATTAACCCTGAGCGACGTTCAATGTATGGTTCTTTTAAGATGTACTGATGATTAATATTAGAATAGGACAGCAACTTACCGTGCAGATTACGTAATTATTATTCGAGATACGTAAGAAGACCCATGCTTTATTATAGTCATATGACATTATTAAGAAATCACATGGATCGATTATATTCCTTAAACAAATTATTGAATTATTAATTTAAAAGTTTTTAATCGTTTATACTGTAAAAATAACGTTAAATTTACGTATTGCTTTTGATCTTCATAACTGATAACTGATATAAATCATATAAATCATGTTATATTCAAAATTAAATTATTATTCTACCTATTTATTTATTTATCTGTTATACAAATTATAAGTCAAATATTGACAGTTATACCTGTTAACAAGAGAAAAAAAAAAAAAGTTTTAAAACAGTAAATCAACAAAAAAGTTGACTATAATTCGTTCTCGCATGAAAATACATTACCAATCATAATTATAAATGATAAGCAAAAAATTAAGAATTTTTTTTAACACCTCTAGAATCAAAATTTTTTTTGACTTGATGACATTATCATTAATGGAAATTCTTATGAGAAGACACAAACACATAAAAGGTAAATATTTGCTGTATTAGGACAATGTGTAAAGTTTGAATACGAAGTGCTTACATATTGTTAGTTTTTATTTGGTTTAACGTTTTTTTCGTGGCATCTTATTATATACTATATAAAGTAGTATACTAAAGTAGTATTTATTTAATAATATACTAAAGTAGTATTTATTTAATATACTAAAGTAGTACGTATTTATTTGTTTATTCCCTTTCCAATGGAACCTCTTAGAAACTTTTTTTTTTTTTTTTTCATCATCGAGTGATTAAAAAAAAAAATAGTTATCTACGTGATGATACATGAAAAACGAAATTATTTGATTGGAAATTGAGAAAACTTGTGGAGTATATTTTATTTGTTTACTAGATTTAGCGAGAAACACGTAAGCTTAACTGTTAGTATTTATTTTTTGTCACTATTTTTTAATAAAAAAAAAAAAATCAAAAAAAATCAAAAAAGGAACTAATGATATATATAGTTGAAAATTGAAACATTAAGGGGTGCTCGTTAGTTTATCCCATGATCAACTGCGCTATACTTACTGTGTTATTCGATATCTAACCTAAATCTAAATTAGAATGATCTTCAAAAAGGACGCACGCATATCGCCAAACAAATAACATTCATTATCGTTATTTATCATTATTGTTCATTGTTATTATTTACAGTATTAATTGAGTCCTAAAGAGTTCTTAAAGATAATAAATTTACAATTGTTCAGAAAGTTATTATATAATATAATTCTATAATTCATATATATATTTTTTTTAATTACCTATCTACCGCTATTTACCGCTATTTACCGCTATTTACCTCTATTTACCATTATTTACTGTTATATTACTGTTATGTTTCTGCTATTACCGTACTGTTATTACTGCTATTATCACTTATATTATCACTTATATTATCACTTATTATCAATGTACTATCTACAATATTATATACCGATATGATTGATAATTTGTCTTTCAATTTGGTTTATCAAAACAATTTTAATTTTTAATAATTAATAAAAATTTCTTATAAATCTTTTTTGATCTACAAAAAGTTATTTATTTTATTCAAGTTTATGTAAGATTATAAAATCAATTATTTGTGATTGCAAATGATAAGTAGCCTTGTAAAAAAATTGGAGCACCATACGTTTTAAAGATTTTATTTGGTCTTTGACTTATAAAGATCGATCAAAATACCATAAATTATTATTAATAATTAATGCAGATCAAAATTAATGGAATCTGCAAGAATTTTATAATAATTCTGTTAAGTAATTGTTCTTGGCATTTACATGTATATATTTTTTTTTCATGATTAACATAATATTAATTGTTTAATTGTTAATACAATAAATTACTGTAATGAATTAAAAAAAGATCAATTAATTACGAAATTTCAGATCTTTTTTTTTAATTATCATCTTACGAACTATCGAAATAATTGGTTTTAAATCACACTAAAAAAAGCTTACGATAAAAAAAAGGAACATCTTGTCTGTCTATCGAATTGAAAAAAAAAATAAAAATAAAAATAAATTTAACCAGACTTATACATCAATTAGATAGAAATGCAATTTATTGTACTACATATAATGCGCACGCTAGCTCAATGAAATGTAGCATTGTTTGTTTATTTAATAATATTATTTTTGAAGGACAAATTAAGATGCATGAATAAATTATTTAAGCTTCAAAGTTACACTAGTGATACATTGAACACTTAAAATCTATAATACTGTGAAACAATAAAACCTATGATACTGTCTGCAGATTTTTGATAATTTATGTATGCAAAGATGCTTTTACGGCCGTAAAAAAAAAAAAAAGTTTAGAATTTTTAAGAATACAGATTCGATTCAAGATGCAAGGTAATTCTACATTGTTATTTATAGTTTATGTCTTACTTTGATTTTTTTAAGAAAAATATTATTTAATACATTTTTGATACTGTACAAAAAAAATTTATCAAGGAGACTAGTCAAAACAATTGACAAATAAAGTTTATCTCCTAATTTTAATAATTCACAATCAGGGTGGGTCAGGGTTAAAGGAGGATCTAAGAAGATAGGATTGATAGATACCGGTAATACCAGTAGATAGGATGCATATCATTTTCCGTTATTCTGTTATTCTGTTATTCTTTTGTTATTCTGTTATTCTTTTGCTATTCTATTATTCTGTTATTCTTTTGTTATTCTTTTGTTATTCTGTTATTCTTTTGTTATTATTTTGTTATTATTTTGTTATTCTTTTGTTATTCTTTTGTTATTCTGTTATTGCATTTTTAATTAATTAATAATTCTTTCACTCACGAATTCAATTATAATGTTAAATAAATGATACTGAATGGCGAATTAAATATAACTAGATTAGTCTCAATACAAATTTATGAATAATAATAATTTAGTGATTTTAGTATTTTCTTTTTTAATAATTCATTCTTTTTCACTGTATTTTGTTGTTATGATAGCATTAAAAAAAAAAAAAAAAAATGTTATCGCTATTATTGATTATTGTTTATTGTTAGTTGCACAGTAATTTCTGTATTTAATAACCTTAAAAAAATTAATGTTAGAAAAAAATAATAATTATATTTACATATCGACATACCGGTACGTATATATTTACGTACCGACACTTTTTTTTATCAGTTAAAAGTAAGTAAAAGTAATGTATAACTTATACAATATTCTAAAAAAGTTTTTTTTTTTTTTTTTTTAAGTG